>JADLZK010003871.1:0-552992 GCA_015847255.1 Hyparrhenia diplandra
GAACCACAAGCCGGGACTAATCCACACAATACTGGCGCAGCCCGAACGGAAGCCGTAGAGCACCTAAGTAGGGGACCTCGGAGAGATCTCTCACAAGCCCAATAAGAACTTGCAAGAACAAAGGTGTGTAAGAACACTCAGCAGCTCGGCTGCAATACCATATCAGGTTATCAATTCATCAAAAAGTCCTCAAATAGATTGTAGGCAGGGGATATATATACTAGGAACAACCCTCCTAGTTGGGTATGAAATGAACTTAGAGTTTCTAAAGTTACAGGAGGTGAAAGGCCCCCACGAGATAGAATTCATGGAGTCCCGCGCGGCTGTTTCTCTTCTGAGCAGTGTTGAGTAATCTGGCCATAACTCCTTCATGGGAAGTCAAAACGATAAGCCGCTTGTTGGGTTGGAAACTAGACTTGACGTGTGTTCTAGCCATGTATGGAATGCACCATGAAATGTTCCAAGTTGGTACAGTATTGAATGAGAAGTTGTACCAATATGCTGTCCCGACAAGACTGTTCACCTTCTGAGCAGTCTGCACTAATATGATTGTAACTCTTTGGTGAAAGCTCCAAATTACGTGGTATTGGCTTCATTAGAAAGCTCACTTGATAATCTTTCCAACAAGTCCTCATGCACCTTGAAACCTTTAGGGAATCAAGAGTTATGACTATATCTTTCTGTTGGTCCATGTTGTCACTCACATGATGTGTTGGTTCTGCTAGTGTATAAACCATCTTCTCTCCTTTGGTCCAGCGGTACCTCCATCTTGTATAAACCTTATCAATACATATGCACAACATTTTAGGTAGTATAACATTCTCAAATATTTTAATATTAACTTTGGCAAGGAGCAAATTCACCTTGTCGTGTATCTTCTTAGCATGTCTTTGTGTAAGAGGCCTACGATTACGATCACTTGTGTTATATGGTGAATGATCTTCATAAGACAAAACATTAGGAGTTGTCATGTCCTCATCATCCTCCCCCTCTTGAAAAGGAGTCCTCCTCGACTCTAACTCTTGTAACCCACAAAATTGTGCTTTGATACCAGCTGATATGTTCTAACCTGATGTTAGAACGAGTGATGGCCCGATCTTCACGGCAGTAGGTCTTGAACTTGAAGAACGTCGATGAGGTAGCGGAAGTAGGACGATAACTTGATGGAAACTCAAGATAAATTGCTGAAAGATCAGCGGATAACTAGCTTTTATACCTAGCCAAGGTTGGATGCGACAAGCGACGGGGAGAGACACGAAAACCGCGAGGACTTCGACTCGATCTCCAAACGACCGCAGAACCACAACCGGAGCTAATCCACACAAGGCGAGGCAGCCGTACTGGAACTCGCAAAGCACGAACTAGTGGATCTCAGAGAGATCTCTTCACAAGTCCAAGAGGAACGAGGAAGAACAGGGGTTGAGTAAGACACTCTAGCAGCTCGGCTGCGAAATCACTTGGATTAATCTCAAATCATCAAAAGTTGTTCATAGCTTACATATGGGGGGGTATTTATACTAGGAACAACCCTCTAGGTGGGTGGAAACACGAAAAACAAACTGAATACGTCGCCAATGTGAAAGGATCTCCCGAGATGACCTTCTGAGTTGTTTTCGCGTGACTGTTTGACTTCTGACCAGTCTTCAATGTTTCCATCATAACTTCTTCTAGGAATCTTCAAATGACGTGGGGCTGGATGCGTTGGAAAGCTAACTCGATAAGCTTTCCAACGGTGTATAGCATGCTATGTGAATCTTCGTAGATTGGTACAGTTTAATGCACGAACTTCAGCTTCAGGACCTTGCCGAATAGCTTGCCGAATGGCTTGCTGAATGCTGGAACTTGCCGAATCACCTTGCGAATGACGAGAACTTTGCTGATTCCAGCTTCTTGGCCTTCATCTTGTTGATTCTTTTCAATGTACCTGAGTAATATTAACATACAAGACTTAGGTAGCATAAAGTTATCATTAGTTTCTAATTGAAATTCATAAAGTAGCGCGTGCACCTTGTATTTGAGTTTTGCAATCAATCCATCAAAGACGTTGGTTGACATATTGATCGGAGATGCTACCGATGAGGTCTCCATGTCCGACGTGGTCATATCATCCTCCCTCCCTTGAAAAGGAGTCGCCCTCGACTCTAACACTTGTTGTCCAAATAATTGTGAAAGGCTTAATGACTTGCGGTGTTGTGATAAATTGAACACAGCAATATGTTTGACTCAGAATCATACAAGCCAAGTAGTAGCCTTGTAGGTGGACATCTAAATAATTCGAAATCAAGTTTAGCTTTCACCTTGAATGGTTTCCTTGACCACATGGTGAATGTTGATTGCCTTGGCATGGTCACATCATCCTCCCTCCCTTCAAGAAAAGTCGCCCTCGACTTTTTGTTTACCTGAAATCAGTTTAGACATAATAGGAGAGGGTGGATGTACATGATATTTATAATAATCTTTCACTTTGTTTTGTTTATTTGTTCCATTGCAATTCATATTCACATTATTAGTTTTTCCATGTTTAGGATATTCTCTCAACTTGGGCAAACCGCAAATAATTTAGATGTTGGAAGCACAAAAATTTCTTTCAAGCCAAGCATTTTATTCATGTTATTATTTTTCATCTTTGCAATGTCACATATATCAAAAGATAACAAAGAAACATTCTTGACATTCTTATTGCATGATTCAGAGATGTACTTGGCACAATCATGGGTTCCAAATGAGGTTGAAAAAAATTTCAGATTTACTAACGAAGCATGTATGCATAAGATTTCTTTCTTTTGAATCATGATAGGAAGAAGGGAAGAACATTTTTGGTTCTGTACAGCAGTCAGTAAACAATCCTTCCATCTCAAGTTCAAACAAATATTGATCATAATAACTTAACTCAAAATCAGCAAGGTTACCACAAGTTATAAAAAAATAGCACAAACTTTACTTGCATCATGATGTTTGATCAAATTGAATTTGAACTTGCAACTATAGTGAGTATTCAAAGATTTCATGGATGTTATCTTAAAAATGTTCTCAAGTATATTGTTCATCTCAACACATTTATCGAACATGACATAGAAAAACACATTTAGTAAGAGACATTTTGCCAAAAGAATTCATCATGAGTATATATTTTCACATTATCAGATTTACTTACATGCAAAGTATTAGATATATGAGTGCAAAACATCATGTATATGAACCATATCAAACCATAGAAAAGATCATTCATAACTGAACATTGGTTATCAACTTGCAAAATTTCAGCAAAGGTCTCATCATGTGACACTATCAAATCAGCACAACTAGCATGGTCAATTTCATTAGAAACATGTACTTTATCACAATTTCTCACCTTTATATTTTGCAAATTCAGATTTGAATTACCTTCATCACCATTCACACTTTGTGGCAAAGCAAGTACCATGGAAGTCGCTTCTGAAATCTTATCATTTTTCCCGATAATGGTTCATGTTGTGTGCAGCAACCAATTGGTTCAGGAAGGAATGGCACCCTTCTCACTTTTCTCAACAAATACGGAGTTGCCTTGAGCAGCCATCTCTTCTTTATTCTCCTTACAATCCTGCACATTTGGGAAGACAACACTAGAGATAGAGATGAGAGTGTTAGTTTGAAAAATATCCTCACATGACTTGCATTCTAACTCTCTGTTTTTTTCGTGGTGTATCATTCTCATTGTTGACACTCTCATTTTCATAGTGGCTGGACACACAAAACTCTCTTTTGTTTTCACTCTCTTTCAGTTTGGTTATGCAGCCCTCATTCTCACATGGGTTTGGATTCACAATTACTTCAACATCATGTGAAGGAACATATACATATGTGTCGTATTTCATAATGTTCTCCAATGGATTGGAGCAGCGATTGTTGCAAAAGAACCAAAACCTGAAACCTCCTCCAATGCTAATGAGCTTGAATCACTTGAATGCAAAGTGCTTGCATCATTAATGCCTTCAATCTGATCTTTTAGGCTGCAAGCTAAACAATGAAATTTCAGCATGATCATCCATTGTCATCACTTGATCTTCCTCATCAAAAATTGGTGGCTGATCATAATTCACCACTTCTTTTTCATCATGGACCTCGTCACACAAGAAACACAACTAGAAGAAGGCATTATCATGTTAGTAGTAAACGATTCCTCACATGAGTTCTCTTCTTTTTCACTCAATTTTTTTGTGTATCTCTCTCACACTGAATTATGTGGCTCTTCTCACATTTTGTGGAATCTCTCAGATTTTCTTGCTGAACTCTCACACTCATATTTAGTTGGTGGAACTCTTCCTCACATATAGTGGAGTCTCTCTTCTTTTGATTTTGTACTCTCACACTCAATCTTGATTGGTGCCACTCTTTCTCACATGAGTGTGGCTGTCCATGGGACCTTCTCTCTTGCTGAATTTTTCTTTTGTTGGAACCACAATAATCTTCATCACTAATATTCACATGGGAGAACATGGCATTGGGTTCACTCATTTCTTTTAAATTTCCCTTCCTATCCATCAAAACTAATCCCTCTTTTCCCGGTGTCTTGGATCTTTGCGGCTGTGGGGTTTTATTTGGCTTTGGAAACACTCCCTCACTATGTTTGTGGATCACCCTTAAGTGTTTCTCACTCTCTCGCTGAATTTTTCTTTTGATGGAAGCTCCATAGTCTTCGTCATCACCAAAGAGCGTACGGGGGCGAGAACTATGCCCAAATAGACCACCATGAGATTTGGTTGGGCTACGTCGTTGTGTAGCATGACTGCACGATGTAGGAAGCCGCTCATCGAGCATTTTCTCCATGGCCTCCAAAAATGAGTTTTCAAAATAATGTAACTCAGCCCGGGAGATTGGTGGTTCTTTTTCTCTATGTCCACCACGACGAACACTTGAATATGGTACTGCCATGTTAGGGGCAGCAAGAAATATGTGGAATATGAAGTATTTGTGGAAACACTCAAACTCAGCACTTACTTACCCAAGTTCTTGCCTCAAGGACTGTGATTGTGCTGGTGCGGGCAGCTTCAACGGAGGTGGTAGAGAGGTCGTAAGGATTACTTAATCGAATGTCCCGGTTTAGGTTTTAAGTGGAGCTATAGGTGGCTAACAAGGAGGGCTTACAGTACTGAAAACCAAGTGGTTTGATGTGCTCAAAAGATGTAAAGTTGCAGCAACAAAAGATTTCCACCACTTGATTATGTAATCTGAAAATTTCAGCAACCACCGCAACACAATTCCTCTAATACTTATCTTCTCTTTGCTCTTTTTTTTTTTGGATCTTTTTTTTTTTTTTTTTTTTTTTTTTTTTTTTTTTGACTCTTTTTTTTAACACTAACAGCAGATTATAACTGAAACAACTTGTTCTATTAATATAACAGTGGTGACTAGCAACTTAAGAACACAAGAACACAAGGTAACAGTACCGACAAAAGGGCTATAGGTATTTTTTTTTTTTTTTTTGGCTTTGGACTATAGGTTAAAACAGATATATGTAGCAAATCAAATAAGGATAAATATGTGGATTGGTAAATTGACCTACCGTGTCAACGAAAGCTTTGATACCAGCTGATATGTTCTAACCTGATGTTAGAACGAGTGATGGCCCGATCTTCACGGCAGTAGGTCTTGAACTTGAAGAACGTCGATGAGGTAGCGGAAGTAGGACGATAACTTGGATGGAAACTCAACATAACTTGCTGAAAGATCAGCGGATAACTAGCTTTATACCTAGCCAAGGTTGGATGCGACCCAAGCGACGGGGAGAGAGACACCGAAACCGCGAGGACTTCGACTCGATCTCCAAACGACCGCAGAACCACAACCGGAGCTAATCCACACAAGGCGAGGCAGCCGTACTGGAACTCGCAAAGCACGAACTAGTGGATCTCAGAGAGATCTCTTCACAAGTCCAAGAGGAACAAGGAAGAACAGGGGTTGAGTAAGACACTCTAGCAGCTCGGCTGCGAAATCACTTGGATTAATCTCAAATCATCAAAAGTTGTTCATAGCTTACATATGGGGGGGTATTTATACTAGGAACAACCCTCCTAGGTGGGTAGAAACACGAAAACAAACTGAATACGTCGCCAATGTGAAAGGATCTCCCGAGATGACCTTCTGAGTTGTTTCCGCGTGACTGTTTGACTTCTGACCAGTCTTCAATGTTTCCATCATAACTTCTTCTAGGAATCTTCAAATGACGTGGGGCTGGATGCGTTGGAAAGCTAACTCGATAAGCTTTCCAACGGTGTATAGCATGCTATGTGAATCTTCGTAGATTGGTACAGTTTAATGCACGAACTTCAGCTTCAGGACCTTGCCGAATAGCTTGCCGAATGGCTTGCTGAATGCTGGAACTTGCCGAATCACCTTGCCGAATGACGAGAACTTTGCTGATTCCAGCTTCTTGGCCTTCATCTTGTTGATTCTTTTCAATGTACCTGAGTAATATTAACATACAAGACTTAGGTAGCATAAAGTTATCATTAGTTTCTAATTGAAATTCATAAAGTAGCGCGTGCACCTTGTATTTGAGTTTTGCAATCAATCCATCAAAGACGTTGGTTGACATATTGATCGGAGATGCTACCGATGAGGTCTCCATGTCTGACGTGGTCATATCAGAGTGCATTATCGAATGTGTGTTGTCCAATCTTGATTGTGATGACTGACCTTCCTGGATCTTTCTTTTTAGGTGGCATTGAGTCATCCAACCAACAGCTTCCTGAGGTCTCTCTATAGTAACGACCTGCATTATAAATATCGACAAGGTTTGCAGTTTCTAATACTTCCGGCTGTCCCGGAATATTTCCTGGTGTGGTTAGTGGAATAAATAACTGAGAAATCTGAGATTCTATCATCTTATTAAAGCTGTGCTGATTCTTTATAGCTGAAGAAAAGCTTTCTAAACGAGTATTGATAAGCTCAAGAGTTTTATCATTAGTTGCTATCTTTCTTGATAGATTCTCCATGGTCTTACCTTGGTTAACAACAAGATCTCTTAAAGAAGGTTGATAAGTATTAAAATTGTTACCTGGATTGTTACCTTGGTAATTTCCTTGATAGTTACCTTGATAGTTGGGCCTCTGTGGGTTCCAACCTTGATTCTGTTGAGGACGGAAATTATTGTTGTTATTATTGATGAAGTTGATATCCTCCAGGATCTCTGGGCAATTCCTTCCAGTGTGGCCTAAGTTTCCACATTCTTCACATGTTATATGTGAGTCTTGAATTTGCATAACTGCTCTGGGTTGAGGATCTCTATCCTCCAGCTTCTTCATGATAAGGTCCATTTTAACAGACAGCATATCTACTTCTTTAAGCTGGTGCATTCCCCTCTTGCGAGTTTGACGTTCTTCACTCCAACCTTGGTTGGAAGCCATCTTCTCCACAAGTTCTGTGGCATTAGTTAATGTAAGTGATAAGAAAGCACCACCAGCTGCAGCATCCATAGTTTCACGAGCACTGGGAATGAGCCCATGATAGAAAGTCTGCATCAATAGCCACTTCTCCATCCCATGGTGTGGACATTCTGAAATATATTCTTGAAAACGCTCCCATGCTTCGAGGGGACTGATTCATCATGCTGTTGTTGAAAATTTGATATCTTCCCCTTAAGGCATTTGTCTTCCCCACAGGAAAGAACTTAGCAAGAAAAAGGTGGAACATATATCCCATGTTTTATTCTTATCTTTTGTAGCATAAAACCATTGCTTGGCCCTTCCCAAAAGTGAGAATGGAAAGAGGCGGAGCAATATTGCATCTGAGGATACTTCCTTCATAGAAAATGTACTGCATATCTCCAGAAAGTGTTGGAGATGAGCACTAGCATCTTCATGTGCCTTTCCACAAAATTGACTTGCTTGCACCATATTGATGAGCCCTGGCTTAAGCTCAAAGCCTTTGTCTCCAACCTCTACCTTTGGTCCAGTAAGAATGTTTTCCGTGGTAGGAGCTGAAAATTCACGAAGTGTCTTGGTTGCCATAGCTTCAAATTAAGATGTCAAGTCTTTAGTAACTTGATTAACTTCCGATTCAGTAGGTCTTGGATTATCGCGACGAAGATGATGATGATGATGATAATGTAGGTACTGGAGTTTGTCCGAAGTTTTGCTTTGGCCTACCTGATTAATTTTTCAGGATCTTCAACAAAATTCTCTGAAAGATTATTTCTCATACATATATTTCTCCCTGCATAAGATAAAACAAAATAGAGAACAGGGGTGAACCTGTTTGAGTATGTGATAATGGGTTCTCAATGCATTAGGTGGTGTAAAGGGATCTCTCTTATCTCCTTATATGATGTGTTTATAGGATTTTTGGCTAGCACCCTTTCTAACTAGTAAGTCGAAACAATACCAACTTAATAGGAATAACACTTGTCTAAGTTTTGGCTAATACCCTCCCAAACTAGAGATAGCTGGAAAGAAGTACTAGAAAAACTTTTGAAGTTTTGAAAACACATTTTCAAAATAGAAAGATTGACTATGATCTCCCAAACTAGGAAAGTTTTGAAAAACAAAGCCAAGATAAAATTTATTTTTCTCTAAATAGACTACGCCTTTCAAGAACGGCGCCAGAAATGCTTGTTGATATTTCTTACACGATCCCAATTAGGAAGGCGAAAGAAATATATATGGGATATCTATCTAATCATGTTAGCTTGGATATGGGATTAACCTCATGATCCAACAAAGCGGAGTTAGGCGGTGTTAGTAGTGGTTGTATCATAGTAACACTATCCATAGTGGAGTTAATCTCACCAGGATATGTACTCAAGGTATACCACTCATTTCTAGGCATTACCTATTCACTAGTCTGTCACCCTAGCAATAACGCTAAGAAATGCGGGGCATGGTATTCTTGATTGGCCTTG
The DNA here is from genome assembly GCA_015847255.1 of Hyparrhenia diplandra. NCBI lineage: Eukaryota > Viridiplantae > Streptophyta > Magnoliopsida > Poales > Poaceae > Hyparrhenia > Hyparrhenia diplandra. Next base: position 8,879 of record JADLZK010003871.1, read on the forward strand.
ATAAAAGAATGAACATGATATCGCAAGTTTACGGATAGAAACACCAATTGTAGCACTTCACCGGGAGTAATCCAGGTATCGTATTTATATTTTCCATAGGGAAGGGAGTCTATGGAAAGGTAGAGAGAAAAGGAAGTCTAAAGGTTTATATATATAGTGGTTTGGCTATGAGATCATCCTCTTTACAGTATTATAATGCAGAGTAGCCATATGCATCTAACATTACTCAACAGGATAAGTCACAGGATAAAGATAAATATAATATAATTGATAAATGCCCAAGTCTAAGATCATTAAGCTTACTAGAAACATACAAGCAATTAGCATGTTATAAATTAGACTAGAATGAATATTCCTAAGATACCCCTAATCATACATGTCAGTGAATACTACAATTAGTGCAATACATCTAGCTATCATGGCAAGGTTGGATTACTTCTACACATGGCAAGCATTACCAATGACAAATAAGGACAAAACTTATCCATCACCGTAATTATAACTCGACGTGCCACTACATTCTGAGGGTGGACTACAAAGGACTCAACAGGGCTGTCACCCCGCGATCTACCACACGGCCCGAATATAGGGTGCAATTGCAGATAAACATTGTATAAACACCACGTTTACACATTGCTTATCACCCACATAGTGATCATCTATATGGATGCTATACAATTCCATGCATAAAATATAAAGCAATCTCACTAAACTAAATATATAATTATAGCAAGCATAAACACATATCAATAAGAATATAATATTTATAAAGATCAAAGCCATAACAATTGTATTCTAAATATAAGAGTACTTATAGATTGAATACAAGAGAGAAGTCTCAAGAACGATCCTTGCTACTTCTTGACTAATCAGGAACTCAAGATGAACTTGATCTTCAACTAGAACTAGTTAGGTAGCTAATTACTTCTAGTATGAACTAGGGCTTATGTCTAGACTTGGCTGGACTTGATGGGTATGAGTATGATAATGAAATTGTTATGAGCCTTAGGGTCAGATGGTCTTCTTATATAGTACTTGGCGATGAACGTCAACCCTTGGATCAAACCGACCTTGACAACGGTGTAGATACAACCTCAATGTCGGTAGTGAACCGACATAAAAAGGGGAGGCTGACAGGGGGACCCCACCTGGCGGCCGCCGGGGTGGATTCGGCGGGCGCCGGGGTGGAGTGCCACCTCGGCTCCCCGTCTCTTCTCCCTGCCCCTCTGGTGTCTTCTAGAATGTTTTAGTCCACTTTTCGGGTTGAATTGATTCACGGACAAGTCCGGTCTTCATAGGTCTTGTATATTCGGAACTTTCTCCATTATTCTCTGCATTTACCTATTAGGTCCCCTGTAAAGTCACGAGAATACCAAAACTTCGTGGAATTATGTTAGTTAGACCCCTAGACTTATGTTTGGTCTTTGACTTTAGCCCTTAATTCATGTTTTTAAACTTGTATTTTTATGCTTTAAGAGGTGTCAACAACGACCACCCGCCAACAAGCTCGAGTAGCAGCAGGGCGATGGGAGGTGCCTGGCGGCAGAGTCAGATGTGGTTGGGCACCACCCGTGTCACCCACATAAGGGTGGACATGGGGATAGGTCAAACATTTCCCGTCGACTAATAATTTCTCATTATCACATACTTAATCAATCACTTGCCTAAAATTATAGCACGCACTACTACACAAAATATCTTAGGAAGCATTTTCAAATTGGCCTCCGAGGCGGTTGGGCTGGTGGCCCTCATCAGTTCTTCATGCCTAGGCAGCTGGCCCGGCAACCGCCTTGGTTAATAATTAACTGAGGCGGTTTCCCTAGCACAATAGCCTCAGTTAATACCTCAGTCAACAAGGATAAGGTGTAGGGATACGAGGAAAGGATCTTACCGATATCCTATGATATTATGCCACATCTCTTGTTGTCTCTCGTCGATCATAACGACATGATCAAGGTAGTCCTCCATCGAAAAGCAACCCACAAGAGGAAACTATGGCACCACCATGCACTCCCCTGCCGGCAAATGAGACATGTGAGTAGACAGCACTAGGCCCTCCCCCGCCAACAAAAGGTTCCACAAGACTGGACCGTAGCATCCACTCCACTGACAATGAGTACCGTCCTGACTCCTAGCGAAGGATCCAATAAAAAATTTATAATAGTAAAACAAATTGCAATATCGTTGATGCCTTCTATATCTTTTATGTAGAAAGTTATAATTACTATTAGTAGAGATGACAAGGATATCTTGCATTAAGACGTAGAGAGTTTGTTGGATGACACAGTTATTAGTGAAAGATGATGCATATGTGGATAGTTAGTAGATGATGATGTGAATAGCTTGTGTGTTAAGATACAATTCGTAGTGGAGATTGGCTTTATAACTGAATGGTTGGCGGAGGACAGAAGGTGTGCAGGGCTAGCGGTAGACACAAAGCTCTGACATCTTCCACTCACATTCCAATTAGGGGGGTAGGGAGGAGCAACCATCAGCTGGGGCAGCGCTAGCCATGTAGAGGTTGTAGGTAGCGGCAGGGTTGTGAAGGAAAAAGAGGACACAAAGAGTAAAGCACAAGACCAAACATACACTTCGGGAAGGAGTCCCATTTGAAACCTAGAACCAACTAAGAGATAGTGGAAAACAAGTATACTCCTAGTCAGTCCAAGTGCTTGATGGGCTATTGTTACTTACTTTGGACAGTCGAAGCCATCTAGTCACAGGTAATCATGTTGATGGCCACTAATAATCATCGTTAGTTACAAGTAATATTGACTAATAATGGTGTATGACTTGTAATGTATGACATGTTTGCTCCTGTATACAGACAAAGCCAAGAGATCATAGTAATGACCTACAGATCCAATGTAGTCACTGTTGCAACACATTCTATGAACAATGAATGGAAACATCCAATAAAAGGACCCACTGCTAAGTCGCGGCTTCAAGTGTCTGATATTTGTTTTTACATGTAATCGCAAGAAATCTCAAGCTACTTATGGACAAAACCGCCAGTATTTTGATATATCATCCACACAATAGTACTCAAACCTCAACATATAGGATTAACGCCAATCGTTCAACTTGGGGAAAAGGTGAGTAGCAATAACAGTTTAAAACACATAATAAAATATAAATCAAAAAATACTATTACAGGAAGGGTCATTTCCCTCTGATTCCTCTTCATTCATATGGTTGCTTGATCACTATTGTTGTTGTTGTTTTGCAATAGCTTTTTGGATCCATCTCAGCCTTGAGTTGATTTGTCTGCCTGCACAAAGAGGAAAAAAAAGAAACTTAGATATCAGCGCAAGTCCATGGTGAATGGGCAAAGTATTCATTCTAAACACTACTTGCTTAAAGACATGTGATTTTCCCGGAGTCCATTGAACAATTGCTTTTTCCTCCCAGAGCATTGGAACAGGGCATCATACAGTTTTCAAAAACACAAGTTCACAAAAATCTCGTTGAACTTAGTAAATTATTAGTTTCAATGGTCTACAGATAATTCAAAGTGCTCAACAAATAAAAAATGGTATGATCTAAAACATATGTATAATAGTGTTGATAGCCAGTTAGGGTCAACGCACTCTAAAACCCAAAATAATAACTGAACACAAGAAGTCGTAATCATAAACTATATTTTGAATCAGGCAAACATCAGCATTTTTACAACACAAATTTGTACAGGATGCGTGAACTTGGATGACTATTCGCCAGTTCCAGATATGCTTTTTTCACCATGGAATATATAAGATGTTTCAGTTTGTCATTAGGTCATGTATTAAACAAGATCATTAGATTTAAAATAACCAGATATATAGAGAGAAAGAGAGCATGCACTAACATTGATAGCAGATTTCATGGAAAAATTATTTAGTGACAACTCGTGGTCTATTCATATGCTAGCATATAGATACAAAAAAATATGTCATTTTCGATCCTACAAAGGATAGGTAAAGCATGATGCATCAAGGATATCAGGTCTGAGATTCATTCCACACCCCCAAAGGATAAAAATATTACTATTGATGAGAAAGTAGCTCAGAAACCACAGAAAATATATCAAGTTATGGGAAAAATATTTTTAAAGGCTGTGTGAGAGTTAGCAAATAGAATTCATAAATAATGTATTTTGTCTACATGGATATAAGTCATACTCCATGTAGTTCTAGTTATGCCCGGCTCTGGGTCTTCTGGGATGAAAAAGCCTATGCTTTGATGATATAAGTCATACTCAAGTTGCAAATAATGAGAAAGTTCCATCTTTTAGGTTTCAATCACGCACAGTTTATACAGTAGAAAAACATGGAGTGAAGCATGCTATGTTTTTTAATAAAAAGTTTATTGGATCAACAATTGTTTAGAAATATATTTTTATGTAGCTATGTGTCATGATCCAGGAAATAGGGCCGGGGAGGACGGGCCGGGACGGGCTCGAGGCGCCGGCGCCGCCCCAGGGGGCGCGCCCGCCCGCCGCCGTCTCCTCCCTTCCGCGGATTCTTCGGCAACTAATCCGGAGAAAAAGGAGAAAATTATCTATCTAGGATTATCTTTAGGTGTTTTGGTGTGCAAGGGGCTATCTCATCTATAAGGGAGACCCTTATTAGGAAATAAATAAATAGGACCTGCTTGTAAAAGGTGTTCCAATCTATAAGGAAACCTTTAGAGAGATTGCTTGAGATACAAGTCCCAATAGCCGGGCTATATAAGTAAGGGGTCTGTAATCTTTCGGGGTAACAAGCACATAAAGAAATTTTATCCCAATCTCGGCTCCTCCTCTCCACGCCGCCCCTCCCCACGCCGCCACCGCCGCCACCGGCCGCCGCCAGCCCAGGCGGGCGCCCGCGCCCAGCGCAGCAGCGCGCCGGCCCCTCGGGCGCGGCAACCGCCGCCGCCCGGTCACCACCTCCGCCTCGTCGTCCTTCCTCTCTTCCTCCCCCAATCCTCCAATCAATGTGTCAATTCCGCCCAATCTAGTTGGAATCGGCAAACCTGGTATCCAGGAGACCACTACGATCCACCCACCACCATGGACACCGAATCCAAGACGCTGCTGAAGAACCTGACGAACGAGGTCGCCAGGATCCACAGCAGGATTGATCTGCTCGATGATAGGATCACCATCGTCACCGGTGAGGATCCTACAGAACTCAAGCGCCGCCAACAACTTCGGGCAATTGAGAGCGAGATGAAGGCGATGTTCCAGGATGCCGCCAAGGATTTCATCAAGAGGAAGACAGATGGCAAGCAGGACCAGGATAATCGGTGACGCGGCGGTGATCTGAATAATCGATGAAGTGCTACTTGAAGCCACGGCCCGATGTCGACCGGATCGTCCTCAACGGGGCACCTGTGCCGCCCCCACCCCCATCTCCGGCTGACAGCTTCCCAGGTCTCGCTCCCCGCCGGCACAAGCTATCCTTCCCCACCTACGATGGCAAGGAAGATCCCCTCCCATGGATCAACCGCTGCGAGCAATTCTTCAGGGGCCAAGGTACACCAGCCACAGAGCAAGTCTGGTATGCCTCCTATCATCTCACAGGAGGGGCACAGCAATGGTACATGAGGCTGTCCCAGGAGAAACCGGTGGCAGATTGGGCAAGCTTCGCCCAGTACGTCAACGAGCGCTTTGGACCAGCTGAACGGCGCAATCCGCTGGGTGAGCTGGCATCACTGAGGAAGACAGGCACCGTTGATGAGTACACGGAGCAGTTCCTGGCACACGTGGCACGAGCAGGCCACCTCGACGACAAGCAGCAGGTGAACATCTACACAGCAGGCTTGGGCGAACCGCTCAAGACGGACGTCGAGATGCAGGATCCCAAGGACATGGAGGCAGCCATGTCTCTCGCCAGGGCATACGAGCGACGCCTCGCCATCCTCTACAACAACAGCAAGCCAGCACAGTCCAAGGGCAGGGCCCCTGCGCCCCTGCCTTTGCTGGCCGCCCCCCAGGCGCCCCCTCGTCAGCAGCACCGCCTCGACCATTCAAACGGCTGACACCAGAGGAGATGACCGAACGACGCAAGGCAGGTCTCTGCTTCAACTGTGATGAGCCGTTCTCACGGGGTCACAAGTGCAAGCACCTCTTCGACATCACGATCTTCAACGACTACAACGACGACTCGACGAACGCCATCCTAGCGGACGTCAAAGAGGAGCTAGCTGATCTGAAGGTCCTCACTGGGGACCCCGACTCCCCGGTACGTGGTGCTCATTCTCTCTACCTCGTCGGTATGATCTCAGGAACGGGCGTCAACATCATCGTCGACTCGGGAGCAACGCACAACTACATCGACCCCCGTGTGGTGACCACGGCGGGCCTCCCGGACTTCGGCCGGTCGCGTGTGCTAATCACCATTGGCACCGGCGCCACGACTACATGCCGTGCCGCCACCTTCGACGCGCCACTACGCCTCGGCGCCCGGCTCCTTCGACATCGGCGCCTACGTCATGCCTGCGGGCGAGGATGTCGGCGTCATCCTTGGCATGCCTTGGCTGGCAAGCCTAGGACGTGTGACGTGGGACTTTGCGACCCACGAGCTCCAGTACTACCGTGAGGGTCGCCCGTCCACGTTCACCTCAGCTCCACCACCTCGGCGGGGCGCCCGCCCCGCCCGCTCCGTCCAGCATCTTCGCTGGCGTCCGTACACCGGCAACTCGGCAGGAAACGTTCGAGGCATGCAAGCGCCTTGGACCTACGACACATCGGCCGGCGTCTTCGTCCAGCTACGCCCGAGCTACTTTGGAGGATCGGCATCTACGCCGCGATCGCCCTCGGCGTCACCACACGGGTGACGCCGCCCAGCCGACGGCCGGAGGACGGCCTCCTCCTCTTCGACGGCCGCTTCTACCTTCCAGCCACCTCTCCACTGCTGCCAGAGTTACTGGAGGCTTTGCTTCAGGGCGGAGTTCGCAGGACGAACCTTCTCGCCTTGGGAGCTTATACGGCAGAGCCAACTTCAGCTGCACCGACCGCCATCCTTTTGGGTGGCATATGGCCACAACGCCACCACGTCGGTCCTGCCAGGGTCGTCTTCCTCGACGGTATGGATCGCCTCTTCCTCACAGTCGACAACGTCCACATCGCCCACGATCGAGAGAGAGCCACGCATCGGCTATCACCTTCCCTCTTCGACGTCGCCTCCTTCATGTACCTGCACGATGTTGAACTTGGTCGCTACTCCTCCTACTCGCCGGGACATCACTATCGGGCGTCTACTTCCGCTCTTCGTCCACGCTCCACCCAATGAGCGTTTCTTGTTCCTGGAGAGTCCCCCTCGCGAAGTGGTTCAGCAAGACCTCAATGTGGGCGTTCCAAGGGACCTCCTGCTGGCAGCCCGTCGTCGAGACGACTTCACAAGAGGGGCCGTATAGTTCATCGCTACATCTACCACGGCTACATCGGCAACCTTCACTACCTTCTTGAGTTCGACCCCAAGCGAACCCGGGGAGAACATGATCCTCGGGAACCCGGTGCGGGGGTCGTCTTATCTTTGTCGAGCTGATCGTCCCGGGGGCAGCCAATCCCCCTCAAGCGTCACTTGAATGGACCTTTATCCAGCGCGAGGACGCGCCGGTCGGAGAAGGGGGGGAGATGTCATGATCCAGGAAATAGGGGCCCAGGAGGACGGGCCGGGCGGGCGGGCTCGAGGGCGCCGGCGCCGCCCCGGGGCTCGTAGCGCCCCTGCCGCCGTGCCTCCTCCCTTCCGCGGATTCTTCGGCAACTAATCCGAGAGAAAAAGGAGAAAATTATCTATCTAGGATTATCTTTAGGTGTTTTGGTGTGCAAGGGGCTACCTCATCTATAAGGGAGACCCTTATTAGGAAATAAATAAATAGGACCTGCTTGTAAAAGGTATTCCAATCTATAAGGAAACCTTTAGAGAGATTGCTTGAGATACAAGTCCCGATAGCCGGGCTATATAAGTAAGGGGTCTGTAATCTTTCGGGGTAACAAGAAAATAAAGAAATTTTATCCCAATCTCGGCTCCTCCTCCCCCCCACGCCCCCTCCCCCCGCGCCGCCACCGCCCGCCGCCCGGGGCGGCGGGCCTTGGGGCCAGCGCCCAGCGCAGCGCGCGCCCTCTGGCGCGGCAACGCGCCGCCGCCGGTCACCACCTCCGCCTCGTCGTCCTTCCTCTCTTCCTCCCCCAATCCTCCAATCAAGGTGTCAATTCCCGCCCAACCATTTTGGAATCGACACTATGGTTCTTAGAAATTTGACAGAAGAATGTGTGCAAAAGTTCTTGTGTTCAGATTCAATATGTAGCTATAGTTTGTACAGAATTATTTCATGGAAACGTTTTCTAACACTTTATGTTAAGTCTGCATATATAATTAACGACTAATTTTATGATCTATCAATTATTCTTTGACATGCATGATGACATATTTAACACATTGTGCCCAAGATTTATTAGTTCAATATGGAAACACATGGTTAAAGACTGACTATTAAAAATATGTAATGAAATGAAATTTTGGGAAACAATTACTTGTGATTATTTTATCCAACTGAACTGATTTTGTTAATAGTGAGCAAACTGTATTTTCACAGAAATGCTATTCTAGGTACATTCAGTTGTGAGGCAAATAGCAGTGACAGCACCTGTTTTCATCAAACAAATACACCATTTCAAATAATTTCTAACAAAGATTTGTGATTATTTTAATTGAAAAGAAAAATGCAGATAGCAGTGACAGCCCCTGTTTTTGTTAATGATGAGCAAACTGTAATTTCATAGGAACGCTATTTCAAGTACATTCAATCATGATGAAAATGGCTCTGATTAATCAAACGAACATATCATTTCGTAATATCTCAAAGGTAGAACAAATTCAAGCATGACGAAAATAGCTTAGAAGTAACTAATCCAAAACTAGAAGAAACTATTGCAGATACATTTGAGCTTGATGAAAATAGCTCTAAATAATCAAACAAACTTATTATTATGAAATACATTATTCTTCTTCAATGAATAATTAAACAGGTAGGTGCATATTCAAGCATGAAAAAAAAAAACAGCGCAGATTAATTAAACAAGGATATTATTTGTGAACTTTTTTTCATGCTAGAATAAAAGAGACTCAATTCTCTCATGTCTCTAAACCCATTTTGTCAATCAATAATTGTTAAAATGAAAGTTGCAACAACCAAACATGCCAGAGGAACACTTGTATGTATAATGAGAAATTGTATGCTTACCAGTGTAACCTGCCTCTGCCTCTTTATGCCTCGATCTGGGGCATTGCTTGCACCTTCTTGACTTGAATTTGTCATTTTGTTCTGTGAAACTTCTGTGACAGGTTGAGACTTCCACCAGTCCATATAGTTTCTAGTTATACCTGGCTCTGGGTCTTCTGGGATGAAAAAGGTTATGCTTTGAGGATTCAAATCATATCTTTTCCATGACTCTTTGCAATTAGAGCGGATGCGGACAACTTTTCCTGGCACATCTTGATCAAATCCTAGTTGCCTCGCAACACGATATGGATGATACATTGCGGTGCAGTCCATACCAATAAGTTCGCAAGCATGGATACACCGCGCATATGTCTGCAGTTCTTTACTCTGTGCAATTTCATCTCCAAACACCCAGCCATGCTGAAGAACAAGTGCAACATCTGTACTTCGGTAGGGCATCCATTCAAAATGTGTTGCCGCCTCAAGCTCCCTACGGACAGTACTACTACCGAGCCTCTTCTGAACACTGTCCCACCGTGCGGCCCGTGGTAAGTGTTGACCTTCCAAACAGCTCATTGCCTCAGGCCGTAACACAGGAAATCGCTCCCAGACCCAAAGCTGCAGGAGATTCAACGGTGTGCTCACCACAAATATGTCTTCATTTTTGCTGCTAATATGGTGCTTGAGAGCAGAAAGGCCACTGTACAAGCTGACTAGGGCAGCTGGTGCAAGAGCCACGCCCTGGCCGTGGACCATCATGGCAGAAATGTTGAAAACACTCATGTTGACAACGTCAAATGGTGTTGTTCTCAGAACAAACATGGAGAGCCACATGGCCAGGAAAGCGGCATGCTCAACCCGCTCCCCAGCAACATCTGTTGGCACAGAGTCAAGAAAATGCATCACCCATCCAGAGAATGTTGGTTTCTTGTACTTACTGGCATTGAGGACATACCGGCATCTCAGCAACTCTTTCACATCTTCTTGAACCGCAGGCACCGATGATTTGACCATCACTGAAGAACCGAGGAGGGGCAATCCCCCAAGGATAGCTATGTCCTCAAGGGTTATAGTAGCTTCGCCCCATGGTAATACGAAAGTATTAGTCTCTGGGCACCAGAATTTTACCATCTCAATGAGTAAGCTCTCATGCCGAATAAATCTGCAGCAAGATGCAACTAGGCCATCCAAGATCCCAAGCTCTCGCCACAAAGCTTCATGCTTGGGTCGCAGTTTGGCTATCCACTTCCGCCATAGTTCTGGGGAGCCAGACCAGCTCTTGGCAAAGTTAATCCGCAGATCAGCTTCAGGGATAACAGCTATGGATGGCTTCTTTGGTGGATTGGCACTTCTACAACAGGGAATGAGGAAGTGCCCTTGCCTCGAGGAATCGTTGGACTCACCAATTCCAGAGACGATGGTGGCAGACGGGATTACCTCAACCAAGGCTTGCTGGACGCTGTTGTCTGCCATGGCTTGATATGGATCTGAAGTTCTGTCCCTTCCTACTAACCTTGATGCAATCCTTACAACCTTTGCCTTCTTGTCTTATGACTTGTGTGCAGCGAAAGATCCTGGATTTGAGAATTTCCTTGGCTTTTGAGGCTCGAGGGAAAAATGGGGAATAGCACAGTGGATGAAGATGGGCTACGAGGAGGAGAGCAAAAACGCGAAGGAGGGAAAGCATGACATGTCAAACAAAAGTCATATATTTTATTTGGTATATCTTTATGGTGCATTTATGTTTTGTCTTGCACGGCAAAGGTGAGCTAACGTTTTCAATATTTTATTATTGGAAATGTTTTATGATGAGAAATATAATAGTTAGAGATAGAGGTTGTAATATCTATATATATAATATAATAGTTAGATTTTTTAATGGTTCAATGTATGAGGGTTGTGGGAGGATTAGTAGATGGGGGTTGTTGAAACAAAAATAAGGGGTTTGTTGAAACCAAAAATAACATGTTGCCACGGTTCCTCTATCCCCCCTCTGCAGGAGCAGGCACTACCGGAATCACCCTGTCGCCGGAAGCGCCCGAGGCGCCGGCAAAGCCCCTTAAGTGCTCGGCGAAGGCTTTGCCGCGCCGCCGCTCAGCGAATCATCTGATGGCAAAGGACTTTCACCGAGCTCCTTCTGGCCCCCAAGCTCGGCACTTACTTTGCCGGCGCCAAAACCCGCGCTCGACAAAGTAAAGTAGCCGTCACAGCGGGTGGGCGTTGACGGCGCCATTGCCGTCCACGTGGATTAGCTTTTGCCGGCGCCATGGTGAGCTTCGGCAAAGTTTTTCTTTTTTTTTTTGTTTGTTTTTTCCCCGGTGTGGGCACCGCTGCTCGTCTTTTACTTTGCCGAGAGGGCAAAAAAACACTCGGCGAACCCTCGAAACTTTGCCGGCGCCGCACCATTACGCTCGGCTAGGCGCTTTACCGAGCGCTCATGCGCCATTACGCTCGGCAAACCTAGGCGCTTTGTCGGCGCTTTGATCATGGCGCTCGGCAAACCTGGGGGAACCAGGGTTTCTGCGGCACCTGTTCCCTAGCTTTGTCGGCGCAATGACCAAAGCGCTAGGCAAAGCGCCCCTTTGCGGCGTTATGGTAATTTGCGCCGGCAAAGACTCAAAATACAGTTTTTTTTATTTGTTTTCATTCCACCTTGATAAGCAATTAACGTCACATATAATTCACACATATATCATATCAAACACATAGATGCCATATCCAGCACATTTATCACGACAATCACAATATATATAGCATAACTGTCACAAGTGCATCACAAGTTTGGTCCCATAATGACATGATGATACACCGTCCCTTGTTTGGTTGCCACAGATTGCATTGTACAGGATGAGGAGTTTGTTTGGTTGCCACAGATTTGACAGAAACAAAGTATTAGGTAATACATTTGCCTCAGCTCCAAGTGCCAATTCATCACATACATATGCCTGAACTACCAGTCCCACTGTTGGCAATGTTATCATCATAGGCATAAAAAGAAAGAGGTGGCCTCAGCTTTATAAAGTTCAACAGGATCAGCTAAGTAATCATCATATGTGGCTGCCAACATATAACAAACATTGGAACCAAATGAGATAGCAGCCATGGAATGTTCAAGATCATCCACAGGTTGCCATCCAAAAAAGTCACAGGACCTAATGGTTGCAGTCGAGGATGATGCTAGAACACTTGATGACAACCATGAAACAACATCAATAAGTAACCAAATATTTGCCACCTTATATTAGTAAGCGTGCATCACGGGCCAATATAAGAGACCGAAGAGAAGAGTAAGAAACCAAAAATAGGTATAAGAGATAGAAGAGAAGAGTAAGAAACCATGTTTTAGATCGCTATGAAATTTAGCGGCAGCCCTGCTCGGACGCTATTGCCTCTATAGTGGCCACTATAGCGGCGCTATGGCGCGCTATTTGCAACGTAAGCGTCAGCATGCGGTTCACGCTATAGCGCCGCTATTGCGCCGCTATAACGCTATTTGTTTTCAAATAACAGGAAATTAGGACAAGTATATAATTATAATTTGATAAGTGATAATGATAACCATATAATAAAGTTCTCATCCTCAAAACAAACAACCATGAAGGCATCAAGTCAAGTACATAAGCAAACAACCATAAAGTTATTGAAATCACTCAATCACTAACAATTAGGCTAGGTTGATCAATTTGCCAATAGCGCCATAATAGCGCTATGACGCTATTTGAGCTTAGCGGCGCTATAGCGTCAATAGCGCCGAAATAGCGCCAAAAAGTGTAATTGCGTAGCGTGAGCTGCTCTATTGGCGCTATTTAAATCATGGGTGAGAAACCAAAAATAGGAATCAGTAGCTGACTAGGATAGTTTCATTTAGATTTCAGCAAAACAAGTCATCATAGGTGGCAACAAAAGCAGGTCGCAAGCAAATACAAGACCATATAGATGGGGCCTCATCTTTTCGGGAAGGTTTGCATCATAGGTTTCTTTGTAAATTCAAGATAGTGTAGCCTCTTTGCTAAAAAGAAGAACATCGAACTCCTCACTTCTTCTTGATGCTCTCAGATCATGAATAAGTGAGGAGCTCGATGATCTTTCTTTTTGAGCAAAGGTGAGGAAATGGGGAGGACAAATGTGGTACTTGCATCACATGCCACCACTGTAAAACTCTGTCTCGAATAGGAGCAGAACATGGAAACTAACACATCTACGCATCCGCAGGCTGTCCAAAAAAACATGGGCCATATGTTACCGAGCGTCGGCGCTGGGCAAAGGCGTGCCTTTGCCGAGCGCGGTCCTTCGCCGAGCACAGTTCATCCGGCCATCGGCAAAGGGTGATGTTGCCGAAGCGCGAGATTTTCAGCGCTTCGGTAACGCCCCGTGGCCCTCGGCAGCGAGGCCGATTCGGTAGTGAGAAATGGGACCCATCTCTCACAAACAAAAAAAAACTGAGTCTATTTTATCTTTGTATGGACTATTCGATTCCTTACGTTTATCTGCTCTCACAGTTATCGGCTTTCTATATTTTCATGCTTTATTCATGAGCTTAGCCGATTATTAACTGTTTATGCTTGTGGAATTGTTGATCATGCTTGTTTTATATTGTATTTACATTATGAGCATGCAGATATTGACTCTCTAGTCGTAATCGACTATTAAGCCACACACACTAGAACTATCTGATGCACGGCATGATCCACCTTAAACTACTGATCCGTTTTCCTTCCCTTGTCAACTGTTGGTCAAATTGAATGGCACGCCTCCAAGTCTCGACACGGGGACGATTGAAGCTAGCGGATCTGCAAGGCCTGCTCTAGGCTAGCATCCTTTTGGCTTGCTACGTGTCTGTGCCGCAAGTGACACATTTTTGTGGCAATAGATAGTGACACATTTTTTGGCAACAGACAGTTACATAATAACGAAAATCCTAATTTCTTTATATGTTTTTTAGATCTTTGTTGCATTTTTTTGTTATTTAAATGCTGGCTCTAGTGTTGTAGAGAAAGAGTATGCGTGAGTGAAAAAAAAAGGAACATTTCAATTTGTATTTGTATTTTTGCCTTAATTTATATTTGTAAATTGACAAAGCCATAACATAATCATATGAATCCGATGTTGTATCCACACCTTTTCATATTTTGATTGGTTTCATGTGTGAGTATGAAAAGTGTCACATGCAGAGAGCCAAGAACACGACTAGGGCCCTAAAGTTTTTAGAGCTCTAAAAGTTTAGAGGAGTGGATCCAAATAGGCCCAAATATGAAAAGACTAGTAGTTCAGCTGGTCCATGGATATGACCAATAGATTAGGTATGATAGAGGCCTCTTTTTGCTCTTGATCTGCAGCATATGGATCCAAAATTCCTTACAATGTGATATGACCCCTTTTGCTCTGGATCCACTCTCTTATATATCTTTTTTTACTTTTTTAACGGCATTTGCAATGATGAATTAAAATTTACCCTACTACATCTTGTATTCTAATAATATGCTGACGCAGTGGCGTATATGCAATGATTACTTGGAATGTGATGAGGCAGTGGCGGTGATGATCAAATGCCCTAGCAATTATACGTTGCTAAACTAGGAAGGCCAGTACCATATAAAATCAACTAGATGAATACCCTGCGCGTTGCTGCAGGACGCATGAATGAATAGAGATGAAAGAACTTATGAAAGTAACTTATGCTTAGTATAGAATATACAATAATATGGAACAATTAATTGCATGCTGAATGCATTTGTGATGATCTGCTAGCTATATCAGATATGAGGAAGACAAACTTGAATTCTTATGTTGGACCAGTAGATATGTCATGCACAGCATAAGAAATGTAATGAAATTTCCATCCATGAAATAAGAGATATTGGAAACTCTGAAATTGTAGGATTTGGCCGTCACTGGAACAACTTTGATGGAGCGGAGCTAGTTGGGAGGAAGCTTTCCTGAAGGCCTGATCGGTCTTCAAGTTCAACCCGAATTTATCTGGAAGGAGACGATAAAGCTGCAAGAAGAAACCGTATCCAGCAAATGAGACACCCAACTGAATAAAAAGGCCTCTGCTCTCCGGCGTTTGGTGTTTGAGCTCCCACGTGGTGGGTCAGTTTATTATGGCCTGTTTACACTTCCAATTATTTGTCAGCATGAGGTCTTCATAATTAAATGGGGAGATGAAACACGGAGAAACGGGTATAGAATTGAAAGGTCATGAACGAAATTGGTTGCATGTTAGTGAGCTGTGGACCCCGATGATGACGTGGCTTTATGAGATCGCAGAGAAATAGGCTAGTGGGGTTTGTTCTTATAAGAGTTATAGATCAGTTTGCAAGCGTTGCGACCATGACAGGACAAATCTGAGCCAAATTAATATATGTATAATTCTTTGTATTCAACAATATTGTACTTTATTTACTTTTTTAGTATTGAACAAATTCATTTAATTTTGTATTTCTCTTTGTATCACAAGACTTTTGTACTTTCTTCTAGTTTTGTATCCCAAAACCTAATGTCATTGAAAACGTATGTAATTGGATATAAATATATGGAATGGCAACGTCGGGCCGAGTGTTCCACAACAATAAGATCCTAACCAACTTTGCCAAAGGTGTTGGTGCAAGAAGTCCAACAGATCATCTCGAGGATGAGCTTGACCTGCCTACACTACATGGGAACTAGTACTTAGGAGTCACCAAGAGCAACTTCGTACCCTGGAATTGAGGTGAATTAGGGGGGTGTTTGGTTAATTAGTCCTAGGGCTTTTGAAAAAAAAAAAAAGACTCTCCATGACGTAGTTCTAGCTAGGGACTTTTAGCGAAAAGTTCTAAAAAAAATCCCACCCTGTTTGCTTATTACCTAGGGACTAAAATGGACCATTGTTTAGTCCCGACTACGAAAAAGTCCCCGGAACCAAACCCCCCTACCGATGATGGAACAAAACAACTCCAAAATGAAGATGTCAAACAAAACTGGTTGGAGATACAATTGAAAATATTAAGTCAATGTTGGAGTGCATCCTGCTAATATATAACGGGAGTTCTTGTCCTCGATAGATACCGATGGTGCCACTTCATTTGGAGTTCAATGAAGATGAATGACAAGAACTTGTTGCCTTCGTGGTGATTTCTTCAACCACAAGCATGTTTGGTCAGGATAAGAAGAGACGAGGTTAGCACGGTAGGCACCTCGTGCACACAAAGGTACATCTGATACATCTAGTCAAGAGGAAGGGAGATCCCTGGAGCCAACTAATCTCATCGGCATATTCAGCAACACATGTTGTGTGGTAGTCACGGAGAAGGTGCCTACCACATGCAGCCATTGGAAGGACGTCCCATATCACTTTGAAGACTTATGTATGGGAAGAGGTTAGGAGGAGGTTCAAGGCATATGTGTTGAGTACCTGTGCAAAATCCCAATGTCAGATCAAGTGGATGGTCAATAGCAGTTTAAATCAAGAAAGCGAAGCAACTCTTCAGTGAATACAAGTTCATCACATCTCATATTTGGGAAACATTCATCCAAGAACAAACAAGCAAAGAATCAAAGGGCATGGATGAGAAGTTCTCCATACTTGTGAAGAAGAATGTGTACCACCACCACCTTGGCACTATATTGTACGCCACTAAGATATGGCAGGATCGAAGAAAGGTTGAGCTTAGAATGGACTACTAATAGAGTACTAGAAACTCAATAAGAGAACAAGGGACTACCTCAAAGCCCACAAATTGAATGAGCCAAAAACTAAAACGGCGAGGGTGAGGATCCTAGTGCCAAATGCTGCAGTTGAGCAGAGCGGATTGTTCAAACCTCATAGAGAGATGGACTAGGTCTCGAGGAACTAGGAAACCCCAAGCATGGCTGCCACATCCAAGGCATCTCCTCGTGAATGAGGTAGAGGAACTTGGATGTCTGGTCATCCGACGTGAGCTCATACGGGACAACGCAGGGGATACAAGGAAAGGCTCATACAAGAAGCAATGAGATCACCATGATGGAGATTATGATGGGCCAAATTGTCTATGTTCTCATGAGTTGCGACACCCCAAGATGATGGAGATGAGGGCACATTTCTATGCCAGGATGACATGGTGCTGCCATAGACGTAGCTGCACCAAGGGTAGACCCACATAGGTGACCAAAGGAGTCGAGAGGTTCTCGGTCGAAGACTAAATCAATGGAGGAGGCTAGTGGAATGGCAATGTTGGGTTGCGTGTTCCACAACAATCGGACCCTAACCATCTTTTTCAAGGGTGTTGGTGCAAGAAGTCCACTCTACATATGGTAACTAGTACCTAGGAGTTACCTAGAACAACTTCATACTCTGAAATTGAGGTGACGTTGTGTCCTAGGACGTTTGGAAAAAAAATACTCCATCAGATACTTCTATGGACTTTTAGCAAAAAGTCTCAAAAAAAAAAATCTCACCCAGTACCAAGTGACTAAAAGAGACTTTTTTTTAGTGTTGACTCCAAAAAGTCTCTAGAACCAAACACCTCCTTCATACCCAGACCCGAGGTGACATATACTTCCTCCATCCCAAATTATAAGTCACTTTGGTAAGTCACTTTGACTAAACCAAAGTGACTTATAATTTGGGATGGAGGGAGTACCTTTCAGCCTTGTATATTCAGCTGTGATTTACCAGAGGTCTGGTTTTTTTTTTTTTTTTTGAGAAATGGAAGGAAGACCACGTGAGAGAAATTGCAATAATCGGTCTACAGATGTAAAGTTCTTCGTTTGCTTATTTCTGTATATGGGCCATGGCAGGCCGGCCTCCTTTCCTGCTAAAGTGTTAACAGGCCAGATCCAGCCTGGAATCATTTGGGCCGAGCCGGCGAGACCAAGAAATGGGCTGTATATGTGTGTGGTCGGACATGAAATGGGCTGTGTACTACAAGTGCTCAGTGCTTTGCCCGCCGTTAGAAGCGGTTCTGGACTGGACCGAAATTGCCGCTGCTTCACCCACGCTCTCCTTCGCTATTTCTCCTTCTCTATCCCTCCCACACAAACACAAACACGCCGGTGGTGAGCTCTCGCCTCCTCTACCCTGCCGTGTCGCCGCGGACTCATCAGATCAGATCCATCACCGTGGCCTGGCCTGCAGGCTCCGTCGTCGTCGTCGCCGTGGGTGTCTTGTCTTCATGGCGGTGAGTGGCCACTCTTGAATACTCTGCATGTGGATGTATTCAGTTGTTATCCACAGCCTGTTCTTTCTTTCGCCATTGTTTTCCTCATCAGTTCATTCCAATTGATCTGCACATTTGATCGATGTTGGTCTCATTTACCTTGGCCATATCATACATCATGGAACAGTTTTCCCCTTCCTGAATAAACGAGATGTAATGGGAACATGGAATAGATAGATAGACGCAGTGAAATCATACATGAGATTTATTCCACCAATGCAGCAGTGAAAATCAAATCAGCAGAACAAAGTCCCCTCATCATACATAAATTAGCAACAGCAGGTCAAGTTGTTTTTGGCTAGGATCGGAAGGATCCATGAGATTAATTTTCTTACAGTGCAGAACGACATCCATGAGATTTGTTTTTGGCTAGAATATCAGAAGTGCATCTAGCCAGTGAAATCGACAAATTAGTACAAGTCAATTAAGGGAACAGAACATGGTTTAGAGTCCTAGGATTCTTGCTAGGTGTATTGCTTCAGTTTGAGGAAGATAGTATCATAATAGTAAACTATAAGCCCTGATTAGCTGATGATCCTCATGCATGTCTGGTAATGCAGGTCCGGCTGGACCCTGGCTGTTTGAGGATAGGAGTGGCTCCTGCTGAATTTTGCACATCATCACCATCAGCATCATCAGCATCAGCATCACCACAGCCCTGCACTTCCCCCAATTGGACCATCGATGTCTCGAACGTGAGTCGAATGATACATCTCCCTGCACCAATATATATAACTAGTACACCAGATTGTCACACACCACCATATTATCATGCTCTGCCCATGGCCATTCATGTTTTTCAGAATAAAAGTTGAGTGCATTTTGCGTTACTTACTGGAAAAGACACTGTGGCAAAAAGATGAAATCTGTGAACAATCTTCTCTAGTGGAAGCTCAGACATTGATTAATCTACTGTGATCGATGTGATGTTCTCTTTTCTTCAGGTCAGGACAATCAAGGTGACCAATGTACCTCTCTCAGCGACCGCGGAGAACATGAAGGAGTTCTTCTCCTTCTCCGGCGAGATCGAGTACGTCGAGATGCGAAGGTCTGCTGCTCTCATCATCCATTATATATTCCCTTGCCACAGCTCATAAACCATGCACCATGTCTTCAATGTTACCAACTCGACCATGCTCTGAATCATGGCAGGGACTCAGAGACGTCTCAGGTCGCCTATGTCACCTTCAAGGAATTCCATGGAGCTGACACGGCTCTTCTCCTCTCTGTATGCACACCTCTATCTCTGAATATCTCCTTTCTAACATTCAGTAAATCGTTTCCATCTCCTCTTGATTGTTGATTCCAAAGTTTCAATCTTGAAATGTTTTTACCTGTGTTTGCAGGGATCAAGCATGTGCGGTGATGTTCCGGTGAACATAGCGCCAGTGGAAGACTACGAACTGCCACCAGAAGCCTACTCCCACACAGAAGAAGCACGGTCACCGGCGGCGCCGGGGACGCCGACGGGCGAGGCGGTGAAGAAGGCGGAGGAGGTGGTGAGCACGATGCTGGCCAGGGGCTTCGTGCTGAGCAAGGACGCGCTGCGTCGCGCGCAGTCGTTCGACGGGCGGCACCAGCAGCTGCTGTCGACGGCGACGGCGCGGGTGGCGTCGCTGGACCGCCGCCTGGGTCTCAGCGACAAGTTCAGCCTCGGCACGGCCGCCGCCCGCGGCGCGGCACGCGGCGTCGACGAGCGGTTCCAGGTCACGGAGCGCGCCTGGGGCGCCTTCTCGGCCGCCGGCGAGGTCGTGGCGGGGAGCCCCTACGCGTCGCGCGGCGCCGCCTGGGTGTCGGCCGCCGTCGGCGCCGTCGCCAGGGCCGCGTCCGACGTCGGCGCCATGACCATGGAGAAGGTGGTCAGGGCCGAGGGGAGGAGGAGGGATCGGCGGCGGACGACGGCGACGGCGCCGAGGCGGGGCAAGTGGGCGCGGCCCGTGTCGACGTGCACGATGAGCAGGGAGGTGCAGCTCATCGCGGTGACCAAATGAAATAAGGCCACGTAGGAGTAGTATGACTATGATTTTTTTTTTGGTTTTCTTACTTAGTTATTATATATATGTATAATAATGAACCCGTAAAGGTTTTTGAAAAATAAGATAGAAATTTGAGATAATTCTATATCTTTTTTGGTTTCAGATAATTCAAATTTGGCACGAAATTATATAGAGCACTCTTTGAACGTTTGAACAATAAAGCTGGGGAAACCTTTTTTGTGTGAAAAAAGTTATATAGGGCACTGGTTTATCTTACACAAATCAGTCACGTTTTCTAGTAGACATTGAATGTTGATCAAACAACTTAGATTTATTTCGGTAAAAAAAAAATTATGAAATTGTATCACTTCCTGCTCAAACAGCGATAATGGGTCTGCGCGTTTCCTGCTGGGCTACTAGCAGGCTTTTGTCCACGAGTTACGGGCCTTTCTTTATGAGTTTTCTTTGTGGCAAAAGTCATTTTAACTCCCTCAATAATATCTTACCACCACCACCTCTAAACTCTCAAGAATAGTTCAAATTTGATCCCTCCCTTGAAATGATTAAAAGGAAGTTTTGTTTTTAGTTAAAAATCTAGTAAATACTAATAGTTGAAAACTATAAAAAAAAAAACTCTAAATTCCAAACTTTTGAGAAATATCTAAGAGATAGATTGGGGTACATGAACCAAAATTAAATATCCAGAGCTCATAAAATGTCTCTATAAAAACTTCCAAAAATTAGACATTTAGGAAAATAGGAAAATATCCATTTTTAAATAATTCTAAAACATTTTTAGACATTGATTATAATATTTTGGAATTTTCTAGATCTTTAGATTTGTTTCATTTTTCTAGATCTAAATATATTTTCACAAGCTCCATATTTAGATTGTCCATATCATTGTCTATCATGCACGCATGTACGGCTCCGTTTGTACATCGATAGACCATTATTAAATCTATTTTTATAATAAATTTATTGATACAAATCTTGCTAAGAAGTACTCCATCCCAATCAAACTTGAGAAAGTTTAAACAGGGAGTAAAGGGGAATTGGGACTTTGACTTCTCCACCCCAGCTCTGTTTCATGAATTTTAGCCCAAAAAAAAAAAAAAAACTTGTCCATTCGACTTAGCTTTGGGGGGAAAAAGTAAGGTTTTGAAGATACTTAAAGAGTACTCCACAAACTCTATGTTTTTTTGTGGAACTACTCAACGATATAATTTGTGGACTAGAGTGTGAAAATGGCATGAATGAGATACCTCTCGGCGTCTCGATTTCGTGTTAATATACGTGGGAACAACCCCCACGGGTTTTTGTACAAGTGGTAAATGTTACAACAAATCCTAGTTTTAAATAGTCGACTATAGCCCCACTATAGTCTCGCTATAGCTGTTTGAGCATGTTGCCGCTAAATGAATCCACGTATAGTTTTCCGCTATAGCACCCCATTTAGCCCCCGCTATAGGGTATGCTATTTGTTATAGCCCGCTATTTAAAACATTTGAACAAACCATATCTATCCGGATAAGCTATTTATCTTGTACAATAAACCAACAGATAGAAAGAACATAGACCTAAGGCGAAATATCTTCATCGTTTAACATAGAGGTCGTTGAGCACTTCCAAACACACAACTTTTAGAGAAATATGGCAAATCTAGGATATTATCTCACCGGGTCAAAGACCAAGTAAAGAGGTGAAACATGCATCGATTCTCTACTTTGAGAGTGATTTGCAAGTGGATAAGAGAAGTTTTAGTGCTACTTTTAAGAAGTTATCGAGGTTGGCGGAAACGTCAACATCGTAAACTGGTCCATGTTTAGAGTGGTGCTAGTTGCATCTAACCCACCAAAAAAATAGTGTTACAAAAGAACTTAGACACAAGGGAACTATAGGCCCATGAAGACTAGCCTCATATAGCACCTCTTTGGTGGGCTAGTTTTTTGTTTGTTAGACTGATGGCACCGGGCTACGGTACCACATCTGGTAATCACCACCACGTCGCCATGTCCTTTGTTTAGCGCAGAAACAAGCTGTAGCGGGCTACTGCACCACGTCCAGGAAGCGCAGGTCCCCTGGAAGAATACCGGAGTCCAGGGCTCTCTGTAAACGCTGGCGCCGGCCCCACCATGCATGCGCGCGAGAGAGCTGTAGAGCGGTGAGGAGGGGAAAGCTGCAGCGGGGGTCCTACTATAGCAAGTTACTAGAGAAATGTTATAACTCGTAAAACCATAAAAAACCAAATTAAATTCCGATTACACAATTGAATTCATTGTAATAAATTCTTCAAAACTATATCTCACATGGACATATTTAAATAAAATTACAAGTGGGTTCCACTAATGGTAGTTGGTGATAGAGTAGAAATATAAAGGAGTGATGATGTCCGGGAGAAAATGCTATAAAGGAGAGAATATTGATGGCTGTAGGATGTATAGAGAAAATAAAATTTGAATCTAGTCTTAGGTCATTCACATATACAAATGTTCTACCATAAAGTCTCAAACTATTTATTACATTGGATAACGTTTGGACTTGGAGTCAAAAATAAGACTTGAGGTCTTGTTTTCTCTCTCTTCCATAAATATACTGCCACATTAGCAAAGTGCAATAAATATGATGGTAATAATATGATGGTAATAAATAAGCTTAAACTCTATTATAGAGTCTGCATTGTGAGTGCCCTTAGACCTCTTGTTTGGATCCATTAAAATTAGTTTGATTGGATCCATTAAAATTAGTTTGGCTCAAACTAGCTCAAACCAACTCGTCATTGAGCACTTCCGAACACAGGACTTCTGACACATCCTACGTCCAAGTACACGATATTTACAGGATTTTCCGGCACAAGCCGGCATTAAGTGGTAGGCGACGCCCCGGTCGATAGCGAGGGCACCAGTGGTGACTTCGAACTTCAAGATTATTTTGGCCGGGTCCTTCGGCGAAGGTGTTCATAGGGGTAGGGTTTGCGACTGACGATGTGTTCATAGGGGTGAGTGTCGCGAGCACTTGAGGCACAGGACTTGCATCGTGTAATCTAAAAAAAGTACACGTACGTACGCACATCTAACATATACGTGTGTGACTGATCCTGGCTCCGCTACGGACGGCTAACATGTACTCCCCGATCGATGACTATATGGCGACGTGTGCCACCTTATGCGCTAGCTGTCCCGAGAGTACCTCGATCGCCTTATCGGGTGGACAACGACGCAATAATGTATATACGAGCAATATAAAATTTAAATTTGAAAGTGTTATCGATCGCAATAACGTACGAGTAGGAAATTAAATATCTAGTACGGAGTACACAAGGGAATCGGTCCAACACGTATGGCCAGTGACAAATCAAAAGCACACAAAGCACACTAGTGTACATCAGTACATGGTAGTTTTCTTATACTATACGTATCACACGTCATGCAAATGGTTCCTGAATTCTGTTGGTATATATCCAAAGCACCTCTGATCTATCCGCGACGGCGACGCAAACTGGCCGGGAGCGCGTTGGCTCCGCCGCGAGACGTACGTACGTCGACAGCGACGGCGAGCCGGCAAAAGGGAAAGCGGCGGCCCAACATTCCGAGACCAGGCACGGGTGGGGCGGGTGGGCCGGGTGGCCACCGGGCCGCGCGTAGATATTTTTCGTTCACTCATGTGCTTATTCCATGAAATTTTTGTTAAGCATGGCCTACATTGAAATCATGGCCGGGTTCACCACTGATCATCTTGTACACTACTTCCCTCCACGCGCCTAAGAAAGTTTCTTTTAGATTGTCATATATAAGTCATACATTTTAAACTTTAAGTGCAAGTAAAGTCTTTTGAGTTGAGTTTGAAAATATGAAAATGATGTGAGTAGATTCATTTCGAAATGTATTTTCATACAAATATATCGACTATATTCTATCAATATTATATAGCAAAACGTAGTGATTAAGGTTGTTTTCTATGATGATACCGATGTCCACAACGACTTTCTCTATGGACATGTGGAGGGAGTATTTTAGTATCACAAACGACAAACGACAATGTCCTTTTGAACTAGAACGAGGGAGTAGCATGATTATCACTTCATCATAGCACACAAAAACACTAAATAATTGATGTTACCTATACTAATCCAATAAAAAAAAACTTGCATTGGCATGCTGACTATGACAAGGCAATCATTTGCCACTGTCTTTCTGCTGAAATCAAAAGAGGGAGTGGAGAGTGATTAATCATCAGCAAGTCCGAAATAAAGTTACGCATGCATCGTTGCTGAATTCGCGTTGGCTCCCGGACGGACGGCGACAGCGACGGCCGAACATTCCGAGACGAGGGCCGTGGCTTTACTCGGCTGGCCGGGGGCGGTCGATCGGCGCCGGCAGTGGCAAGTGGCCCTCGATCGCGGCTCGCGCGCCGCGGGCGGAGATATTTTTCGATTTTCCTCGAGGCCACGACGCGATCTCTGCAGATCGGGCTGACGACACGACACGGCGCTAAATATCTAACAGGTTGTTGCGGCGGCAGTGTGACGGTTGTGCCCTCCGGTGGCTCCGCCCATTTACGGCGCCGCCACGGGGGATATTTTGGGAACCTTCTGGACTCCTGGCCGCTCGCCAGCTTGCTTTTGCTTCGTCGATGAGCAAGCATATCTCCGCCCGCTCTGTCCTTTCCAGAGATCAGGAAAAGGAAAATAATACATATTCTCTAATAAAAGTCTGTGTATTTTGAAGGGTTTAGGGTTTCTTTTTGCGTACATCGATCTATTTTCAATGATTATGACGTCAATATTAGTGGTTATAAGTTGACTGTGACAAGAGATACCGATCAAAAAAAAAAAAAAAAAAACAAGAGATGGAGAGAGCAAGTGCAATGATATGTGGAGTGAATTGACCTGATATAAATATAAAGTACTATGAGTGAACTAGGGATGGTTAGATATTTAGGTCGATTAGACGTGATTTATATCCAGAACAAAAAAAAAAAAGGTTATTAGTACCACATATGTATTCTTATATGGTCTAATCGCAAAAGTAATATGACGAACACCAACTGTAGCAAACATATATACTGAATGTAACGAATCTTATAGGGTTATTTTGATTCTTGCCCTTACAATTTTCCAACTTTGAAAGTTTGCCATTAGAATTCAACTTATTGGATATTTACCCTTATAACTTTGCTTATCCCTCTCTTTTGCCCTTTTCTACATACGATGTCTCCCTATGTCAGAAGCATGCTGCTAGAAGTTGTGAAACTTCTATGCGCTCAACGGAAATGCTCGGGAACAATGGTAACGTCCGGAGTCATCCCAAGTATAACTATATATAATCTTATCTATAATTATGGACGTCAAATGATATATACATGACGGGGCGATCGAAATGACGTGATATATATAAAAGCATATATGACAAGCAATTTTTTCCATTGTATCAGTTACGAAAAACAAAAAAGAGAGAGTGGATAATGTTCATGATATATATGAGGGGGTGAAATGACATGATATATATGAGGGGTCAACTGACATGATATATAAAAAGCATAAGTGCGCATGGGATGTTCAAATTTGAATATGTGACACGGATAAAAGAATTTCATTTAGCAATGAATATGACTAGTCCTTTTTTTAAAGAGAAGCACTAAATAATGTGTGCGACTATGACAAGCACTAGATAATTGACAAAACTTGGTGTACTGACTATGAGAAGCAACTATTTACAATGTATCTGTTATGAAACGATAGAGCGTAGAGCGTTCATGATGAGGGGTGAAATGACATGATATATATGCATGACGGGCGATCGAAAGGACGTGATATATAAAAAGCATGACAAACAATTATTTCCATTGTATCGGGTTCTGATTTAAAAAGAGAGTGGAGAAATGACATGATGATATATAAAAAGCATAAGTGCCCATGGGATTCAAATTTGAATATGTGACAAGGGTAAAAGAATTTCATTTAGCAATGACATACTACTATGTCCGATTGAAAATAGCTATCTTAGGATTTCTTCATGTCAAACTTTTTCTTAACTTTGACCATTAATTAATAAAGAACAGCTTGCATTGACAATATATATTAATATGCAACTATGGTTATTTGAAATCAATATCTATAATAAAAACTATTGGTCAAAGTGGCAACGCATAGACCATATATAGCTGTGTATCTTATAATCCTAAATCCAACCAGAAACACTTTCTCGACATGTAAATTATTCACCTCAACACAGACGTAATTGTAGCTTACTAGCATATGCAATTATGATATACATGCCAACGAGACATGTCATCCACTAACATGTATTTAGTTGTTCACATCAATGTGTCACTCCATATACTAATGTTGTTTTACAATAGTTTATCCTTTCATCATATAAATAATTACATTATTTTTATTCTAGATGGTGCAATTCCCAAAAAGAAATATACGCGGTATGCTTCTAGTTAATTAATAATATCCTAATTGACATATGTTTTGAACCTGAAGGAGTAGCATGACATGTGTATCACTTTGTCATTGCAAGCATCATGTAGTATATATATGTGCGGTTTATCAACCGAAATTAAAAACTTGAAAGCTACTCGACGGATTCTTTGCTTAAAGGTACGGTATGACATCCTTACAACTAAAGTACAAGAAGTACACTTAATTATGGGTAAAGTTAATCACAAGTTAGTGAATAATACTTTGACCACTGCATGTTTGTCTTTGTTTAGAAGAAACCACGTGCAAACTAAGCATAACTCAATGGTTAATATATAAATCGCTTATAATGAAACCTGACTCTATTCTTTAAGTGATATAGACGACGTGTTTATTGACATAGACAACGTGTGATTGACAGTGATATGTCTATGGTGATTTTGTCAACTTTAAGAATTTTTGGTTTTTTTTTTTTTCAAATGTACTTGGCTCAGTGGAGCGAGGAACCGCTTTGGCATGGCTCCATTTCATAGGTGATTTTTTTTTTTTTTTTAGCTTCAGCTCCATAACAGATCTATTGGTGGAGTGGAGCTGTAGCGTGTAACCGTTTTGGTAAGTCATTTGGCACAACAATTCCACGTACATATACAGTTACTTAAAACATGCTCACAAAGCGCCATGCAGGAGCAAAGTGAAGCTAGTAGTTTTGCCTACATCCCACCTCGAACCTCTACGAGAACATAATTTTAGAGGGTTTTTAAACCGTTTAGTTTTTCCAATTTGACATAAAACGGCTCCTCGGAGCCATTAGAGAAGCTATGTCAAACGGTGCTATGGCTATATGTTCGTGAGTATTTATATTTATACAATGGTTGAAAAGTATAACCCGTGCATAACTAAACACAGAAGAGGGTCTAGATGATCTCGACGCAAAACTTAAGTACGTATCGCGGCATCAATCACTTTTGAGTAAGATGCGAGAAACTAATTCCAATCGGGAAAGATATTTCCTTTAGCTGACGTTGATATTCACATGATATTTTTCATGTATATGCCGGATGCTTTAATTTTTCAGATGGGTTGTTTGGCACGCACCTCCTTTTTTTCAGCTCCCTATATATATATAGCGTGTAAAGAAAATCCTATGTACGTAACAACTTGTTCGCACGAAGAATATGGAAATTTACAGTACTTTTTTTCCAATGGAGAATATATTGTAATTAAAAGTAACCTTTTGAGCTAACATAACACACGGACATACTCTATTATGTTGCTTCTATAACAGCAGAGCCTAGGTAAACATGTTTTACATTTTCCTTTCTAGAACTAATATAAAGAATGAAACTATGTCCCTTGGTCTCTCCCTCCCAACCTCACTTATTCCATCACTCTCACTCCACAATTCTCGCTTTTATAGTTGTTCCTTCACTATAACCTACCTCTCTTCATCCATGGCTCTCACGCTCTCACTCCACTCTTCTAGCTCTTTCACTTCACGGTCGTCCATCACTCCCACACCTATTTTATTTCATCTCTCATTCAATTTCACTCTATGAGAACACAAAATTAGAGGGTTTTTGTTCTTTGTTCCTTGTTTCGAGAATAATTGCATTCCCACTGTTAAAAAAAAACTTTAAAATAGCATATC
Organism: Hyparrhenia diplandra; assembly: GCA_015847255.1. Lineage (NCBI taxonomy): Eukaryota > Viridiplantae > Streptophyta > Magnoliopsida > Poales > Poaceae > Hyparrhenia > Hyparrhenia diplandra. The sequence continues at coordinate 37,295 of JADLZK010003871.1, forward strand.
GTTCTATTTATCATGTAGTCACGTTCTAGAAATGGATGCAAATATTTGAACCAAAAGTTTGTGTTAAACATTTTAAAATCTGTTATTTAAAATGTAATATTCGTAAATCTGTAGTACATCAGAGAGCAGGTGGCTTTAAGACAATTATTACACGTTCTCTTTATTTTGAAGCAAAACCGAAGATCAATGTTTTGCACGCGACAGTGTCCATGAAGAAAAAAAAAAGAAATGCAGAGCTCTCAGGCTGAAATTTTAAAATTAAATTAATTCATTTCCTCTTTATTTATACAGCTAAAAAAGGCAACGCCCAATATTCCAATTTTGAAAAGGAGGACTACTACTTGTCCCTCAAAAAAAAAAAAAAAAAAAACGAGGACTACTATTCTTTCCTGCGACGCGAAGCGAAGGAAACCCACCGTTGGAATTGGGAGGGATCCGGTCCCTGGTCCACCGGCCCCACCTGTCGTCCTCCCGCGCATCCACGGGCCCACCACCCTAGTGCCACCGCCACCGCGGGAGATATTTTATCGCCAAGCCCAGGCCACGCGTGGCAGATCCCGTAAATAACCCGCAACCACGGCCCCTTTTCTGCGACGCGTCCCGCGCCTATAAATTCGAGGCGCAGAAATATCTCCCCGGCCCTGGCAGAATCTCCTCCATTTTTTTCTTCCTCCTCTCCTCCCGCACGCACCACCAAACCAAACCACGGGCGCACGCCGAGGAGAGAGAAAGGTGTGGGCGGCGACCGACCGACCGACCGGCGGGCCGCCGGCCTCGCATGTTTGGCGACGACGTGAAGGTGAAGCGGATGAGGCTGTGGGAGGAGGAGGAGGAGGAGGTGGAGGAGGGGATGGATGTGGACGCGGAGGAGGAGGAGGAGGAGGAGGAGGAGAAGGGGTGGCCGTGGGGGCCCCGGCGGCTCGCGGAGCACAGGGCGGCGGCGATCGTCGTGGCGGACGCGGCGGAGGTCGACTTCCCAGTCATCTACGTCAACGCCGCCTTCGAGGCCGCCACGGGGTACCGCGCGCACGAGGTGCTCGGCCGCAACTGGTCAGTTGCTCTCTCTGCCTCCTCTCTGTTTCCTGCTCTGTTTTTCCTCTGCTTGGGGATTGGCAATTCGTGATGCTGGGGAAGGAATGCCGCTTGCTTGCTTGCTTGGCGCGCGCCTCCCGTGCGTTAGCGGCAGCTGGAACCACATACATAATAGTCGCCGCTCGTTGCGACAGGATTTAGGATTTCATTCAGGATCCGCGTAGTAATTAGTAAAGCACCTGCCCGTCACACATTCGCTTCAGACCAAATGACGTGCGTGTTCACGATGCTTGCGGCAGAAGGCAGAAATGAGAAGAGCAGGTGCTTGCTTTCTTAGTACGGATTCTAGAATGTGGTGATTGGATGGTTCTGTGAACCACGGATGTTGTGATGCTTTCTTTAATCGATGCATGGCCTCCCGTGCTATGCTATGGGATTTAGACAGCTGGTATCATTTTGAGTGACTGTTAGGTGTCGATCTGGTTCTCAGCCTGCCTCTGAAATGGGTCAATGGTGACAGTATTGAAATTATTTGTTGTGCATATGCATAAAAACTATGTAGACAGGGTTTCTTGAGATAAAATTTGGTTTTGAGTTTGTTCATGTTGTAGGTGAATTTATCGAACAAGGATTGTAAGTAATAGGTTTTGGATCATGTAGTAGCACTACCTGATCCTAAAAATCTCTAGATTGGGAGTTGGTTTTCCTTATGAGATATTTTGCTTGATACTTAGGTTGCACTTCTAAAGTTGGCCACTTGCACATAGGGAAAGTAACTATTCAAGAATAGTAGAAAATATATGGGTATACAAAAACAAATGTAGGCCATGACAGACTAGGTGAGCACCCGAGCAGGTAGTTGACTCGAAGCCTGGATATATAGTTCTGTTTGATGAAATTGGATGTTAGTGAAAGATTAGGAAATCTTTGGGAATTCCAGTTTACTTCATATCATCATTATGTTGAATAGAAGCTACGTGATCATTGGATCAGTATCAAGTTGATCTACCTAAGAATTTCCTAAGAATTTCATTAATGGAATTGGTAGAAAATTAGAAATTCAAATGTTGTGCCAAAGTAGCAGCATGGTAACGGCCAGTTTTGGAACTTGTTTCCTGTTAATTAATGTTGACACAAGATAATGAACATCCACATGGAAGCAGAGAAAATTCATTTATTTTTTGTCAGGCTAGTCGATCCAAATAATTCTATACTGTAACAACTTGTAGTAAGTAGTTATTTTCTGATTGCTTTCTTGTTTGCTATTCTTTCTTGCTTGTACCAACTTTAAGATTGCTAACACTGACAAAATTGACAGAGGGGCTATTGAAGCATCTCACAAACTGTCTTCACTCAAACTTGTCTTTCAGCCGATTCCTACAATTTCGGGATCCACGTGCCCAGAGGCGACATCCCCTTGTTGATCCCATGGTTGTTTCAGAGATCGGCGATGCCTCAATGAGGGGATTGAATTCCAAGGCGAGCTGCTGAATTTCCGGAAGGATGGTGCTCCAGTTTACAACAGATTAAGGCTTATTCCTATGCATGGGGATGATGGCTCTGTGACACATGTTATTGGAATCCAGCTATTCTCTGAGGCAAACATCGATCTCAGCAGTGTATCATATCCGGTGTATAAGCAACAGTCCAACAACAGGCTCAGCATTCAAGATCTGAACTCAGCTTCCCATGAGCATTATGCTCCAAAAATTCAGTGTTCAGACCACTGTGCCATTTTTCAATTGTCAGACGAAGTTCTTGCACACAACATCCTATCTCGCCTGTCACCAAGAGATGTTGCATCCATTGGATCAGTCTGTACCAGAATGCATGAGCTAACCAAGAATGATCACCTGAGGAAGATGGTCTGCCAGAACGCGTGGGGAAGGGATGTCACTGTCAGGCTTGAGATGAGCACCAAGATGGTAGGATGGGGTCGTCTTGCAAGAGAGTTAACAACTCTTGAGGCAGCCTCATGGAGGAAGTTTACAGTTGGAGGGCGTGTTGAGCCTTCCCGATGCAACTTCAGTGCCTGTGCTGTTGGTAACCGTCTTGTCCTTTTTGGAGGGAGGGTGTCAATATGCAGCCTATGGATGACACGTTTGTGCTAAATTTGGAGGCTGCAAGGCCAGAATGGCGCCGTGTCAAGGTTTCTGCCTCTCCACCTGGCCGGTGGGGGCATACTCTATCATGGCTGAATGGGTCATGGCTGGTAGTATTTGGAGGCTGTGGACAGCAAGGTTTGCTCAACGATGTCTTTGTCCTCGACCTTGATGCCCAGCAGCCAACGTGGAGGGAGGTTGCAAGCGAGGGTCCTCCGCTGCCACGGTCCTGGCACAGCTCATGCACCTTGGATGGTTCGAAGCTCGTTGTATCAGGTGGCTGCACCGAGTCTGGTGTTCTTCTCAGCGACACCTTCCTCCTTGACCTCACAAAGGAGAAACCTGCATGGAGGGAGATTCCTACATCCTGGTCGCCTCCATCCCGCCCGGCCACACCATGTCCGTCTATGGTACAACTAAACTGTTCATGTTTGGTGGACTGGCAAAGAGTGGCTCACTCCGACTGCGCTCCAGCGATGCCTACTCTATGGATGTCAGCGAAGATAGTCCACAGTGGAGACAGTTGGCGGCGACTGGATTCCCAAATGTCGGCCCGCCACCAAAGGGCTCGATCACGTCGCAGTGAGCCTGCCCTGTGGACGGATCATCATATTTGGTGGCTCGATTGCGGGACTCCACTCCCCAGCGCAGCTGTTCCTGATCGATCCTGCAGAGGAGAAGCCAGCATGGAGGATCCTGAACGTACCCGGCCAGCCTCCCAAGTTCGCCTGGGGGCACAGCACCTGCGTGGTTGGGGGCACCAGGGTCCTGGTTCTCGGAGGCCACACTGGGGAGGAATGGATACTGAACGAGCTACATGAGCTCTGCCTAGCAAGCAGGCCCGACGAGGACGACGACTGACTATTTTCGTTGGCAGTTGGTTCTTCTGTTTTACACCCTATGCTGTTAGTCCTATCTACTTCCAGTCTGTTGCTGCGTTGTGTCTCGATATAAGAAAAAATAGCAGAAATTAATTAAAAAAATGTTAGTCTAGAAGAGTTTAGTCTATTTTGTTGTCATCGGAGAAGTTTTCTTTCATCGGTCTATACAGATCTTATGGTCTATGTATATTTTCATGTAATTTTCATGTATGAGAAAACCCCAAAAAAATTGAAGAACTGCATTTTGTAAATTCACATGCCAGTCTCTAGTTCCATTGTCTTGTAGTCTTATTTTTGTCTTCACGTTTGTGTCAAATTTTACTGTCGATGCACAGCTTTGTACTTTAGGTATAAAATCATATATAAATATAGCGCTGCTTCAGTTTGTGGGTGTGAAATTGGCTGCTGCTTCAGTTTATTTTTGGTATTGATGTCTTGTGGAAATCGCAGTGTTTGGATGTTTTTTTTCATGTGATGTTTGATTGAAAAGCTAAGTGCTGACAAGATTTGTAGGCAACTCCAAAGGCCCATGGTCAATATCATTCCATGCGTTAATGCTTTTGTTGTTTTAATTTGTTGCACGTCAAATTTATTTTATTTAATTTTTAAAAACTAATAACGGCTAAGTTTATGAAATATCCCGTTAACATCTACAACAATAAGTAAGTACACTATCTACTGTACTAGATAAGTGCACCATCAAGTACACAAGTGCACTAGAATTTTATGGTATAGATTAAGATATCCTTTAAAAAACTTAGCCAAAGTTGAGAGACTTAGCACAAACTAAAACAACCTATCACCTATGCTAGATGGCCTAAATCGCTTTGAACGGGCAAAGTGTTGAAATGGGAGGTGTTGGAAAAACAAATCATGTCTACATCATCGTGTTAAGACTTAAAAGACGACAAAATCAACGGGCTTTGACGTTTATGGAGAAAAAGTTGGGAGACAAGGAAGAAAAACGAGTTAACAACGCACTCAACACGCTAGTACTGACATCAGGGCGGTAATCTCGATGACTCCAGGCGTCTACATCATCTTTGGTGCCAATAGCGAAGTGCAGAACAAATAGCGAAGTGCAGAACAAGGGCAGAATTATTGCAACTAGTGGATCCGAGTATTCCCAGAAAGCATCGAACCTCTTGGTTCTTGGGGTCCATACCACCGAAAGATGCGCATCAGATGCCAACGGGCACAACACAGCCTAAAAGCGTGATGCGTGTGCTTGCGGCCACAGCACACGCTTGCAAAAAGGAAATGCTGACAGCCCAGCCCCCAGCAGCGAACCACAAAATTCTTCGAATGCAGACATTTCAGATTATTCAGAGACAATTACCCAAATAGCTCTGCAAAGCCATCGTAACAAACAGAATACCACTCGGCAGCAAAGGCCTGTCAGGTCAAATACTCCGTAGGTCATTCCAAACAACGCTTGCAACACAAGAGAAGCGAGCAGGTCTTTTTCCTGGTGGCAGGGGGCTTGGAGCACGAAAACCTGGCTCCAGCCATCATTTATCGACTGACTTTGGAAACCGAAACAAAGCATGCGGGCATGACATTCTAGACTTAGAGTGCTTAATTAAAACAGCAGCAGCAATGGAGCTCCATCGCTTACACTGGCGCGATGACGAGGAAGACAACAACACAACGTATACTAGAAGATAAGCTAATCAGAATTCAGGAACGGCGGCAGCGGGTCCTGGCCACTCCCCCAACATCAGCAGGAGATTGAATCCAGCTTACTGACCCTCTGCGGATTCTTTCGGGGCAGCAGCTTCCTTGATCTCGTCACCACCATCCTCCTGAACAGGAAAGTTAAGGACCGAGGTCACATGAGAAGCATGATAAAGTGATGATGGGCAAAGAGAGCCAAGGTCACATGCTTAACAATGCTCTGTGAGAAAGAAGAAACTCACGTTGGTGTCAGAAGTCCATAGGGTCAAGTTGTCACGCAGGAGCTGCATGATCAGGGTGCTGTCCTTGTAGGATTCCTCACCCAGGCTGTCTAGCTCAGAGATTGCCTCATCAAAAGCCTAAAACAAACATTAAATTTAATTCAAGTCAACTCCTGCAAATATTAAGTGAATGATGCTTGGATTGATGACAAAATCAAGTGTACTTCATTGCCTAGAATGATGTTGGTAAGTATTGTATGAAAACTGTCCTGTAGTAACAGTCTAGCTATCATAGTGAAATTGTCCTGTAATCATTAGGTTGTAGCCTGCCATTGCTCAAATATGAAATATAGAAAATGTAGAACAAGAAGCATTTGTTAGCATCCAAGAGTAATTAGTAATTAGATCCATGGCTTGAATCTGACACAACTAATAGCAAGAAATAGTATTTCAGTGAATACAAGCATGCAGAACACAAACCTGCTTTACAAGCACACAAACAGTAATCTCCCTAAGAGTACTAGAAAATCTTCAGGGATGCAAATCTTCAGGGATGCAAAGTAGTTCAGTCTAGGCATCTACAGTTCACCACAAGCCAGTAATACCCTGTACAGGGCCAGTAACATGCAAGTGCAGACTAGTGGTGATGGCCAACAATCAAGTTTTGCTTGGAATCCTAGTTTAAAACTTGAGTTATTACAATTTATGAACCCATGGCATTATGTATCATCAGCTACAAGTGAACTATTTCCCTGCACCATCTTTTTATTGAACAAACCACACCCCCATAAGCAGACGCAGACAGAAGCTGTCTATGCACTCAGCCAGTTGTCCAGCTATACAATCTATCTACCACACATCTTGTCCCAAAATGAAATTAAAGCACAGCGGGAAATGGAAGAAGAAGCAAACCTGTTTTGCAAGGTTGCAAGCACGATCAGGGGAGTTCAGGATCTCATAGTAGAACACTGAGAAGTTGAGAGCCAGCCCAAGCCTGATGGGGTGGGTTGGAGCCAGATCAGCAAGAGCAATATCCTACAAACCAAAAGCCAACAACAATGAATCACAATCAACAAGACATGCACCATTAACCTATCAATCAATATGCAATGATCAAACCTGAGCAGCCTTGTATGCATTCATGGTGCTCTCCGCAGCATCCTTCCTCTCGGAACCTGACTTGAACTCAGCAAGGTACCTACAAAATCATTGTGAGATGAAATCAGATACCAAGATATACGTGCAGTAGGGGCTTAAAAAAATCCATGCATCACAAATTGTTCAATCTTGTACTGTACAAGAGACAGCACACACGTTCATATGTACAAATCCAAAGATATAGCACCCTATCATGTACCAGAAATAAAAGGAAAACCTCACTCAATAGCATCACAGGCACCACAATCGCTTTCCCTTTTTATCTTCTGATTTGACTTTTCCACCACAAATAATAACAAAGAGTATAATCCCAAAAAAACTAAATACAAAATATCACGCTTTAAATTTAGACCTACGGGTAATCAACACCAAAAACCCAGGCCCCGATAACCCCCACACAAAACATCTGCATATACAGATCTTAAGTTTTGACTTGTTCCAAACCACAACCACTGGTCCATATACAAAGGCCCCAAATCAGATCGTGCTGCCCCCACAGATAATAATAATAACCAGCAATACATAAGGAGCAATACATAAGGAGGCCATCATATTAGCAAATAAACGTATTCCTGAGCTTAATGCACGAAAACAATGAGAGATTAGCTCAAGGAGTACTAAAAAAGGTGCTAATGGCAAACCCCCGCTAATCTATATACCAAACACAAAGATCCCTCATATAATAAGCGAGTGACATCGCATATAAAGATCGCGCGTACATCCACCAATAAATCCCCCTCCTCGGTCATTCCATAAATAGATCGCATAGTCTAGACTATGTAGGGGAGAATAAACAGCGAGATCTGGTAGCGGGTAATGGGTATACCTGTGGTAGTCTCCCTTCATCTTGAGGTAGAAGACCTTGGACTCGGCGGCGCCGGCGGACGGGACGAGGTGGGAGTCGAGCAGCGCGAGGATGCCGTCGCAGATGCGGGCGAGCTCGGCCTCGATCTTGGAGCGGTAGGCGCGGATGGAGGCGGCGTGGGCCTCGTTTCCGCGGCCCTCCTCCTTCTGCTCGATGGAGGAGATGATCCGCCACGAGGCCCTGCGTGCGCCGATGACGTTCTTGTAGGCCACGGACAGCAGGTTGCGCTCCTCCACGGAGAGCTCCTCCCCGCCGCCGGCCCCGCCGGCCGAGCGCGCCACGCGCTCCATGAACTCGACCATCTCCTCGTACCGCTCCGCCTGCTCGGCCAGCTTCGCCATGTACACGCTCTCCTCCCGCGTCGGCTCCGACGGCGACATGGCTGCGAGCTTGGTGGGGTGGGACGGGTCGGGATCGCCGGAAGCGGCGGCTGCGGCGGCGGGGGTCACACGGTTGCGGTGGCGCAGAGGATCCCTGTGGGGTTGCGGAAACGACGCGTTTGTGCGGAGGTGGGGAGGCGAGGGGTGGGGGGCATTTGAGGAGGGCCGCGCGCGGGGTGCGGGGCCCACATGGCAGTGAGATGACGTGGCGGTCAAAGGGCGTGGCGCGCGCCGCGGGGATCGGTGCGGGGAGAGCGTGTGGTCGGCGGTGTGGCGGGGAGGTGGGTGGATGCGGCGTGGTCGGTGGGACACGTGGGGAGGTCTGGTTGGGTGTGGAGACGGTGTTTGCTGTGTGAAGGAGGTGTGGGCGAGGAACGTGAGGCGCAGAGGCTTGGACGGCGATCAATCTGGATGGGATGGGAGGTGAAGCTTCGCCCATGCTTCGGCCATTCAAATTTGAACCGTGGGGTTTTTTAATATAAAATTTCCATTTACGTCCAGTAGTCTACAAAGATGTACGGAGAACGTATATTTTATTTTTCTAGTGTTTGTATTTTCGATGTAGAAAGTATTAGATGTATTGCAAACATCTAAAAGTATATACTTTGCGTTTCAAACTAGGAGATGTTGAGTCTAATAGAGCTTATCTAAGAAGTGAATATATTAACATATCTACCATATGAAAGAGTCATTGTCAAATATATTTTTGCGATGTATCTAGTGGAAATTGCTTGATATAGTAGCATCATGTTCTACAAATCTACTTAAAATTAGAAAATGTTAATTTAAGATAAGATAAAGCAAAAGCAACTTATAATTTTAGACAAAATCGGTCTAATGTCACCTACTGAATATTGTATATATATATATAGTATCTCTGAAATAGGCCAAGCCCATTGTTACAACAACACTCCTCGTTTGCGAGGCCACATGTATTTTCTCTCTATTATTCTCTGCCCTGTACAAATCCCAAACGATTAGACCATTGAGCCCATATATTTTGTATGTCTTTCATGGGATTTCTCTCTATAATTTTGATTTGTTTCTATGTATAACCATTTCCTGGACTAAAAGTCGGAGTCAGATTTTTTTTTTTTTTCAATGTCATTGGGTGATCCGTGAACACCTTTGGCCTCTCCTTTTTCGGAAAATGAGTTTTGGTAGTTCCAATGTTTGAATTGATGTATATGTCAGTTTATATGTGTGTTTATTTAATTGTATTTGAGTTATTGGGAGGTATCAATCTTTTCAAAAGTTTGGACTTTTCAAAATAAGACGAAGTGGGGTAAATTTGTCAAACATAATTGTCACATTTAACTTTAACTAGAAAGACGCACCACGGCGTTGCCGTCTTTGTCCTATGAATGGGCCAACTTTTATTTTACTAGTAGGTGATATATATGAGGGAAACTATGTGTCAATTTTTATTTATATCATGCGTTTGAGCAGGTTTGGTTAAATATGTGTAAATAGCTATAGTTTTTATGTTGCCACTGTATACACTATTAATTTCGTACCATTTTCAATAAAGAATACGGAAACGGACGGAAAAATACGGTATACGGATGCGGACGAAACGGGATTCATCCCGTCCGTTTTCATCTTTACCAAGAGGTGCCGAACCGACTGGTTTAGCACTCTTATTGGCACGTCGTGGCTCGAGTTTGAGCCCCAAGTGTGACTCACTTTACGTGTTATTTTTGGGGGATTTTTCCCTAAGCAAGGTAAAAAAAAAAAAAAAAAAAAAAATCCTTCGTCCGTTCCACGTCCAAAGCACAGGTATATGGTTAGCTCATCTCACAGAGCTGCGGCAAAAATCCCCGAGCTAATCTTAGTCCCTGCAAGTTGAGTTTTTTAAGTAGATAAAAGGCTAATTGTCCATAATGCCCTTTTCTTCCATTTTCCCCTTTCTTTCCCTTTTTTTCCTCCCTTATCCTTATCTTGTATGACTCGTGAGGCTTTTGCGGACATGCATGCCTCATATTCCTCCCCAACATGTGAGGATGAGTGGACATGCAATTGCAAGCTGTGACGGTGAGCGTTTGTTTTTTGTTTTTTACAAAAAAAAAAAAAAAAAATGAGAGCTTGGTTTGTTGTATATGTTTGCTGGCCGAATCGATCTGAGGCCGCTTAAGCTAATAATACGCAATGCTGAGATCGTGTTTGGTTGTATATATTAGAACCCGATCTGTACCTATGACGTATACGTACGACGTGTGGGTGGCTTTCCAGCAACCAAACAATCAAAACTTTCTTGCAATCTACCAAACACTATCCGTTATGTGGCCTCACCGTACTTTACTGTCCCCCCCATCCTACGTGCGCCGGTCACTGCTTTCGGCGTCCATCCTCGATAGGCATCCGCTTGCTCGATCTGCCGTGCCCGCCCGGCGCCCGGCATTTGCTCGCGCCGGCCAGTAGCTTCGTGTTGGGTCGTCGACCTTGGCAAGTTTGCGCCGGCCGGTCTGTATGCACCGCGATTCAGGTCCGCTCTGCATGCCATTGGCAAGCCTATGCATGATCGAGCTTGGTACAGAAGGGCAAGAGGGAGGGATCTTGAGTGAACGGATCGACAGGTAGGAAGCTGATCGAAGCTAGGCCTTTTTCGGAGCATGATTTCGGGAGCTCTTTCTGATAAAAGCACTTGTGTTTTGTCTAGAGTCTCTAGGCAGGCCCATTGAATTTCTATTCATAAAGGGGAAGAATCGATGGCCCAGCCCGGCCAGGAAACGTTGTAGCCCAATTTGGGTCAGGGTCCAATTCCAAAATATCGGTAGAGTAGGTAGCCCAAATAAAGTCGCCTAAAAAAATAGGTAGCCCAAATAAAGAGTTGCGTGGCAAAAGTATTTTGGCTGGTAGACTTGGCTAGCTGACCCCCGTGTGCCACTCAGTGTGACCCGTTGGTCTTGTTAAGTGCTTAGCCAAAAAACCAGTTAGGGCAAACTTCTAATGACTAACATTGTAACTCACATCGCATTAATGCATATATACATTGCAATCACATAATTTTAATGCGAATTAAAGATATTACCTCAAATTTGAAGAATAAAATTGATACTTCTTGCACCAATACATGGTAAAATGCAAAAATAAAAATAAGGGGGGAGGGGGGTGTGGTGGTTCTTATGCAATCCTAACTTTATTTGGGGCAGTTGCCCTAGCTCACCCCCGACGTAGATCCACCAGATGTCTCAGGCTTCTTCCTCTTTCTCGAGCTCTCCCCAGCTACAGTTGAGAAGGGCGAAAACCAAGCGTTCTTTTTGCTCCCACCAGCGAGGTTGCTGCTCCCCTCTCCCTCCAACAACCTTTTGGCCTTCGGATGTGTAGGGGATGACAGATCTTTGACTGGCGGTGTAGATTAAGAATGTTCTATAGTGGTACGCTTTTTGGTGGCGATCACGAGGTGGAAATAGCACTGCTATGGTGGAATAAGCACTACTACAGAATTGATTTTACATGGTGTTCGGATTTCATTTTCCGTGGCGGGCATTTGAGAAACCGCCACGGAAAATACCCTAATTAACCGTGGCGGTTATTTTTGATTAACCGTGGCGGTTATAATGTCGACCCACGGTTAATCGATTAACCGTGATGATTTTTTCTTATAAAGCCCGCCACCAAAAATGAGGCCCAAAGATGAGCCCAACAGGCCCATTCTCATGGTGACATATATATAAGGCAACACTTAGGTTTTCACTCTTAGTTTCTCTCTTTCTCTCTCGGTCTCCCGAGGCTCCCCCGGCTCCCTCCCTCTCCCTCCCGAGGCGGCGGCGGCGACCGCACCCTCCGCATCCCGACCGTGCCCTCCCTCCCGGCTCCCTCTCTCCCTCTCCCGAGGCGGCGACGGTGGGCCTCCGGCGTCCCCGGGGCGGTGGATCCGGGGCCGGGCGGCGGATCCGCCCCGGCGTGTGGCGATCTCAATGGCGGCACTCAAAGCGCGCCGGCCGGGGCGGATCCCAGCGCTGGAGGTCGAGGACGGCGGGCCGGACGCCGAGGGCGGCGGCGGAGGTTGAGAAGCGGTGGCGGCGCGGATGATCCGCGGCCGGGCATGGATCCGGCGCGGGCGCCTCCTCGTCCCGGCGGCGCCTCCCTCGTCCCGGCGCCGGCGTGCGGGCGTGTGGGGGCGCGTGGCCGGGCGGCACGGCGTGGTGCTGCCGCTGCGGCCTCGGCCAACCCTAACCCTAACGGGCCGGGCGCCGGATTCTGGCGGTCTTGAGCCCGCATCCCGGCCCGTTAGGGTTAGGGTTGGGCTGGGCTTTTTTTTTTGTTTTTTATTGCGATTTACCATGGCGGGCATTTAGGACCGCCACGGAAAATATTTCATTTTCCGTGACCCTTCATTCGTGGCGGACTCAAAAACCGCCACGGAAATTTTTTTTTTTGCCCGCCACCAAAGATCCATTCTGTAGTAGTGAAGGCTCTCCTGGTCCTCTCCTACCTCGTCGTCACTTCCTCATGTGCCGGCGATGGGCCTGTGAGTTCTCACTAGATCTAAAGACCGAGTTGGAGCTCCAGATCCCGTCGGCTCCGGTTTCTCAAAAAAAAAAAAAAGTGTTTGGGCTGGTTGTCAATGGAACGGTCAAATTAATGTCCCAACCTTTGGCCATAATCATCATCAGTTTCCGCCACCAGTAAAAGGGAATTAGACAAGGACATGCAATGAGGCATATGGCGGGGCAACCACTCTGACATGCAACGAGGCATATATACGGGCAACGTGGAGATCAGTCTCAGATGTTCTCTGATAGATCACCGGCCGGGCGGGCAACCACCGTACCCTGAACTAGCGTCTGGTCCGCTATAGCTCGATCTTGCAGTTGAGCTAACAACTAACATATATCAGAACCGATTTATTATTATTATATTATTATTATAGAAGATAAGGTTAAAGCGTACTAAAATTCTGGAGCGTATGCTGGACACGCACGCCGCCAGTTCACATACATCTCCGGATTAAGCCTCAAGAACACGAGCCAGTTGATGTGTACGGTTACTTAACGTAATCGACGATCACCATGATGTTAAACACACGATCGATAGAGGAAATCAAATCAAAGCAACAGAATATTGTTAGTTCGGTGAGGTTCTCCGTCGAGTCGTCGCCATCCATCCATCAGCTAATTTGCGCGAACTGCGAAGCTATTGGTGGACTACCACTTCGAACCGCTGCATTTTTCCCAACCAAGCCACCAAACCTATTTTGCATGCATTACTATATATCATATGCCCTATATATTCATATTCATATCATATACACCTCTCATTCAGGAGAATAAAACCTGCTGCTCCATCCAATATATCCCCGTCCGTTGATCGGAATAATGGGCAGAAGAAGATGGGAGCTCGCCGTCGTTGTCGGCCGTCGTTATCCCCAGCAACAGCGGTGTAGTCGTCGCCGTCTTCTTCTTCTTCCTCTTCCTCTTCCTCTTCCTCTTCTCATCCTGCTGCTCGCCGTCGCCAGCAGCCAGTCGCCCACAGCCGCCGGCAGCATCTTCGGCGTCGGCGATTGCAGCCGAACTTGCGAGTCCCAGCACTGCACGGGTTCGTACGTGTTAATTGTTTTCGTGTGCGCTATTAGCTGTGCGTGCCTGAGCTGAATGTTGTTGATGTGTTGATGCTCGAGCAGCGCCGCTGATGCGCTACGGCAAGTACTGCGGCGTGTCCTATACGGGGTGCCCCGGCGAGGTCCCCTGCGACGCCATCGACGCCTGCTGCATGCTCCACGACGCCTGCGTCCAGGCCACCGACGGTACGTAATGACGAACACTCTTTTATTTCATTTTCCAAGATCAATCTCTCTTCTTTCTCGTTTATTTTCTTCATCAGTCCTGCTGCATTTTAATTTGTGTGTTGTTTTGCTTCGCGTGCGGACGTGCAGACGACTACCTGAACATGGTGTGCAACCAGAGCCTGCTGGACTGCGTGGCGGCAGCGAGGCCGACGGCGGTGGCGGCCACGTTCCAGGGGAACCAGTGCAACGTCACGGACGTCGCCGACGAGATCACCGTTCTCGTGGAGGCCGCCGTGTATGCCAGGGGCATCCTGCACAAGCCATAGTACACGTAGCTCTATCTAGCGTGTGTGTGTATTCCGTAGGCCCGTGAGCTAGACAACGGAGAGGATCGAGCGAGGGTCTACCGGGGTCCAGGATCGTCGTACACGGGTGGTGGATGGAGCGGCTCACCAAATTTGGTGCGCTGGATGCATGGCTTGTTGTACGTCGCAGGCCAAGTGTCCACGTCTTTGATTTACATTTTTTTTGGGTCTAGTTCCCGAGTTTACACGCCGTACGTGTGCACATGTTACAAGTGTACAGATCTAAGAAATACCACAACATACACGTTTGCACATGTCATGATTCTTCCATTTTCGGGAAGGGCATTTTTTAATGAAAACGTGACTTCATTTTTTCCCGCGAAAAGTGCTTTATGTAACTCTATTATTACGTTTCCGAGCAATGACGACGTGCTCAGCACAAGTTTGGCATATTGAGCTGCCACGCTGCTGTATTCGCGAAAATTAGTGTGCGAAAATTGATTTTTTTCTTTTTCAAAATCTTGCGTGTACGTGTGGTGGTTTTAAGGGAAAAAGGAGTCTGATACACGGCTTTGCGCGTTAAACGGCGAGATGCAATAGAACGCTTGAAGCAGACACACTTACATAGATCATCGGTTTAAACGGTGGAGCCTAGAGAAGTGTATTGACGAATGAAATTGATGTGCACGGCTGATCAAAGCCTCTTCCAGCGAGCATCTCGCACGGGGTACAATGCATTCATCGAATCCCGCTTTGTAGATGGCGACATTTTTGCGAATGCTTCCGGGACTTGATGGCGACGGTGGGATCCGGCGTATTAGAATCCGCTGCACCAGGCTCCCACTTGTTCAGGAGGACGCGCGTCGCCTGCCTCTCCGGATTTGGATCACGGAAGGGCATCTTGGCAGCTAGCCAGTCACTGCGCAGCGGGATCCAGTCTTTGTCAAGGGTCCTAGTGAAGGAATATGGGATCACTACGCTAGCCAGAAAACAAAAACTTTCTACCCATAAACCAAGGATCTACTGCTAGTTATAGATCACGGGATTACCACTAGACGCGTAGGTGCAGCGGAAGTGTCGACCCTCGACGAAGATGTGCGCGTAGCAGCAGTGCCGTGCAGTTGCTCACGTCCGTCCTCCACGTGCGGTTCGTCCTTGTGCTTCAGATGCAGCATCTCCGAGGTATCCCACACGTACAAGGAGGAAGCGATCTGCCTCCGGACTGCTAGGTCCGCGAGGAGCAAGAGGCGAGGGCGTGGGCGGCGGCGGCTAGCAAAGTGGCGTGGATTTTCCTAGCCCCGCGCCCACCTCTCAAATATATAGGCGTCCCTAACGGGCTCCGACACGGAGGCCCATTAGCAACCCTAAGCCTCGTCTAATTGGATCAGATCCGAATTAGGCCTTCTTCCTCTTAAGTGTGCGACCCTATGGGCTCACGCACATATGGACATGGTCCGAGTATTCCTACTCGCCCAATAGCTGATAGCGGCCTCTAGCAAGACGTTTCAACTCCCATGTGTACGCAATGATCATATCAGACGAACCACCATAAAATCACATACATGTTATTCCCTTGCCACACGATATTTGGTCCACCTCGTGGGTTAACACTTAACCCAAGCACAGCCATGCATTTCTTGATCCAATCAATCGAGTGGTCCAGTGATATCACTCTCTTATCGAGAGGGGCAATTCCATCTTGATTGACCATGCCTCATAGCATGCTTCATGACAAACCCGAAGACTACCTTTATAGCTACCCAATTACGGAGTAACGTTTGATAGTCCCTAAGTAGGTCGTTTCACATCTTGAGTGCATACGACAATCTCAGGTCTAAGGACACAACGTACATGATGTGTAAAGAGATAATAATAACATCTCATGTCGGGTCTATCCAGCCCCATGTCATACATGTGCCCACACTATTAGTTTGACATCTCCATGTCTATGACTTGTGAAACATAGTCATCAACTAATATGTGTCTTTGATCTAATATTCATGTGTGTCCTCACATGAACTCCGACCGAGGACAATTTACAGAATAACCATACAAGTAAAGAGTCTCACAAACAATTCACATAATTGCCAATCGATACAAGTTGTCTTTAATGGATATTCATGAACACATAATATATCATGGATACAAGGCGATACAATCATCTCTATGATTATCTCTAGGGCATATTCCCAACAATCTCCCACTTGCACTAGAGTTAATCTTTAAGGTATCTAATACCCATCTCTCTCATGTGCGCCTCATGCTTAGGCTATGGAAGAGCCTTTGTCAAAGGATCTGCAATATTCAAATCCGTATGTATCTTGCATATCTTGATCTCACCCCGTTTGATGAACTCTCGAATGAGGTGAAATTTCCGCGATGACGTGTTTGTTCTTATGGTGATCCCTCGGCTCCTTAGCCGTGCAATTGCGCCACTATTGTCACAATGAAGGTTCAATGGGCCGCTTGCATTCGGAAACACACCAAGCTGAATGAGAAACTTCCTCATCCAAACACCTTCCTTTGCGCCTTAAGCCGCTATGTACTCGCTTCTTTGTAGAATCGGTCCTTTGTTTCTTGCTTGGAACTTTTCCAACCGACAAAGCACCACCATTTATTGTGAACAAATATCCTGATTGAGATTGTGAATCATCTGTGTCAGTTTGGAAGCTAGCGTCGGTGTAACAATTTACAACGAGCTCCTCCTCACCTCCATAGACTAGGAACACATCTTTAGTCCTTCTCAAGTACTTAAGCATGTTTTTAACAAGTGTCCAAGTAACTCTCACTGGATCGGCTTGGTACTGTTCACAACACTTAGAGCATATGAGACATCTGGGCGTGTACATATCATGGCATACATGATGGAGCCAACCGCCGAAGCATATGGAACCTTACTCATGCACTCTCGCTCATCAGCAGTCGAAGGACGCTGTTTCTTGCTAAAACGCATACCATGTGACATAGGCAAGAACCCTTTCTTGGAATTTTCCATGTTGAACCGTTTCAACACCTTGTCAATGTACGTATCTTGGCTTAATTCTATTAGCCTCTTCGATCTATCTCTATAGATCTTTAAGCCCAAAATGTATCTTTGCTTCTCCCAAATCCTTCATAGAAAATAAATTATTCGATGGAAGTCTTCACGTATTGCAACATTGGAATATCATTTCCAATCAACGGTATGTCATCCACATATATGATTAGAAACACAACAGCGCTCCCACTTTCCTTCTTGTATACACAAGGTTCTTCTTCATTCGATGAAAGCCCAACTCTTTTATAGCTTCATCAAAACAAATGTTCCAACTCGAGATGCTTGCTTTAACCCATAAATGGATTTCTTAAGCTTGCATATTTTTCCAAAGATTCTTAGGATCAACAAAACCTTCGGGCTGTATCATATACACATCGTCTTCCAAATTTCCATTTAGAAAGGCTGTTATAACATCCATCGCCATATCTCATAATCGAAATGAGCAGCAATTGCTAGAATGATCCGGATAGATTTAAGCATCGCATTTGGCAAGAATGTCTCATCGTAGTCAACTCCTTGAACTTGCCGAAAACCCTTTGCGACAAGTCGAGCTTTATAGACATGAACATTTCCGTCCATATCCCTTTTCTTTTTATAGATCCATTTGCACTCAATGGGTCTAACCCCATCGGCGGGTCAACCAAGTTCCAAACTTGATTATCTCCCATGGAATCTATCTCGGATCTCATGGCACTTTGCCATTTCTCGGATTCTGGTTCCATCATTGCTTCCGCATGTCATAGGTTCGTCATCATCTAACAATAACACATCCCCATGCAACTCACGGAGTCTAGCTGATCTTCGTGGTAGTGGTGGTGTTACCTTTGCCACAGGTATCTCAACTTGTTCTGCTACATTAGCATCACTCATAGAGTTTTCACCTATTGGCTCATCTTGAACTTCTTCAAGATACACCTTTTGTCCACTCTTGTCTCTTTTGAGAAACTCTTTCTCTAAGAAAACACCATTTCGAGCAACAAACACTTTGCCCCTCGATCGGTTGTAAAAGTAATACCCTAAAGTTTCCTTTGGGTATCCCACGAAAAAGCACTTGTCCGACTTGGGTGTTAGTTTATCTGATTGAAGTCGTTTGGCATAAACTTCACAACCCCAAATCTTTAGAAAAGACAAACTGGGACTCTTACCAGTCCACATCTCATATGGTGTCTTAACTACGAACTTAGATGGCACCCTATTTAATGTGAAAGGAGCGTATCCCCAAAACGATAAAGGTAGGTCCGACTGGCTCATCATAGACCGAACCATGTCCAACAAAGTCCGATTACGTCGCTCAGACACACCGTTTCTCTGAGGTGTTCCAGGCGGCGTAAGCTGTGGAACAATTCCGCAACTCTTTAGATGATTGCTAAATTCGTGACTCAAATATTCGCCTCCACGATCGATCGCAAGGCCTTGATTTTCTTGCCACGTTGATTCTCTACTTCATTCGAAACTCTTTGAACTTTTCAAAGTCTCGGACTTATGCTTCATCAAGTAGACATAGCCATATCTACTAAAATCATCGCTGAAAGTAATGAAGTAGTTGGAATCCGCCTCTAATTTGTCGTACTCATTGGTCCGCATACATCGGTATGTACAAGTTCCAACAAGTCTGCTGCCCTCTCGAAAAAAACGTGAAAGGCGCCTTGGTCATTTTGCCTAGAAGGCAAGCCTCACATGTCTCGTATGATTCAAAATCAAACAAAGTTAGAAGCCCATCGGTATGAAGTCTCTTCATGCGATTCTCACTTATATGACCTAAACAACAATGCCACATGTAGGTAGGACTTAACTCATTAAGCCGAGGCCTTTTAGCGTTATATTACAAGCGGGTGCATCATCAAGATTTAAAATAAATAACCCATTCACAATGGATGCAAAAGCCACAAACATGCTATCTTTAGAGATCACACAACCATTGTTTTCACTCTTAAAAGAATAACCATCCTTCATCAAACATGAATGTGACACAATGTTTCGACTTAAACTAGGAACAAAATAACAATTATTCAATTCCAAAATAAATCGATGGGAGGTGGAGTTGCATCGTCCCGACGCTTCGGAGAAAGCAACTCTTGCATTATTGCCCACGCTGAAGTCAACTTCACCCTTTCCAACGCTTCTACTTCTTATCATTCCCCCGCATCGTATTGCAAATATGAGCAACCGATCCGGTATCAAATACCCAAGAATTAATATAAGAATCAGCGAGGAATATGTCTCGTAACATAAACAACAAGTGTACAAGCGCGGGGAGTACCTTTACCACCGCTATCCTTCTTGGATGCTAAGTACTCCTTGCGTTTCTTCCAAAGTGACCCTTCTTATGACAATGAAAGCACTCAAGTATCGCTAGTTGGTCCAGCCAGGGGGCTTAGATGGCTTTGGCTTAGAGGTCTCACCTTTAGCCTTTTCCTTCTTTTTCTTCCAATAAGGATTGCCCCTTTTCTTAAAATTAGGCTTGTTTTGGACCGCCATCACATGGCTACTACAAGCACCTTTCTTGATGTCAGCCCTCTATTTGTCTTAAGCATACCACACAATTCAGTCAAGCCCTTCTCCGCCCCATGCATATGGTAGTTCGAGATGAAGTTCCCATAGCTAGGCGGCAGAGATGCAAGAATGAAATCAGTAGCCAACTCTTGGCCAATTGGGAAGCCTAGCTTCTCCAATCTCTGAGTGTAACCAACCATCTTGATTACGTGTGGTCCAACTGCTGCGCCTTCTGCTAGCTTGCTCTCAACAAGAGCCTTTGAGACATTGAACCTTTCGGTTCTAGCTTGAGTTTGGAACATATCCTCAAGCGCCACGATCATATCGTACACTACATGATTGTTATCGAACTGCATCTGCAGATCGGGTTCCATACTAGCAAGCATGAGGCAACTCACTTCAAGATCGGCATCACATGCTTTCTTGTAAGCGTTTTTCTCAGCAGTAGGTGCATTATCAGCAGGCTCTTCTGGTAAGGGGTTGTCTAGAACATCTTCCTTTTTCTCAGCCCTGAGAACAATTCTCAGGTTGCGGATCCAATCCGCATAATTTGTTCCATTCAATTTATCTTTCTCAAGAACTGAACGCAAAGTAAATGGTTGATTGCTAGGCGCCATATATCTACAATAGAAATAATGCAAAATACTATGACAATGTATCCAAGATAGAGTAAAACATATTAACATTTAATTGAATGTACTCCCACTAAAATCAATATCCCTCAATTGAAATTTAGTGATTCAAGACCCACAACTAACAAATCAACTAGTGAGCTTTAGCATCACCGCTAGAAGACATGGTAGATCGGTAAGCAACTCTTTGCTAATCATATCACATATGACTCTTGTTGTTGGGTAGCATCTCTATGCAAACGCCAACCTGCCATGCTCCAAGATCCCTAACCGTTAGGATGATCTTGTTCAAGTAACCAAACCTTCCGCAGTAAGTATCCGATACGAACCTGTCTAGTCAAGGAAAACCGGTGGCACCCTAATTTCATAGACCCACCACCCGATTGTACAAGGCTTGTGACGGTGCAAGGTTTGGGGGAGCATCGAAAACCTAAACATTTCGAGGGATCGTTCTACTTCACTATCGTATGTAGACAAAAACATAGTCGAATGCGTGAAAGTAGAACACGATAAGAATGACATTAAACAGTTGTGAATTGGTATGGCCTTATATCACTTTGGGGATCTCCATCTCAATGAACTGTTCATCATGATGATCTCCATCTCCATGATCCATGTATGCCATCCTCCGATTGATGAATCTGTCAAGACTAGTCTATACTAGCGCAGATAGAAATAACAATTACATTGGCGCGATCATCACAATTTTGGCACGCGAGGCCATTACATTTAAAGAGACAATATATAAGTGGCTCCAGCCATATTGTCCTCCTCACGACATGCAAGTCATGAATTAATTACATACATGCATCACATACACATAAAGGCCATACCGGTCACATAAATCAAGAAAACAGGGGTTAGGCGATTCTGACACCTAAACTTGCGGATGCGAAAAACCCATCTTCCAAGCCTTTTTTGGGAAGTCGTTCATCAGTTGTGTTGTAGAAAATTTGTTGCTCTACAATTTTCGTTTAAGAATCCCCTCCATCGGAGTTACGGATCAAAAGTTATAGCCGGCAAACTACACATCGCATGCGCATCCCGTGTCGGTAGTGGTAGAAGATCAAATCTACCACGCCCCAAGATCGCATGTGCCCGATCATGACCTTGGTCCGATTCGATCAATCATATTGATCTCAAAATCACCATGACTGGATTTACATGTATCACTTAACTCCGATGGCGGAATTCCGACCGGTAGGAGTAGATCGAATAAGACCAGTGCAGCAAGATCACGAACCACGATAAAAAAACTCATCTACAACCGCGCATATCACCATATGCACACATCCGAATCTATAACAACATAGCATCGCTCTCGATACCACCGAAGGAATATGGGATCGCTACGCTAGCCAGAAAACAAAAATTTTCTACCCATAAACCAAGGATCTCGCTAGTTATAGATCACGGGATTACCACTAGACGCCAAGAGGTGCGGCGGAAGTGTCGACCCTCGGCGACGAAGATGTGCGGCGTAGCAGGCGGTCAGCCGTCGCGATTGCTCACGTCCGATCCTCCATGTGTGGTTCGTCCTTGTGCTCGGATGCAGCACCTCCGAGGTATCCCACACGTACAAGGAGGAAGCGATGCGCCTCCGGACTGCTAGGTCCGCGAGGAGCAAGAGGCGAGGGCGTGGGCGGCGACGGCTGGCAAAGTGGTGTGGATTTTCCTAGCCCCGCGCCCACCTCTCAAATATATAGGCGTCCCTAACAGGCTCCCGACCTGGAGGCCCATTAGCAACCCTAAGTCTCGTCTAATTGGATCAGATCCGAATTAGGCCTTCTTCCTCTTAAGTGTGCGACCCTATGGGCTCACGCACACATGGACATGTCCGAGTACTCCTACTCGCCCAATAGCCGATAGCGGCCTCTAGCAAGACGTGTCAACTCCCATGTGTATGCGCAATGATCATATCGGGACGAACCACCACAAAATCACATACATGTTATTCCCTTGCCACACGATATTTGGTCCACCTCGTGGGTTAACACTTAACCCAAGCACGGCCATGCATTTCTTGATCCAATTAATCGAGTGGTCCAATGATATCACTCTCTTATCGAGAGGGGCAATTCCATCTTGATTGACCATGCCTCATAGCATGCTTCCCGACAAACCCGAAGACTACCTTTATAGCTACCCAATTACGGAGTAACGTTTGATAGTCCCTAAGTAGGTTGTTTCACATCTTGAGTGCATACGACAATCTCAGGTCTAAGGACATAACGTACATGATGTGTAAAGAGATAATAATAACATCTCATGTCGGGTCTATCCAGCCCCATGTCATACATGTGCCCACACTATTAGTTTGACATCTCCATGTCTATGACTTGTGAAACATAGTCATCAACTAATATGTGTGTTGATCTAATATTCATGTGTATCCTCACATGAACTCCGACCAGGGACAATTACAGAATAACCATACAAGTAAAGAGTCTCACAGACAATTCACATAATTGCCAATCGATACAAGTTGTCTTTAATGGATATTCATAAACACATAATATATCATGGGTACAATGCAATACAATCATCTCTTTGATTATCTCTAGGGCATATTCCCAACACCTAGAAACCTGGAGCCGAGGAGTCCGGATTAGGGGCTCCTCCAGCGGCAACGTCAAGGAGTTGATGAATGCTAACACCGAGGCAGCTATAGGCGGACCGACAACGGCGTGGGAGTTGCCGTTGTGGCGGTCGTCACGCGTGGATCCAAAGCATCCCCATCAAGCGCACGCGCACCTTGGCTACGGGGCAGTCGGGGGAACTTGTGGTCGCGCCATTGCTGTTGTTGACATTTGTTAAGTGCTAAAAGAATAAGAAGATTCTCGCAAGTTTACGGAACATCAATGTACCTTTTCTCTAGGGAAGTATTCTAGGTATCGTATCCTTTGGGAAGCTTTGGCTAAAGAATTCTAATAACTCACAATCATGTATCTACTAACTTAGCAAACCAACTAGACTAAAGTGGGGGTAAGTGATAAATGATATATAAACAAGACTATGAATACTACAACATCAAAGTAATCTACTAATAATGACTAAAAAGTATACTATGATAAATGAATAGCTTAGCTAATCAAGAGGACAACGGGAGAGCCAAAAGTTCCTAACTCTTTTCATTTACTTTGGATCTAAGGTAAGTGAAGTATGGGTAGATATAGTAATCACACAATAACACTTCAGGACATCGAGAACACTGTTGGTATTTCTAACGTCACTAACTTGTAATGGCGTCTAGAATGGATATCGGATGTTGCTTCTCGGATAAAACTAAAAGAAAATAATTCATTGCGAGTTCATAGCATATACGAAAAGGTTGTCATCCCTATAGTTAAACTACTAATATGCAAGGAATAAACTATTCGTACTATGCCTTGATAACTTCTTAATAAGTAAATAAACAATTATAATGGGTATCCATAAGTTTACGGATATATGAATATACCATTGTAGCATTTTAACAGGGAGTAAGAACCGGTGTTGAATTTATATTCTACCACGAGGGAAAGAAGTCTACTATCGTGAATTAAGCGTGCATAGGTGTATCTAAACATCTTAATCATCTCTCGTAGGCAAAGCTTAAGTGCTAAATCTATCAATTACTTAAACGAGGGATCAAAGTTCACAATAAAGATAATGATAAAGTTTCGATAAATAGATTCAACCAAGTCATATCGGTGTGCAAAATAGAAAGTGTCAAGCGATTGGGCGATAGCAATTCATAGGCTAGCTAGCATTAGAAACTCCAATATGTAACTCTAAACTATAAGTTAGGATCTACTCAATTAGTGCAATACATCTAACAATCATTGAAGAAAGACTAATTAAATCCACACATGAGGACGAGAATCCGTGAAGACTAAGGCGAAACTTAGAACAACCCAAATAATATCATCCGCTAGGCCTACATACGGGGGATGGATTGCAAAGGACTCAATGGTCTTTGTCACCACCACGATCTACCACACGACCCGGCACATAGGGTGCAAACGCGGGTAAATAAGATCTAATCACCACGATTACATCATCTCTACCACTCACCCTCGAGCGAAAGGATGAGCGCTATACGAATCCATGCATGAACATATTGTAATTCAACTATGCTAAGCGTGTAATCAAAGTAAATACTAGAACAAATAATCTCGAATATAAACATGATCAAGATATTCATATTAAGAACGTGTGCGGAACTTGAAGACTACTTACAATGAAGAACTTACAAGAACGAGGCCTGATCTTGAGCCGGCCTCCGACGATCGAGGCGGATTTCTCCCTTCCTACTAGATCTAATCTTGATTGCTACTCTTCCTAAAGCGGTGTTTCTAGAGCGTGGGATTGATGACTTGGATCTTGAAGCGTTGTTCTTTGAATTGAGAACTTGATGATCCGAAAGGGGGGTCTAGGGGTCTCCTTATATAGTCCGGAGGAGGTGGTGCGGTGTTGGACTTAGATACATCTCGTGCTCCCACCGACGCCCTCGGATCAAACCGACATTAAGCGGGTGGATTAGATTGCGTCTTAGAGTCGGTTGAGGAAGCTTCCCGAGACCCGATCTTCTTGGACGGGGCAGGCCGATCGGCCCCATTATTGGGCCGATCGGCCCGTGGTGGGTCCCACCACGGGTCGCGATGCGTCCGCGGGCTTCCGGAGTCTTCTAGATGATGTTTTCTTCGGTGTCAAGTTTCGTTCACGTCGGGATTAATCCGAAGCCTTCTAGAGTCTTTCTTGGAGTTGGATTGCGTTACGTCGGCGTAGTCGCACGGCTCGCGAATTCTCGCTGTTTTTCTGTTTAGTCCCCGCAATTCACAACTTTACCAAAACTGGTGGAAATATGTTAGTGACACCCTATTCTAGGTTGTTATTATGATTTATACCCCTTTCTCATGTTTATTTGATTAATAAATTTGTATGATAACAAGTGTCAACAAACTCCCCAAGCTTACCCTTTGCTAGTCCCTAGCAAAGCTATATGCTATAGTAGGATCGGGAGTTGCTACTACGCTTTCATACCTCGAAATACAGTGTTACTCGAGAAATAAA
Organism: Hyparrhenia diplandra; assembly: GCA_015847255.1. Taxonomy (NCBI): domain Eukaryota; kingdom Viridiplantae; phylum Streptophyta; class Magnoliopsida; order Poales; family Poaceae; genus Hyparrhenia; species Hyparrhenia diplandra. Next base: position 62,864 of record JADLZK010003871.1, read on the forward strand.
TTCTCCTCTTAACCCATTGCTCTCTCATACATTTTACCATGGGGCGTAGCCTTTTCATGAATCATAAGCAAGATAAAACAATCAAGTTAAGTACCATGTCTCAAGTTCTTCGATCAACTATCATCCGGGGTTTTGCAATATTTTTTTTAAAAGAAACTTCAGAGATCCTATGTATGACCCTCTTAAGTAGATGGTGGTAGTGGAGTTACACATGTAGTGGGACATACATAGTAGGATGAAAATGGATGAGGATGAAAGGTAGTAAATAGCCCTTAGCCTTTTCTAGTATTTTTCTTCTCAAGCATCTTGGACTATATCTCTCTTTCTAAAAATTGCTAGGACCTGGGCTGTCCATTCTTGGAGAGGTGGGCTTTGCCCCGGACTTGTGTCCATTTTTCTCTCTCCTTAGAGATGTGGGCCCTACTCACCCTCGGACACGTGTCCATTATTCATCTCTAAATATATTTTTATTATTAGGGAGGTAGGCCCTTCTCGCCTAGTATGACTTTGGTCCGTTACTCTCCCTCTCTCGTCTCACTTTTTCTCTAAATATTTATTTTTCTTTTTCCTCTTTTTTCTTTTTTTTTTTCGAATGTAGCCCAGCCTCTATTTGGCATAAAAACACCGAGAGAGACATATCCAAAGATTGCAAGAGTTTATTTTTTATAATTATGGCTAGCGGCTTGATGGAGTATGGGGGAGGCGTACTTCGGGTTAGAAGCGGCGTATTTAGTGGAGTGGGATGATCTTGATGCGAATGATAAACTCTTACGGGTCATAGCTAAGGAACTCATCATGTAATATTTTATAATTTTCAAAGATAAAAACCGGGAATCAGGTATCTCTAGGAATATGATAAAAGCAGCAGACTCAACTTTTCATGTATTTTTATCTTTCAATGCTAAGACTCAGATTAAGCATGTGCTTTCCACAGTGTTTGGGTTTAGAGCAAATTAAGCATTTAAAGCTTTGGGAGAATCTAAGTCCAAAGTGTAAGTACTTTTAAGAGGGATTAAAGCGGAGCAACTATTCATCATTTCCTTAGCATATATCATCAAGATCATAAATAGAAAGGAAGAAAGCAATCTAGCAAAGATTTAGTATTTATTAGACTCTTTAACACTAAGACTTTTAATTAAGACTCATTAACTCTAAGCAAATATATATCTAGCTAATAATTAAGACATAAAATAGTGATACTTATCGTGGTAAACGGGGTGCTCTCCCCAAGCTTGATCTTGAAGTAGTCCTTTGTTCATGCTTGAGCCTGCTCCTCTTTCGGGGTCTCCTTTAATGTTCTCCCCTGTTAATATTAATTTCGCACATACCGAAGGAACAAATTCTAGGATGTTATTGTGAGCCTTCATGTGCTCACTTCTTTTTTGATTTTTATTTTGTGTGGACCTTCATGTGCCCAAATATTTTTAAGAATTTTTTCTATGCAATAGGGATGCTAATGCAAAAACATATGAGTGCAATATTTTTATTTTTATTTTTATGCCGCCACAGCAAGGAGTGCTTGCATGGGCCTTTAGGAGACTGATGCAAATGCAGCAAACATATTTTTTTGAGATTTTCTAAGTGCAGGTTTAGAAAAATAAAAATGCTAAAGGAAATATGCTAATTGAAATATGCTTTTATGGAAAATTAAATATGCAAATAAATACCGAAGTTACCTCTCGGCGAGAGTTTAGAGTACTTACTCCCATGGCGTGGTGTCGTCTATGGGCCCTCGTATAAATGTTGTACTGTTAAGGTTCCTTCAATGATCTCAAAGGGCGGCGTAGGACGGTAGCCGAGGAAGTCGATTGTTCATTTGTTGATGCCGGGCGCTGGTCGGGTCTCAGAAGGTGTACTCTTGTCGCTCTTCTTGGCAAAGCGGCTTTCTTTTTCTTCTTCCGGGATTGCTTCTTTTTGGTGGAGACCTCTCGGGGTGTGGCGGTGTAGAATTCAAGATGGGTAGGAGCCGAAAGTGTATTTTTCCTTGATGTCTTTCTCTATCCTCTTGATGTGCTCCATCTTCGAGTCCAAATTTCACATTTGTAGTCTCGGGGAGACGCTTCGCCCTTGGTCTTTCTTGGGGGCTGTTCATTATTAGTGTAAGTATTGAAGAAACAGCAGTATCTTTTTTACCTTGGCTGGAAGTGGATCTCGCCCGTCCCGATGTAGATGATGGCTCTTGTAGTGTTCGAGGAACGGTCTTCCAAGTACTATGGGAGGATCTTGTTCTTCTTCTCCCATGTCCATGACTAGAAAGTCAGTGAGGACATAGCAGTCTTTGATCTTGACGGGGACGTTTCGTGCAATACCTTCCGGGAATCGGTGTGATTGATCCGCCATCTGCAGCATTACATAGGTGGAACACAAAGGCAGATTACCATATATCAATTGATACGTTACCTTTGACATTAGGTTGATGCCGATCCCGTGTCGCGAACAACTTGCTTTGGAAGTTCCATTGATTAATGGAGCAATGGATTGACGGAACTCGTGGTCGTCTAGCTTCTCTAGTGGTGGTGGAATGCACCGAGTCTTGCGTTCATTTGCAACTTGATTGATCATCAAGACTCGTTCCACGTGTGGTCGAGGTTGACGGTTCTTCTTGTTCTTGCTTCTTCTTTTGTCCTCTCCTCGACGGTAGTGCGTGTACTTGAGTGGTACGGTAGTGGTGCAGGTGGAGCGGGGGAGCTAGGGTCTTGTGTTTGCGGTTGAATCTCTCCCTGTTTTTTGTTGGCGGTGAAGACGATCTTCGCGGTGTCGGCGTAGATGATGGCCTTGGTGGTGGCAAGGAAAGGGCGCCCTGTAATGATCGGGCGTTCTTACCTTTGCCCGTATCGAGACCACGGTCGGTGGCCACATAGAGCTTACCGATGTAAAGACAAACGTCTTCCGGGATGCCCTCGGGGTAGCATAGCGGCCCGATCCGCAAGTTATAGGCACATGGTTGTGTATAATAAATCGAACCGGCTCAAGGTTTACCTTAGGCATAATGTTGACGCTTGAGCCAAAGTCGCGAGTCGTCGCGTCAGAGGTACAGCGCCCGATGTTAATGGTGACGACCGGTCTCCCCGGATCTCCTTTCTTGGCGGGCATACCCTAGTCGGTGCACCCGGTCCTTCTCGTGCATCCTTGGTCCGAATACCGCATAGTAGACATCGACAAGATTTGCAGATTCTAATTCTTAGGTTGGCCCGAATCTTACCAGGTTAGGCATAGGAGTAGATAAAGCCGGTGAGATAACCGAGATTCTATCATTTTATTGAAGCTATCTTTGGTTCTTTATTGCGAGAAGAAAAGACTTCCATTTTAGTACTAATAGTTTCTAGCATTTTATCATTGGAAGCTAACTTCTTAGGCAGATTATCCATGAGTCTACCTTGGTTTTGTACTAACTCTCTTAAAGGTGGGAAATTATTGAAAGAGTTATTACCTTGATAGTTACGAGTAGTTACCTTGGTAGTTGGGTCTCGTTGATTCCATCCTTGATTCGGGGGACGATACCGGTTGTTGTTGTTGTTGATGTAGTTCACGTCCTCTTCGGTTCGGGACATTGGCTGCCCGAGTGTCGGTGTTGCCACATTCTTCACATGTCATGCGAGAATCGAAGAGTTGCATGACTTCCTTCTTCTCGGGAGCTTTGTCTTCAAGCTTTTTCATAATTAAGTCCATTTTGGCGCATAAAGCATGTCTACCTCTTTCACCGGTGCATTCCCTCTCTTTCTTGCGGGGTTGACGGTCCTCATTCCAAGCTTGGTTTGACGCCATCTTCTCCACAAGGTCGGTAGCTTGATTCGATTGTAAGGGACGGAAAGCACCTCCAAAGCGGCGGCGTCCATGGTCTCACGGGTGTTGTTGTTAAGCCCGTGGTAGAAGGTCTGCATGAGTAGCCGTTCTCCATTCCATGGTGTGGGCATTGATGATGTAGTCTTGGAAGCGCTCCCACGCCTGGGACGGATTCGTCGTGTTCTTCTTTGGAAACTTGAGATTTTCCCCGTAAAGGCGTTGGTTTTGCCTATAGGGAAGAACTTTGCCGGGGAAGGCGGTAGAGCAAAGTGTCCAAGTAGTGAGTTTGTCTTTGTTGGCGTAGAACCTTCGCTGCCGCTCGTCCCAAGAGTGAGAATGGGAACAGGCAAGTAGGATTGCATCACTTGAGACATCTTTGATGGTGAAGGTGCCACGAGATCTCTAGGAAGTGTTGTAGGTGAGCATTGGCATCTTCATGGGCTTTTCCACGTAATTGGCTAGCTTGTACCATGTTGATGAGTGCAGGCTTGAGCTCAAAAGCTTTGTCTCCCACATCGACTGCCGGCCCAGTGTGTTGGCCGTAGTCGGTGCAGAGTACTCGCGGAGGGTCTTGTTCGCCATGACTTCGAACACGGGTGTTAAGCTTCGCACAGTGGAGGAGTCTTCCAAGGCAGCGATCGTGGGCTGAGATTTCAACCTGGATCTTGCCTGCTTCAAGAATTTTCTTTTGGGTCTGAAACGAAGTTTCCAGGAAGATTCCTATTCATATATTACCCTGCATTTCAAATAGACAAAAGTGGAAAGAACAAGGGTAAACCTGTTTACAATAAATGATAAATTTAGTACTTTACAATGCGTGAGAGAGATGCATGCAAGTTATTCCTATATTTATATTTTCTTGGGCTAAAGACTTTCTTTCCAAGAACGGCGCCAAAAATGCTTGTTGGTATTTCTAACGTCACTAACTAGTAATGGCGTCTAGAAAGGATATCGATGTTGCTTCGTGATAAAACTAAAAAGAAAATAATTCATTGCAGTTCATAGCATATCTCGAAAAGGTTGTCATCCCTATAGTTAAACTACTAATATGCAAGGAATAAACTATTCGTACTATGCCTTGATAACTTCTTAATAAGTAAATAAACAATTATAATCGGGTATCCAAGCAGTTTACGGATATGAATATACCATTGTAGCATTTTAACCAGGGAGTAAGAACCCGGTGTTGAATTTATATTCTACCCACGAGGGAAAGAAGTCTACTATCGTGAATTAAGCGTGCATAGGTGTATCTAAACATCTTAATCATCTCTCGTAAGCAAAGCTTAAGTGCTCAATCTATCAATTACTTAAAATAGGGATCAAAGTTCACAATAAAGATAATGATAAAGTTCTCGATAAATAGATTCAACCAAGTCATATCCGGTGTGCAAAATAGAAAGTGTCAAACAATTGGACGATAGCAATTCATAGGCTAGCTAGCATTAGAAACTCCAATATGTAACTCTAAACTATAAGTTAGGATCTACTCGATTAGTGCAATACATCTAACAATCATTGAAGAAAGACTAATTAAATCCACACATGAGGACAGAATCCGTGAAGACTAAGGCCGAAACTTAGAACAACCCGAATAATATCATCCGCTAGGCCTACATACGGGGGATGGATTGCAAAAGGACTCAATGGTGCTTTGTCACCACCACGATCTACCACACGACCCGGCACATAGGGTGCAAACGCAGTAAATAAGATCTAATCACCACGATTACATCATCTCTACCACTCACCCTCGAACGAAAGGATGAGCGCTATACGAATCCATGCATGAACATAACAAATAATTCAACTATGCTAAACGTGTAATCAAAGTAAATACTAGAACAAATAATCTCGAATATAAACATGATCAAGATATTCATATTAAGAACGCGTGTGCGGAACTTGAAGACTACTTACAATGAAGAACTTACAAGAACGAGGCCCGATCTTGAGCCGGCCTCCGACGATCGAGAGCGGATTTCTCCCTTCCTACTAGATCTAATCTTGATTGCTACTCTTCCTAAAGCGGTGTTTCTAGAGCGTGGGATTGATGACTTGGATCTTGAAGCGTTGTTGCTGAATTGAGAACTTGATGATCCGAAAGGGGGTCTAGGGGTCTCCTTATATAGTCCGGAGGAGGTGCAGTGTTGGACTTAGATACATCTCGTGCTCCCACCGACGCCCTCGGATCAAACCGACATTAAACGGGTGGATTAGATTGCGTCTTAGAGTCGGTTGAGGAAGCTTCCGGAGACCTGATCTTCTTGGACCGGGGGTCTAGGAAGCTCGACTAATGTCCTACAAACACCAACCCAAACGTGGTGGAATACATCGCCGTTAGGGCTGTCACCACCTAGAGCTACCACAAACTATCCGTGGGATTGGGTGCAATCTCAAGTAACCTCTATAGTCTAGACACCATGTCCACACTATTAACTACTACTCTAGCTAACCAGAATAACTAGAGCACTCTATGCGAGTGGAGAACCTATGCTAAAGCATAAATACTACACTAACCATAGATATATGAAAGACATAAAAGTAAATAGAGAAGATAAATATATATCAAAGCATAAGTCTTGTAGAGTGAAGATACAAAGACATACCATAACTCGAAGACTCTCCGGAAGGAGCACGGCTCCGCTCTCAATAACTCTCAACTAGATCTAATCTATTACATTGGAAAGTCTAGTCCTAGATCTACATTGAAGAGAGAGAATTCCTCACATTGAGACCCATCTCTAATCAATGAGATATGAATTTTATTAATTAATTTCATTAATTTAACTCTAGAGGTCTAGGGTTCTATATATAAGAGTCTCCTAGCCTCCCTTCAAACTTCAACAAGCAAGGTGGTACTAAACCTTTAATCATATCTCATTATAACGCTCATAGACCTTTATGGGCCAAATTCGATTTGAGCCTAATTAATCCTGCAACTCTGTCTTCCATTATTTGTAAAATTAATATCTTTTTATTTTGAGCTCCAAATATAGCAAATAATATATCTGTTTCAATTGTCTTGAAGAGCTCTTCGTAATGGTGTACTCTAATCCATTTAAGATACTTTTACTCGATGAAACACCGAAAGCGCAAGATAAGTGAGAACACCAAAACTCATGGAATCCATTAGTAATAATAATCTTTTATATTATTTATCCATGATTTAGTAGGAAAATAAATACTTAATTTTTTAGACATTATCTACCGTGAACCTCCCCGACACCTCCACGAATAAAGGCTCCTCAAGTAGCGAGAGAGTCGATGAAGGCTTCCACGAAGCCGTTGTGGGCGCATAAGCATCGGCATCGAGTAGTGGTCGGAGTGGCAACGGGTGTGGTCGGTGTCGCCCGCCATTGTGCACTACCGTCACCGACATGTGGCACTCCCGGAACCAAGGAGGCGGTCGGGCCGATGAGGGAGGCCACAAGCTCATCAAGCATTGGGTCCCGTCGAACAAGAGGGCTCGCGCAGTACCCACGACATAAGCTTGAGCGGGTCGCAGGTGTCGTCATGACACGCGACGAAGTTGACCTTCTTCAGGGGCCTGGCGCCACTCACCAGCTGCAATAAAGTCAACATCGATGGGGCCAAACACAAGATCTGCCCGACGAAGAAAGGAGCTACATGCGGCTGGGCGCCCGGGGGCACCTAGGTTAGTCACACGGCAGTCGACGTTGTGGCGATCCAGAGGGAGAGGGCGTGGATGTGGCACCTATGCACAGCCCATGAGGGGGCTGGAGAGGGCGACGATGTCAAAGTTTGCGATCCCTCGCGTCTTGCCGCATGTTGAGGCGGAGTAGGCAGCGGGGTGGAGAAGAGCACCCGAAGCAGCGATGTGATCCCCGGCTAGAGACGATTGAAGTAGAGGCCGATGAGTGAAGGCGGCCTGGTCGCTGCGGCGATGGCGAGGCGAGGCGAGGCATGGGCCCCGCCTATGCCTCTAAATGAGGGTGAAGCCATCGGCGTCGATAGGGGCGGGAAGAGCACGCGACCGACGGTGACGGGAGGCCCTGGCTCACGATGGCGACACCGGCCACCAGGTTGCGGTGCCTGATGGCTGAGACCAAGGTGTTGGTGTGCGGGGACATGCGCGACCAGCTGTCGACCCAGCCGTAGGACCGCGGGCACCCTGGTAGCTGTAGGCATGACCAGAGGGTCGTTAGCGGCGCTAGACAAGGCGGCGAATGGCACATCGGCACCTGCTCCCGGCCTCCATTGATGTTGGGGCTGACAGCGTCGTGATGTCGGCCGTGGCGGTTGCGGCAAGTCCCACGACATGCACACCGACGATGCTACCCAAAGTCTCGAAGGTCGGCATGGCCATTGCCGGGAGCGACTCCTTACTCTAGGCGAGGAGTGGGCGGCAAAGGCGCACCGCGACGACGGTGGGGGGCCTCCGGCTCGGAGACCTCATCCCCATCGTTCGAGCAATCGGAGAAGTTGTCCAACACATTTCCTTGAATCTTCCGACAAAGAAGTATCATGCCGCATCGGGGAAAGGGCCCTACCGCACTGGGCCGGAGACAACCGGCTAGGTGGACAAGGACATGTGGGCGGTGGAGGCGAGGGTTGAAGGAGGTGGCGGCGGGCTCGGGCGGAAGGGCGCACAAGGATGGTGCTTGACCCCTGATTGACGGTAACCAACGACATATTTTTTTCCGTCAACTTACTACCATAAAGGGAGTAAAATTAAACCTTTTATACTCATATACATTTATCACTAATAAATTCCATTTGTAGTGTCTTGTATTTTATTTTGCAGATTTAAAATAAAAGCAAGTGGAAAATCGACCAAAGTACGCCTTAGGGATAGCGCATTATTGCAAAATCCAAGCCCAAGAGCAAATCGACCCAAAACATCAAATGCGGGGTGAGCATAGCCCGGCCCACAACTTTTCAGGGCAAAAAGGCGACACCCCACCGAGACCGGGCCAGGCCGAGCCGGGGGGGGTGTAGCGCACCACCTGGGTGCGGCCGCACCCTCCCCGAGGGCGATTTCGGCCCAACCTCGGGGAGGCGGTTCGTGTACCTTCCAAAGCGGGATTCCGCCCTGCGAAGGTCGGTTTTTGCGCATACAAGGAAGGTTTACCGTGTCGGTTTTGGTGTAAATTAGCACTTAGGCCCCTCCTCCAAGTGTATAAATAGACCCCCTCTCTCCCTCTCTCAACACACACCATTTGGAGTCCAGCAAACCAGCAAATTCTCTCTCTCTACCACCTCTACCTTTCTCTCTTCTTCCTTCTTCTTTCTTCTTCTTTCTTCTTTCTTAGTTAACACTTGGAGTAGAAGAGCTACAAGGAGGGCTTGTCTCCTAGAAGAAAGTGCTTTGGTAATACATCTACTCTATGGAGCATTCTTCTATTTGCAAGTCTTATATCCATGTTCTTGGCCTAACTTATGAACTAGAGTATAGTTTTGTTCATGTTCTTGTGTTGGTATATGAACTAGCATATAGTTTACATATCATAATCTTGACATGTTCATTACAGTTTATTATTGATCATCATGTGCCTAACTTGATTAGAGGTGGGATATCGGTTCGTTGTTCCTTCGGGTTTGCTCTTGTTCTAGTCCGTCCATTCGACGAGTGGGGATCCTGGGGGACAAGAGTAGTGCTCTAATATGCGGGCATGGTGCCCGGGTTACGACACCTGCGGATATGAGTGCACGTCACGGTTGAGGGGGTAGGCGGCTTGGTCGTGACAAGCCTTGACCGTCCCTTGAAATCCCCCCACGTTACTTTGTCTTTGTAGGAGTTCGTAAATGCTTCCTATCGGGCCGTATGGTATCGGGGAGTCTCCCCATTATCCTAGACCTAACTACGCCTAGATCGGTTTGCATATGATCCTAACTATTCATTTGTATGGCCATGACTAGATACTTTAGAACTACTCCATTAGGTTATTCATTTATTCTTTATCTATTTTCTTTATCCTTTTTCTTTGGTGGATTCTTAAATGTGTGTCACACTATCTATGAACCGCATCTTTACCCCCTATTATGAACATTTTGGTCTAAGCAAACACATGTCCCTCTATTCGGATGCCATGCTAATTTATTAATCGGATGCCTTCCTTTGGGAAAATATAAATAACGATACTCGAATACTTCGGGTGAAATGCTACAACGATAGATCCGCGGCGCTTTGCGGATGAATATCTACAATGACAAGATCTATCCCGTTGACAATCTCATTTTGGATCACCGACATGGTGGTTTACTTGGGAATGTCGGCGCATTTTCGACGCTTTGATTGGGGATGGGTTTTATACCTGTTTCCTTTGATTGCGTTAAATGCCAACACCCCGACCGTCTCGGTGAGTCGGGTGTCAAGGTCGTGGATCCGCCCGCGAGGACCTCGCATGCATGGGCGTCGGGTCCCACCGGGCGCCGGTGACGGATGCGTGGTGGCAGCGCCGCCGCTTCCGCTTCCGCCGGTGGCGGAATCCTTGGTGGGCGTGGCCCACCACGCGGGGCGTCGGAGGCCATCTTGTATTCGTCATCGTGAGACATCCGCAGCGAAGGTGGGAGCGGGTGCGCGGTAGGCTCCATAGCGGCGACGACGGCGTCACGGCCGGACGCGGCGCATGTGGCACATCGTCTCCAAGACGATCGAGCCGGCCGAACGGCGGTCGGTTGGCTGGGATGGGAGGCTTTGGCCTCAGCGGACGGGGGGGGAGGGTTCCATGCGGTGCTGGTCATCCGGGCCAAAGGGCGACGACTTCGCTTAGGGCGATGTCCGCAGCTCCGGCCACCTTAACCGGAGGAGGTGGTGCGCCACCGAGGGAGCACCCAAGGCGGAGGATGGCGATCGGGGCAGGACCCCACCGGGCGGCGCGCGGTGAGGGGCCACAGCCCCGGCTGCCTCCGCGAGGGCACAAGCTCCTGCCTGGGCGCGGCGCTTGGGCGAGGCCAGGGGGGAGAGTAGGGACGTCCACCGACACCGGAGCAGTGGCCGGCAGCGCTGAGGGCATCGACAGCGCTGTAAACGTACCACTCATGCAAACAATACTGTACATACATTCACCACTGTAAACGTACACTCATGCAAACACACGAGCATGTGTCACTGTTGACAGGGATATTATATTATTGACTATCACTGAATGCATAACACTACTAAGTTCTGAATAAATCCGAAAAAAATGAAAGCACAAAGATAACCACCATTTATGGATTAGCTACTCCCGTTTCTCGGTAAAATGTTACAAGGGATGAAAAGAACACGTTATTTTTTTGAATCAAGATATTATCCATTGCATTAAACAAGCAAGTTCATTATATATATGCCCTGTACTGCTGCATATGAATAAATATATATCCCATAAACTGAACTTGATCATTGTGATTCTTAACAAACCGAAGCAAGGTCGAAGCTACCATGCGAACATCTAACAACTTTTGCTCATATCCTACCTAAACTATTCCCAACTCCTCGCCTCAAGAATATTGTCTTCACTAGATATATCGTCATCTGTCACATCACTAGAAAACTCCTTTGAAGACTGGATGCTTTCTAGCGTCATCTCAACATGCCTCATCATTGGCCGTTCCTCAGCTCTAAACTTGACACATATTGCTGCCAATAGGGCAACATCAACAACTTCCCCATCTCCTTCCTTGGTAACTTGTGGATCCAATATTCCAGCTAAGTTTCCTTGAGTGACCAAACTAGAAAAATGGTTAACAAGAGAAAAACCTTGATGAGATCTATAACAATTTGGGTTCTCTCTGGTAAGCAACTCTATAAGGAGCACACCAAAACTATAAACATCGCTCTTCTGAGTGAGGAGTCCCGTGCTATAGTAATTAGGATCCAAATATCCTAATGTCCCTTGCACAGTTGTATGTATCCCTTCTTGATCAATAGGAATATATCTTGAAGCACCAAAGTCCGACAATTTCACAGTCAGATTATCATCAAGAAGTATGTTAAGGGACTTGATATCCCTATGGACTATTGGTGTAGAGACTAAGGAGTGAAGATATGTGAGAGCTCTAGCAATTTCAACAGAAATCCTAAGCCTATTTTTCCAAGAAATTGATGTTGGAGCTCTGGCATGAAGATGCTTGTAAAGAGTGCCGTTGGATATGAACTCATAAACAAGTAATGGGGCTTCTGTCTCAAGGCAACATCCAAGTAGTTTCACAATGTTTCGATGGTTTACCTGAGAAAGAATCACAACTTCATTTATAAACTCATTGATTTCTTTTTTGTATCACAATCTTTGCCTTCTTAATTGCAACAACATGTTGACTTGATAAAATTCCCTTGTAGACTATGCCATGTCCTCCGCCACCAAGCTCACGAGATTTATCAAAGTTGTTAGTGGCTTTTTCAAGCTCTTCTAGTGTAATGATCATTCTTTCTCCTATATCTGCTCTTTGGCATACCAATTGTTGTAACAACTGCCCATGATTTTGCTTGAAAAATCTTTGCCTTACCCTCTTCTTTCTTTCTACCTTGACTTTATGGATCAATAATGTGGTGCTTATGGCTATAACGAGAACTGTTCCACCACTTGCAAATCCAAGGATAATGTTTAAGCCTGAGAATTTACACAAATACAATTGATTCAGCTTCGAGGCGAAAGGTAAATTTTATTGTTTCCAATTGTGCTCATAAAATAATTCCTCCATGCACATGAAGGTTGCGAAAGACCCTCAAGCCTAGTGGTTAGAGCACCCAGAGTAGCACGTATAGGCTTGGTTTTGACTTTCGGGAGCAAATTTAAACAGGTCTACATAATTTAAAATTTTGAAAACTTGGCTGGGTTTTCCCTGTTGACTTCGTCAAAAAGTATACGTGATGGTTCCTTTGTGACAGAGAATACTCTATGGATTTGTTTCAAGATTCATAGTTAAATAAACTACTTTGGGATCAAATGTAGTCGTAAATACACTAGTCTTAGTGATGGATTTTTATGCTAATTTAATGTGCATTATTTAATTTAGTGTTCCAACACTGTTGCAATCAAATATACTCATCAATGCTACATTTCCAAGAGTTCGTACTTTGTTGTACATTATAGTGCTCTTGCACTTTATTTAGTGACAATAGTATAACTATTTTTGTTTCTTGCGCTGACTCTTTAAATTTTTTCGTAGTGATGCTTGTGCATTTATTTAGCTTTAAAGTTTCATTGAGAGGTGTGATTTGTTTTCTGGATGCATACTCAACTAGTTATAGAGGCTTGATATATTTTATGAATCATTTTAGCTAATTTATGGAATCACCTTTTTAATTTATGACATGAACATATATGATGCAACAATTGTATAAGCATAAGGTGCAAGTAATTGCAATAACTACCTGTGGAAGATTTAACACAACCATGCATCATTGAAGAGTTGCCCTTGTGGCCTCGTGGACATCGACATTCGTATGTTCCAAACAAGTTGGTGCATTCGCCATAGCATTGGTAGCGTTCTGGATCCTCACACTCGTTGATATCTGTGTCCAAAAGATCATTAAAACAGTTGTGGCTTTGCCTATTACATACACCAGTAATAATCTTGAAAGGGATCAAACCATCACCTCAGCAAAAATTTACTTGAGGTTGGCACCTTAGGAAACTATCACTTCTTTGGTGTTTCAGTTACACCAAAAGAATAAGCATTTTTCTTGGTGATAAGGAATAACATCCAAGCAAATATTGGATTACCTTCACGGTTTGTACACTCAGAGAAATCTGAATTATCTTGACTACTTTGAATAGCACTGAAGTAAATAGGCAATTACCAACATGCAATGACCTTGACCTTAGTGATTTGGAGTAGCACTCAAGGAAATGTGAAATTACCTTGTAGTTTGTATAGCCACTCAAGAATATGCATTTCCTGGGGTGGTGTGTGTGTGTGTGTGTGTGTGTGTGTGTGTGTGTGGTGGTGGTGGGGGGGGAGGGATAGATTTCTACAACCTTCAAGGAAAGAATAATTCCTTGGTTGTTCAATTTCACTCAAGGAAATTGTTGGCCGCCATAATAAAATTTCTGGTAGTGCTAGGAGTGCTCAAGGGGATTAAGCTAGATATTTTGATTACACTAGATTGTGGTATATGGCTAGAATCAGAAGATCTAAATGGGTCAGAAGTAGAATTGCCGGAGAGCAACAATGCTTATTAAATTTGTGGCCGGCTTCGCAAAAATCATAATCTCTTATTGTGGTTGCTTCAACATCATCATCTAGGGATTAATTTCTATGAGCTTTGTCTACTATGTTGTTCATGAGATGATGCAAAGTTATATCATAATTCCAGTATACTTTCAAAACCCTTTTAAAAATCCAAGTACTTTTACAATATCTAGAGTTGTCAGATTCTATCACTATGTCAGAGTTATATACAAGGATTTAGTACCTTGTGTGTCTTTAGAAGACTCATAGCTTGTAATAGTAATATATGGTAAGAGTAAGACGATCAAACCTTGGCATCCATCTGCGAGGTAAGGGTTGCCGTCGTATCCCGGAGAGCAGCGGCATGAGTAGCCGCTGCGGAAGGAAACTGTTCATGTCGATGCAATCGCTATATCTGCTCTTGCAGGCGCTGCTAGCTCTGTCCAAGGGGCATCTTGAGGCATCGTCCTTCTCCACTCCAGGCAAAGCCGGCGTGGTAGACGCCATCGCCCACTCCAGCATCACCGGAACAAGGATCCCACGCTTCAGTGACTCCGGCATGAACCAACTGTTGTTGACCTGACAAAAGATGTCATCAATCTGGCTCTGCTCCCCGATTAAAACCAGCTTTGGCAGCCAGGTGGCGACGTTTTGCCTCGGGTCCAAGCTCACGAGGCGAACGTCGTACAATGGGTAGTACAGAGGGATGGACGTCTTGCAGCAGCCATTTCCGGTGCAGTTTCGGCAGCCATTGGCACCGACTGGCCCAAATATGTACCACCCCTGGTGGTTCATCGTGCAGAAGGAGGAGCAGCCAATGATGAGCTCGGTGCGGTTCCAGAGCAAGGTGGCCTGGATGTCGCACCCCACGGCGAACAGCTTGTTGTTGTGGTAGGACAGGACAAACGGCCCGCCGTCCCGGGGGTCATCAAGGAATCCCCAGGTTCCGTTGGCCTCCGGGCTCAAGTCGGAGGTGCGGTTCAGTATGGCGTGTTTCATGACACGCATGGAGGCGTTGTGGAGAAATATGTCACTGACTTGCACACCAATGCCACCGGTGCCAAGGAGCAGCTGGGGCGGGTCTTGGGTGCGGTCGCAGGTGAGCTCGAACCCTGGGAGGAAGCAGCCATGGCTGATGCCAAAAGGATACGGCACGGTCATGTTACCGCACATGGTTGGGCAGCCCGGCAGCCCCATGGGAGGCCCCGGCGTCGCCGCCGCCGCCGCCCAGAGGTGCAGCCCCAGCACCGGCGCTACTACCGCTGCCAGCGACGCCAGTGGGCTGGTGCCTGACGACCGATGACGATGGTTAGGCATTTGCAGAGGTCCCGCTCCCAAATCGGTGACCGTAGCGCGCGCAGGGCGACGCAGCCGTAAAATTTATATGGGGCAGCTTCACAGCAAGATACGCTGGCCTTGGCCCTGATGAGCTAGCCGACGGGCAACCCAATGCTTGGCTAATGCTGCTGAAATACAGCGTAGAACACATCGTTCCAAAATCTCCTCTTTTACAACCTTTGAAGCCGTTCAGGCACGAACCAAGGTGCTCTTTTTTTCTCTCTCTTTATAATAACTGCTCCCTCAGTCCCTTAGTCGCTGTGAACAATGCTAGTATCTTTACCAGCTCAATCGCCACCTAGCAGTAAAAATTTAAATATCGGGCAGCTTCATAGCTTGCTACGCTGGCCGTCCTGATGAGCTGACGGGGAACCCAATGCTTGGTAATGCTGCAGACGGACGGGTAGTAGCCAAAAACTGAGACGTCAGTGCTGGCTAGAACAAACACATCGTTCCAAAATCTTCTCTGTTTATAATAACTACTCTCTTTGTACCTTAGTCGTCGTAGAAACGTGCTGGTCAAAGTTCGTAACGTTATCTAGATTTATGGGAAATATCAGCAACACTTGTAGTTTTATTTGGTATATCAAAAGACCCTCACATGGGCACTACATTCTCAGAGTAAACCCTGTGGCCATATCCATTTAAACTTATTAGAGCATATCTGAATCATTAAGTCCCAAAAATCTAGTTCTTGGAAAGTTTTACAAAAAACAAATAGGTACGAAGAAATACACTCCATCAACAGTTCTTTTTATTGGTTCCTAAAAAGTTGTTGTGGCAAATCATCTCCGACTCCTGTAAGGGTCGAACGGCCCAAAATAAGATGTGATTTGAGCTCTAAAATGTAAGCTATAAACCTTAACCTAAACAAAACCTAAACCGTCATCATCAAGCATGGGCGCGTAGAGATAGTGCCAATACATGGTTGATATGTACCAATGTTGTTCAGTTTTGATGATGAACGATTGTCAACATTCCAACATTCTCACTCTCTTTTCTCTTATCTTGATTACCCTAATTAGCACACAAGGTGTGTTGTGCGACGTTGTTCGTCTTGGCTTGTGTTGTGTAGGCGTTGAGCTTGGAGACAGGGGTTGATGGTGAGGTGAAGGCTAAGAAGGACGTGTTGTGCTCATCGACCCAGAGCGGTGAAGGGCGGACGCAGGCTTGGACCGAGGGACTAGATCACCGGGTAGCTAGATGTGGTGGCTGACACTTGGGACATCAACAAGTGTAAGGACGCATGGAGTGACAGTGTCCATCGAGTCAAGACGCAGGCGTGCAAGTCGGTGGGCGGCTCGAGAAGACTTGGCGGCCGAGCGGTTGAGGATAGTGGTGACACATATCAGAGTGTGGGGGACATGTACGCGGTACGCTACTCGTGGCCCGGTTTGGTGGTTTGGGCCACAAATCCATCGATAGCAAGTTCTCGGGTTCAGGCTACAAAACCCGGGCGGAGGTTCTAAGGCGGAAGGACGGCATGTGGTAATATCGGGGAGTTCACGTCGAAATGAAGCTACCGGTGGCGAAGGCGCAGTGGCCGTCAGATCGGTGGCCGTCAGATCGGTAACGTGGTTTGCATTGGCTCACTTAGGCGGCAGTGCAGTCTCTGCCCGCTGGTCTTGTTTACAGCACGCGAGCAGCAGCTTTGGTTGCTTTTCTGTTCCCAGGGCTCGCTCGTGAAGTCCAGCAAGTGCTAAACTAGCTTGTCCACGATTTGGATTGAAATTTCTTGAGACATCATTCTCTTCCAACAGTGCTGTCAATTGTTTTTCATTTGAGCTTTCGTGACGCATATCAAGCTGTTATTTTCAGCAGCACGTCTTTTGCCCGTCTGAACCCCGAATTGAGAACCAATTTTTGAGTTAATTTTCTATCGATCCAAGGAATTCATCTAAGTAATTCATGTAAGTGCTTTCGTCACATGTTGGCGTTGGTATTTTAGATTCGAACTTGCTTCTTCATTATAGGAGTCGGGTGTCTCATTTTCTGTCCTTTGGTTCGGAAATCTTTCTCGCTGGTCGGGTGAGATTGTTTGAGTGTCCCACTGTGTTCGTAGGGAACATCCACCCAATCTTTTAGGTCATAGACATCTCGGTGCTTTATCTACGCTTTTGGTGGTGGAGTTGTGACAGTGGCCTAAATCTTTTCGTAAGAAAAAACTATGGCTCCCATTCACCCCTCACGTCACCATTTCGGTCCTTCAGATAGACACATACATATGTACTCATCGTCAGTGGTCGTTATTTGATTTACACTTTTGTTTCAGTCTCCGGGTTCGCACAGCCGACCCGATCAATTTGTGTAAAGTACACATTCAAAATACTTATTGCAAGCTTCATCATTCTTCTCAAGTGCATATCTCTCAAGAAGTGACTTAGAGCAAGTATAATACAAGGCTGTAAAGCTGGCTAAATGCTAAGGTGGAAGAGAGAAGTAAAGAGAGAAGAAGCAGGCTGTACGTTTACAGCTGGTATGGGCATAAGAACCAAGAAATTCTATGAGAGACAATAAGTGGCGTTTGTATTAGGTTTCGAAAAAAGGTTATACCCTAACTTAGGGTTTCTTTGTCCTCCGGCGGCGACACGGAATCAAATTTCTCACATTGATCTTGACGTGATCCCAATGTAAAACGCCGGTGATCGACGGTGCACACCAAATGGCGCATCTTGGAGGGGGGGGAGAAGGGGAAGACAAAGGAGGAAGAGAAGGAAGAGGGTGAGGGGGAGGGATGTCGAGCCTAGAGAAGCACCCGGAGGGGATGAAACTCCATGGGGAAGAGGAGGAAGATCTCGACTTCTCGGGTGAACTTGAGGATCTTGTCAAGGAGGTCCGATGGATTGCCTTGTTTAGGGTTCATACGACAAAGCCGTTCAGCCATGCGGTCCTTTTCGGTGCGTTGAGGAATGCATCGGCAGCGGCAAAGGAGGTGATGTTCAAGGTGCAGGAACCTAACCTATTCATGGTACAATTCCATTGTTTAGGGGATTGGATGAAAGTCATGGAGGGAGGCCATGGCTGTTTCGAGGTGCAGACCATCGTGTTGGAAGAATATGATGGATACTCAAATGTAAACTTCGTATAAACTTGACAAGATTCCAATCTAGGCAAGAATACATGGTGTCCCAGAGCTACCGATGAGGAAGAAGGAATTGGCTGAGAAGGTTGCTATGAAGGTTGGAGAAATTATTACGGTGATCGTGAATGAAGGAAAGATTAATTCAACACCGCATCGAGCATGAGAATTTGGCTAGACCTCAAGAAGCCCTTAGTGCGAGTGGTGCCAATCACGCTGGAAGGATAGGCTATTGTGCTTGGTTCAAGTATGAAAAATTGCCCAATTTCTGTTTCTATTGCGGATGCTTGGGGCACGAAGTGATTGAATGCGGGATGGCGTCCATCCAAAAGAGTCTTATGATTGGGGGGAATGGCTGAAAGTTCCCGTCATGGCGCCGGTAGCAGCAAGAGATGATCGTGGAGGAAGAGGCAGGGGGAGAGGGAGAGGACGAGGAAGAAGTGGTGGTCATGAACATGGATGGATGAGGAGACATATGAGATGGACATATGGTGGTCGACCCACCGTGCAAAAAGTTTAATGAGAATGAAGTACAAGTGGGGAGGGTGGCTAATCAAGTTAATCTGTTAGAGCAACCACAGAGATTTGGTGAGATAAGCCCTTTGGTCGAGCAAGAGAAGAAAAGGTCGAGAAGGGAGGAATTGGGGGAGGAGGAATTACAGCAAAACCAAACAGTTAGAGCAACGCTCACTTTCGAGGAGAGTGGCGGGGTACAAGACACTGACACAAAGATGGCATCATCGGCGCCATCCCTCGAGGAGGGTCGCCAGGCCCAATGAGGATCTTAGCTTGGAACTGCTGCGGGCTCGCAAGTGCCCGAGCAATTCGCACTTCCTCGGAGATCGAGAAGAGTGAAAAACCCGATGTGATTTTTACGTGCCCGAATCACATCTAGGGAAAGTTAAGGCAGAGAATTTAAGGAGGAGAGCTGGTTTTGATCATCCGCTTCTTCATGAGAGCGATGGGCGTAGTGGGGGTCTTCTACTAATTGTTGATATTTCTAACACGATCCTCATTAGGAAGGCGAGAGAAATATATATGGGATATCTATCTAATCATGTTAGCTTGGATATAGGATTAACCTCATGATCCAACAAAGCGGAGTTAGGCGGTGTTAGTAGTGGGATGTAAACTTAGCATCATTATCCATAGTGGAGTTAATCTCACCGGGATATGTACTCAAGGTATACCACTCATTTCTAGGCATTACCTATACACTAGTCTGTCACCCTAGCAATAACGCTAAAAAGAAATGCGGGGCATGGTATTCTTGATTGGCCTTGATAAAAGAATGAACATGATATCTGCAGCAGTTTACGAGATAGAAATACCAATTGTAGCACTTCACCGGGAGTAATCCAGGTATCGTATTTATATTTTACCACAGGGAAGGGAGTCTATGGAAAGGTAGAGAGAAAAGGATATCTAATGATTTATATTGTGATTTATTTATGAGATCCACCTTACAGTAGAGTAATGCAGAGTAGCCATATGCATCTAACATAACTCAACAGGATAAGTCACAAGATAAAGATAATAATATAAATGATAAATACCCAAGTCTAAGATCATCATATGCCACTAATATCATACGAGCTATTAACATGTTTTAGAGAGAACAAAATGAATATTCCTAAGATACTCCTAATCATATATGTCAATGAATACTACAATTAGTGCAATACATCTAGCTATCATGGCAAGGTTGGATTACTTCTACACATGGCAAGCATTACCAATAAGAACCAAGGGCTAAACTTGATCATTACCGTAATAATAAACTCGACTAGTCCTACATTCGGAGGGTGGATTCCAAAGGACTCAACAGATTTGTCACTCCCTTGATCGATCTACCACACGGCCCGGAATGTAGGGTGCAATTGCGGATAAATGTTGTATAAACACCACGTTTACACATTGCTTATCACCCACATAGTGATCATCTATATGGATGCTATACAATTCCATGCATAAAATATAAAGCAATCTTACTAAACTAAACTTATAATCATAGCAAGCATAAACACATATCAATAAGAATATAATAATTATAAAGATCAAAGCCATAACAATTGTATTCTAAATATAAGAGTACTTACAGATCGAATACAAGAGAGAAGTCTCAAGAACGATGATCCTTGCTACTTCTTGACTATCAGGAACTCAAGATGAACTTGATCTTCAACTAGAACTAGCTATGTAGCTAACTACTTCTAGTATGAACTAGGGCTTAGGTCTAGACTTTTTGGACTAGATGGGTATGAGTTGATGAATGAGTATGATAATGATCTTCTTCTCGGCCACGAGGGTCATTTGGTCTTCTTATATAGTACTTGGCGATGAACGTCAACCCTTGGATCAAACCGACCTTCAAAGCGGTGTAGAAACAACCTCAAAGTCGGGTAGTAAACCGACCTAGAAAGTCGAGATTGATTGTGGGACCCACCGGCGGCCGCCCTATTTGGCATTGGCGGCGCCGAGGGGGTGTCATGCCACCTTGGCATCCGTCTTTACGGTGTCCTCTCGGTATCTTCTAGAATGTTTTAGTTCACTTTCCGGGTTGAGTTACTTCACGATTAAGTCTTGTCTTCATATGTCTTGTATATTAGGAACTTTCTTCAATCTTCTCGCAATTATCTATCAAGTCCCTAGAAAGTCACGAGAATACCAAAACTCGTGGAATTATGTTAGTTAGACCCCTAGACTTATGTTTGTCTTTGACTTGAGCCCTTATTTCATGTTACTTAACTTGTAATTTTATGCTATAACAGGTGTCAACAAGCTCCCCAAGCTTACCTCTTGCTAGTCTCTTAGCAAGACACATGATATTATTTTAAATTACTTCCTTGGATCAGGAGTTGCTGCAACGCTATCACACCTTTAAAGTACACATGCTTTCAAACAAAATTTCTCTCCAGATAAAGATAAACTTTTCAAAACTTTAACTTACCCAATTACCTCTTACCTTTTGGGGCTTACATCTTTTTCTTCAATCTTGGGTAATTGAAAGATAGAACAGTCAAGTCAAGCACTATATCTCAAACTCTTTTGATCAAACTGTCCTTTCCGAGTTTTTGCTGATTTTCAAATAAAACTCAAAGTTCCTCAAGTATGACTCTTTCTAATCTCTCATTTGTGGTATTTGTGGATCCTCTCTAAGATAATAAGGTAGTGTTGCCTTTCTCTCATATGTAGTATTTTTGGCTAAGGCAGTAGCACATTATGCCTTCTTCTCTCTCACCCTATATTTAAGGCTCATATGTGGAGTTCATAGGTGGGAGAAAATAATTTATTTACTTACTAAGCATATATTGTAAATTCAAGTAATGGATCCAAAGTTACAAGTCACAACGTGTCACGCCCCACTTTTAATGGGTCGTTAACCTCTCGTATTTGCGCCAGGATCACGCACAAATACGGTCATTAGTGTTAGATAATGGCATGCGGATATAATAGAAATCCGAGCTTTAATAAAATAGGATTAGAAAGTCTTACATTGGCGAATATTTTATCGAGTTAGCCAACCGAAAAGCAAAGTGGATTAACTATGATTTATTTGCCTCATACTCCACGGGCATCTTGAGCACGGACGGAAACCCTTGGCAACTACATCTTCTTCTTAAGCAAACGCCTCTCGGACTCCTACGAACGCTGATCGTTTACCTTGACAACGATCTTACCTTTGGATGTGCCGATATGCGAAAAAGCAGAGGGGTGAGTACAAAGGTACTCGGCAAGAAGTCCAAACCAGGGGTGGTTTGGTAAATTAAGGGTTGGGCCCTAGCGAGTCTCTAAAACTGCTCTCACTAGTTCGGGGGTTATCTCATCTTACCATCACCTTCACATATCATAAAAGGTTAGTTATATCTAATCATAGATGTTCTTGCCTAGCATTCGCCCATTCCAAGGGCGTGGCTATTGAATAGGTTTAATTAACTCTGCGAGAGGTTGTACAAATTTCCCCACACGATAGGCACGCAGTCTTCCCCATCCGGTTTTGGTTCCAACAGGCCTAACGAGATCTGTACCCGCTTGAGTGCTACTCTAGGTATATTGGTATAATCTTCACCACGACTTCTCGGGGTTGGAAGGACAACACGCCACCACAAGGATGACGCATCACCCTAGACAATATGGTGATACCAAATCACCGCGGCTTTACGGGTAATACCTAATTACCCAACCTATACTTGTCAACACCACTCTCAATCTCAAATCATCAATATGTGCCTCTAGCACTGCGCCACAGCGCCCAAACACTTCCGTGGAAGACCACTCTGCATCCACGCCAACGGACCATGGGGCCACTCTCCCCATGTCGCGCTCCTAATCGATCGTTTGCGGCTCCGGCCACCTTGGATCCCAATTATACCTCAACCCAACGGGGTGTGAATCAAGCCGTCCCATAAGCGACGCGTGTGGTCGCATGCGAAATATCGCACTAGGTAGAAGGTCTATGAATTAGGTCCTTAGGGAGGCGAGCATCTCTCCGCGGGATTCATCCCCGATTGTGATTAGTCCACCTCCATGTAGACAATCACCACTCACCTTTTGTTGGAGGGTTCACATTCTTACTTAAGTTTCATCGATCTTACTTATCCATATTATATCATCATTCATTATTATTAAGGTCGGGATTACGGGGGGTAAGGACTTGCAGGGATGTTCTTACGAATCGGCACGGCGTCGAACGTCTCTAACATACTCGGGAGAAACCTCTAATCCGATCGTCGAATTTACCTCGCGTGGGCGATAAAACCTAGCTTGAACTATGGCACACAAAACAAGCATAGAACATTATGGTGGTAATAGGTTAGTTGCATAGATCTAGATTTTAGATAAATTATGGAAGTCGTTTTCACGCGAAACGGAATTAAAATGCATGAGTTATGGAATTTATAACATTAATCCCTAATTTATTAATTAGGGTAATATTATAATATAATTTTATCATGTAGATAATTTGGATCTAATTACATGATAAAATTCCATAAATCGAATAATGAATTTACAATTTTTCTGGGAATTTTCTGGACATGGGAAGTACTACTTATAAGACCACATTAATACGAGAACTCGGGTGGCTCTAGCATTTACCCTACGTGTACCCAAGCGTGGGTGTCACCTGCGTGGCCGACCCAGTGGGCCATGGGCCCAACCCACGTGGCCTTTGACGTATTGGGCGGCGGCGAGCGGAGGTGGATACGTGGCGGCATCTGTTGCGTCCTCCCGTGGCGTCGTCAAGGTGAGGTAGCGGGACGGCGGCGCCTTTGATGGGAATAGGACTCCGCCCTGTTGACTCACCCTGATGGGCGTTCCGGGCGTATGGCCGGAGTTGGCGGGAGTCGTCCGTTCCTCGCCGTGGAGGGCTTGTAGAGCTCCCGGCCCACCTTGCTCACGTTGGGGTGGTGCTAGGCGGCGGTGAGGGCCGCTTCCGCGGCGGGCGGTGAGTCTCGCGGCTTTTAGGTGGCGGCTCACCGGTGGCGTGGCACTACGGAGAGTAGAGGAAGGAGGGGAGGGTATGCAATCGAAAGCTTAGCGCGCGAGAGAAACTCACGGGCTCTCCGGGTTCATTTGGGACTGCAGCGGCGGACCGGGAACGCGATGGAGCACTCCGGCGACGGCGGAGCCCGATTTGGGGGAAATCGATTGGGCGAGATAGAAACGGGAGGAGAGGAAATGGGCGAGAGCATCACACGTTCCTCGTCGGTGCGGTGCTCGGGGAGGATTGGTGCGGCCCGATTGAGCTCGCGGGGCCTATTTATAGGCTGGCCATGAGGTGCTCCCGGCGGCAATGTTTCCCGCCCGTCACCGATCTTTCCGGCCGACCCACCATCCTTGTGCGCGGCGACCTCGTGACAGGTGTGCTAGCTGGCCGGGCGCGTCGTATCTGCGCGTGTTCCTCGTGGCGGCTGGCTGAGACGCCCCATCGCCCGCTAGCGTTGGCTCGGTCGCGGCGGTGCCCGCGTGGGCGTCGAAGACCGCCATGGTGGGGCCTGGGAGTCCCGATTTTCCACCGGGACCGGTGGCGTCGCGCCACGCGAGGCGCCGCTTTGTCCGTTAAGTCGCCGTCGGCTCGGTCGCGGTGAACGCCCGGCGGGTCGCGGCAATCCATCGGTGACCCGCGATGGCGGCAAGGTCGCGAGCCTGCGGCGGCGGCGCCGGTATTGGCGTTAACTTCGGCTAGCGCTTTCGTGGCCTCATCCGGATGGCGTCGTCGGGTTAGTGATGACTTGGCTGTGGCCCGATCGTCGTCGTCGGATTCGGCGGGACGAGTGGCATCTTGGGTTGGCTCAGTTGTGGTCGTTGACACCGACCACTATGCTCGTGGATGGGAGTGGGTGGCCGTGGTGGCTCCTCGGGGATGGGCGACAAGCGTGGCGCTCGTCTCCTTCGGCAAAGGTGCGGCTCGGTACAGCGGGGGAGCGGGGGGCCGACGCGCGCGTTCAGCGTCTTGCGGCGCGAGTGAGGGGAGAGGAAGAAGACGGCGGGCGGCAGCGGGGGCCCACTCTGGTGAGAAAGGGGGAGGGATGGGTCGGACTCGGCCTCCGGCTGTCGGGCTTGCGGAGGCTGGGCTCGCTCGCCCGATTTCTCTTTGGGCCCACGCCGCGCGTTGAAGAAAGAGGGGGGTGAGGGGGTTCTTCTTTGGGCCAAGTGCGGAGGCGAGCCCACGAGCTATCTTCCCTTCTATTTTCTTTCTCCATTTTCCCTTCCCTTCTTATTTCTCATGTATACTTGTGGTATTTCTCTCCCATTATATTAATCAAGTATATATTAATTTAGGGTCCTCTGTTGAGCACTAAAAATATATATACTTGTTGGGGAAGGAATACATGTTAGTACACATGCATTTATATTTCCCTTTAATTCTCCTTGCTCATTTCCATGTATACTCATATCCGTGTGTATGGTTATCCTTTCCAATTGTATTTATTCAAGTACATATATGTTCTTTAGGATTTATCATTATAGGCACTCACATATGTACTTGTTGGAAGGGCATACACATGGATGCATGCATAATATACTTGCCCCTAATATTCCCCTTTTTGTTTTCCTAGGGCCTACCTATGGGTTTGGTATACATATATTCCGGGAATTTATCTAGAGATGCTTGGAGTATATGTCTCCCCACACGTGTAGTCTAGGGTTTGTAGATTTATTCGAGAGAAAATGTAAACCATGCTCATGCATAAATACTTCCATAATTTAAAGTCTAGATCAGTATACATACCTTGGCCACCATAAGCTCAACAAGTAACAAACAAAAGGGAGTCTAATTTCTATATGGTGGATTTTGAATGCAAGGTTTTTCGCAAACTAGGGTTTGGTTTGGCGGAAAGTAAATCAAGTTTTAGTTGTAATTCAAAAAGTTCAAATTTTTAGTGAATTTTAAAATGATGCAAAAACACGGGTGTTACAAATCTACCCCACTTAGATGAATCTCGTCCCCGAGATTCCAGGTAACTATAGAGAGAAGCCTAACAAGGTTTCAAAGGCGGACTAGAGAGGGTAGGGGTGACTAAGCGTCTTACGGAGATGTCCTCGAGAGAGAGAATCCTCGGATTCCGCCACTTTATCAACTTGTCGAGCAAGGGGTATACCCTATGCCTTCTTGTTGGATGATAACTCCACCTTTGCTTAGTTGAGAAAAATACCACCACGCTAGGACTCATATCCTAGTGTTTACGGCATATTCTTTATCGGTCTTTGGCTGCTTGATTTTATTTCTTCATACTCCTTTTCTCTACCCCACTTAGAGAATTTTAACCTCCATATTTTTTACATTTGCGGCACTCGATGATGTTCTTGACTAGTAGCCCCTTCTTGATATTCCAAAATGGTGCCTGTATAATATCAATGATATTCCTTTTCTTTTCTCCCCCTTTTTTTTTCCTTTCTTTTCTTCTTTTTTTTTTTATAAAAATGGCACCAACAATACTCATAAAAATTTTATTCCATGCCTGCGGCTACTGGTTCTTTCCTAGGGCCTCTTATAGGGTAAGGGGCGCATTACAAGGGCATATAGAACAAGTGATGCTACTAGCATGGCTCTGAGACAAGTATGCAATGAGAATGACTTCTTCTTCATCCATGCACATCTTGAAGGCTTCTGGCTCACGGCGTACCCCTTCTTCTTGCTTCTTTCTCCAGGTCTCCTGCGGATGGTGTTTTCCTCTCAGGTCTTACGCTTGATTCCTCGAATACGGTCTTTTTGTGTGGGGTGGGGATTGGGCGTGTGGCGTGGAGTGTCGATGTTGATGGAGAGGCTCGAACGGCCTTTTATAGGCAGCCATCGGGCGGGCTCGGGCGGGTGCACGGCGGTGAGTGCGGCGCCATTACCGGCGCAGCATCGCGGCATAGTGGTGTCGTGGGGTCAAAGCAGTTGGCGACAGCAGTTTTGGGTGGTGGTCGTGGGCGGCGGTGTCCTTGTATGACGCGGGCAAGGACAGGCGTGCTCGGACGGCGATGTGGTCGTGCCTTGGAAGTGCGGTGTGAGGAGGGACGGCGCTGTTTGTGGGGACAACGGCGCGTGGTGCGGGGAGGGACAGCGCGGCAGGGGAGGGGAGGAGTGTGAGAAAGAAAGAAAGAGAATGGGGTGGGCGAGAGAGAGAGAGAGAGAGAGAGAGAGAGAGAGAGAGAGAGAGAGAGAGAGAGAGAGAGAGAGAGAGACGGGAATGGGAAGGGGAGGTAGCGAATCGCGGTGATCGCGTGGCTACAGCACGCGTTGTCGGCGTGGCGCTTTGTCGGGCGCGGGAATGTGCACCGGACGCGTGCCAGGTGGGGTCGAGTGGGGTCATCATCTTTTCTTTTTTTCCTCATTTTCATCATTTTTCTTTTTCTTTTTGTACCCCAATTATTGGTGGTCATCGTCCGATTTCCGACAAATTTTTTGAAAAGGGATGGGAGGGAAGGTAGGGATCCTGGCTGGCGGTGGGTTAGAAAGAAAGGTTAGGGGTTTGAGATGACAATCTATAGGGGTGATTCAGTAACTAACCACTTAAACAAACATTACATTAGACTTACCTATTTGTGAGGCGTATGAAAATGGTAGTCACGGTGAGCTTACTTTGATGGGACTTGCTATGATACTCGTGACTTAGGAAAATTTTTGATACGTTCACCGATCCTATCGTACTTTCCTCTTTGTTAAATACTACGAATAGTAAAACTTGGAGGATTTCCTTTAGGATAGAAAGATTAGGATATTATTCTAAACAAACGAGCGCGACAATATATCATCACAAGGGCATTTTTATCGACGATATGGAGTCACATCACCCATAAAACTGCCTTGACGATCATTGCGCGACTTCAAGCACACTACTAACGTAGAAGCAAGGGTAACTACTGCTACTAAACAACAACTAAAGGCTACTACTACTGCTAAAAACAACTGCACAAGCATGCTACTATGGCTACTAGCTTAACTTAGATGGTACTACTTAAACTTGTCTAACACTTGACGGTGCCTCTTGGGTTTGCTTCAGGAATTTCTTGTGCACATATGTTGGGCATATGGGGATCACTTGAGCTTGCCAGGTCTTCAATAGTACTTCCTTCTCTTCTTCCTTTTCTTCAGACGCTCCGGGGCTTCCTGCAACTTCTGGCTGAGTGGCTTCCTTCTCTATTTGTTGTGCTTCAAGCGGGGTCTTCTTCTCTTCTAACTCCGTCTTCAGGGCTTCCATTTGTGCAGCTCCTTCCTGCAGGTCTTCATTCAGCTTCTTGTTCTTCTCTACTTCCTTCTTCCACTGTATCTTGCTGATCTTCAACTCCAACTCCTGGTGGTCATAGAGGGCTTGAAGGGCATCCAGATACTTTGCCGTAGAGACAAGGGTGTAATCTGAGTGCTGGGGTGTTGCCCGTTTCATTTCCCCTGACCTTCTTGAAGCATATGGCAGAAGTCTGATCCTTCACCGGGTAGTACTTGGCGTGAGTGTCGTTGAGCTGGTCTTCATATTCCTTGCAATAGGTCTTGAGTGCTTCCAGTGCAATCTTCTGGCAAGTGTCCCATATGTCAGTTCCGTGTTCACGGAATCTTCGATACCCTTCTTGGAGGGGAATGTGCAACTGCATCACGCATTTGAATGCTCCATCCTCAAAGTACTCCTGATAGTAGTACTGAGGTTCCTGTGTAAACCCGAGGTGTTTGAGAACTTCCCAGAGAAGTCGTGGGAATTCCCCGATGGTCAATCCGTCAGTGCGCGACCATCCATCCATCTGTTGCATATAGACATGTGTATGTCAGTGGTATGTAAGCAACAAAAGGATAATCGAATGGTACAACAAGTCTAAAGTAACTATCCATAAGTAAAGCTAAATGAGGCTATTGCCATTTCAGATTTCCATCCTATGGTCAAGCTCGGCTCTGATACCACTCTGTCACGCCCCACTTTTAATGGGTCGTTAACCTCTCGTATTTGCGCCAGGATCACGCACAAATACGGTCATTAGTGTTAGATAATGGCATGCAGATATAATAGAAATCCGAGCTTTAATAAAATAGGATTAGAAAGTCTTACAGTGACGAATATTTTATCAGAGTTAGCCAACCGAAAGCAGTGGATTAACTATATTTGTTGCCTCATACTCCACAGGCATCTTGAGCACGGGGCCGGAAACCCCTTGGCAACTACATCTTCTTCTTAAGCAAACGCCTCTCGGACTCCTACGACGTGATCGTTTACCTTGACAACGATCTTACCTTTGGATGTGCCGATATACGTAAAATAGAGGGATGAGTACAAAGGTACTCGGCAAGTCCAAACTAGGGGTGGTTTGGTAAATTAAGGGTTGGGCCCTAGCGAGTCTCTAAAAGCTGCTCTCACTAGTTCGGGGGGTTATCTCATCTTACCATCACCTTCACATATCATAAAAGGTTAGTTATATCTAATCATAGATGTTCTTGCCTAGCATTCGCCCATTCCAAGGGCGTGGCTATTGAATAGGTTTAATTAACTCTGCAGAGGTTGTACAAATTGCCCCACACGATAGGCACAGTCTTCCCCATCGGTTTTGGTTCCAACGGGCCTAACGAGATCCGTACCCGCTTTGAGTGCTACTCTAGGTATATTGGTATAATCTTCACCACGACTTCTCGGGGGTTGGAAGGACAACACGCCACCACAAGGATGACGCATCACCCTAGACAATATGGTGATACCAAATCACCCGCGGCTTTACGGGTAATACCTAATTACCCAACCTATCCGTCAACACCACTCTCAATCTCAAATCATCAATATGTGCCTCTAGCACTGCGCCACAGCGCCCAAACACTTCCGTGGAAGACCACTGCATCCCGCCAACTTGGGACCATGGGGCCACTCTCCCCATGTCGCTCCTAATCGATCGTTTTGCGGCTCCGGCCACCTTGGATCCCAATTATACCTCAACCCAACGAGGGTGTGAATCAAGCCGCCCCATAAACGACGTGTGGGCATGCGAAATATCGCACTAGGTAGAAGGTCTATGAACCGGTCCTTAGGGAGGCGAGCATCTCTCCGCGGGATTCATCCCGATTGTGATTAGTCCACCTCCATGTAGACAATCACCACTCACCTTTTTGTTGGAGGTTCACATTCTTACTTAAGTTTCATCGATCTTACTTATCCATATTATATCATCATTCATTATTATTAAGGTCGGGATTACGGGGGTAAGGACTTGCACAGGATGTTCTTACGAATCGGCACGGGCGTCGAACGTCTCTAACGTACTCCGGGAGAAACCTCTAATCCGATCGTCGAATTTACCTCGCGTCGGGCGATAAAACCTAGCTTGAACTATGGCACACAAAACAAGCATAGAACATTATGGTGGTAATAGGTTAGTTGCATAGATCTAGATTTTAGATAAATTATGGAAGTCGTTTCACGCGCGAAACGGAATTAAAATGCATGAGTTATGGAATTTATAACATTAATCCCTAATTTATTAATTAGGGTAATATTATAATATAATTTTATCATGTAGATAATTTGGATCTAATTACATGATAAAATTCCATAAATCGAATAATGAATTTACAATTTTTTCCGGGAATTTTACGGACATGGGAAGTACTACTTATAAGGCCCCGTAATGCAGGAACTCGGGTGGCTCTAGCATTTACCCTACGTGTACCCAAGCTGTGGGTGTCACCCTGCGTGACTGACCCGGTGGGCCATGGGCCCAGCCCACGTGGCCTTTGGCCTTATTTGGGCGGCGAGCGGACGGTGGATACGTGGCGGCATCTGTTCGTCCTCCCGTGGCGTCGTCAAGGTGAGGTAGCGGGACGGCGACGCCTTGGATGGGAATAGGACTCCCGTCCTGTTGACTCACCGGCGCGGCGGCGTTCCGCCGTATGGCGGAGTTGGCCGGGAGTCGTCCGTTCCTCGCCGTGGAGGGCTTAGAGCTCCCAGGCCCACCTTGCTCACGTTGGGGTGGTGCTAGGCGGCGGTGAGGGCCGCTTCCCCCGCGGCGGCGGTGAGTCTCGGCGGCTTTTCGGCGGCGGCTCACCGGTGGCAGGGCACTACGGAGAGTAGAGAAGGAGGGAGGGTATGCAATCGAAAGCTTAGCGCGCAGAGAAACTCACGGGCTCTCCCGGTGCGGCCGGGCGGGGCGGCGGACGGGAACGCGATGGAGCACTTCCGGCGGCGGCGGAGCTCCGATTTGGGGAAATCGAGATTGGGCGAGATAGAAACGGGAGGAGAGGAAATGGGAGAGCATCACACGTTCCGTCGGTGCGGTGCTCGGGGAGGGATTGGTGCGGCCGATTGAGCTGGCAGCCTATTTATAGGCTGGCCATGAGGTGCTCCGGCGGCAATGTTTCCCGCCCGTCACCCGTCTTTTCCGGCAGCCATCCTTGTGCGCGGCGACCTCGTGACAGTGTGCTAGCTGGCCGGGCGCGTCGTATGGCGTGTTCCTCGTCGCGGCTGGCTGAGGCGTCCCCATCGCCCGGCGCGTTGGCTCTCGAGCCGGTCAGCGGGTGCCTTGCGGGCGTCGAAGGCCGCCATGGTGCTTGTGGGAGTCCGGCCGGTTTCCATTTGGACCGGGGGTGGCGTCGCGTCCCATTGGGGAAGGAATACATGTTAGTACACATGCATTTATATTTCCCTTTAATTCTCCTTGCTCATTTCCATGTATACTCATATCCGTGTGTATGGTTATCCTTTCCAATTGTATTTATTCAAGTACATATATGTTCTTTAGGATTTATCATTATAGGCACTCACATATGTACTTGTTGGAAGGGCATACACATGGATGCATGCATTAATATACTTGCCCCTAATATTCCCCTTTTGTTTTCCTAGGGCCTACCTATGGGTTTGGTATACATATATTAGGGAATTTATCTAGAGATGCTTGGAGTATATGTCTCCCCACATGTGTAGTCTAGGGTTTGTAGATTTATTCGAGAGAAAATGTAAACCATGCTCATGCATAAATACTTCCATAATTTAAAGTCTAGATCGAGTATACATACCTTGGCCACCATAAGCTCAACAAGTAACAAACAAAAGGGAGTCTAATTTCTATATGGTGGATTTTGAATGCAAGGTTTTTCGCAAACTAGGGTTTGGTTTGGCGGAAAGTAAATCAAGTTTTAGTTGTAATTCGAAAAGTTCAAATTTTTAGTGAATTTTAAAATGATGCAAAAACACGGGTGTTACACACTGATCAAGTGGTGCATGTGTAAGGTGGATAGAATATAGATAGTATTGAATATAGTAAAGTATGTAGTGAAGTGGAAAGAATAGATGAGGGAAATCTTACTTTTTGCTTCTTTGAGGAATCTTCTCTCTTTTGAATTTGGAAACTTTATAGAGAACCTGGGTTGTATCTTTTTCTTTCTTTATTTTTCTTTTTAGAGAGGTGGGCTCTGCTCGCCCTAGACTTTTGTCTTTTATTTTTCTCTCTTTAAAGATGTGGGTTCTACTCACCCTCGGACACTTGTCCATTTTTCATCTTTATTTATTTTTCTTTTTCTTAGGGAGGTAGGCTCTACTCGCCCGTAGGACTTTTGTCCATTTTTCATCTCCCTTTCTTTCTCTCTCTTTTTTTTTTTAATCTACAACCCGGATCTCTTTTTGCAATAACTTTTGAGAGGTATAAATGTAATGGAGCTTTTGTAAGATATTGGCTAGCAATGAATGAGTGGATGGGTATAAGAAATTTTTGGTTGCTCTCCCACGAGATAGGAGTAGAACATTTTTGTTGGCTAGAGTGAAATGATAGTAGTATATATATGGTGGATGTATATGTAGTGGATGCGTACTTCGGGATGGAAATAGCATATATGTGTATAGAGTCAAGTGGAGTGGAATGAAGTGGAGTATACATGATCGGCATGACAAGTTTTCTATGGTCGACAAAGATTGAACAAACTCAATGCAAAGCAAGCAGCCTATATATTAATCAAAAGGTTTTCCTAATCTAAATAGCATGTATATATGGCTGTGGTAGGAGGTTCACACTCTTGTCACACAGGAACTTATCATGTGCATTTTCAATTTTTCAAAATATAAATCTCAGAAATCTAGTGTCACTAGGAGTAAGATTAAATAGCAGCTCAGACTATCATATATCATATCCGTCAATTTCCTAGACTTTAGAGCAAGCATTTGCAACTCATAGGTTTCAGGGTTTAGAGTAAATATCAAATCAAAGTAATTTTGCAAATGGAGCTCAAGAGAAATTAAGCTTGAAAGCTAGGTACTAGAAAAGTACAACAAATGAAGCAACTATTCATCATCTCCATGTTGGCAAATTTTAATGTTCCTTTTAGTTGAGCAAAGTAAACTTTAGTGTGCACTCTCTCTTGATCCTTTTATTCACTCTCTAACAAAAGACTCTTTTAAACTATTAGACTCTATAAAACTAGACTCTTAACAAACTTTCTAGCAAACAAAATATTTAACTAATAATATAATATAGATAACAAGATAGTAAGATACTTATCGGATAATTGGGGGTTGCACTCCCCAAGCTAGATTGGAGTGTAATCTTCAATGATGTAGAAGTTGAGGTAGTTGGCAATAGAGATGGCGCCTAACATATCTCTTCTCCTCTTGAAATCTGCTGATCTTAAATAGACAACAAAGCTAGTGGAACTTGGTTAAGCATTAGGGGTTATCCACATTGCCTTATGTTGCCTAGAAAATATTTTTTGGATTTTCATTATTTTTCAAATTTTTATTTTATTTTTATATGCGAGGATAAAATAAAATACTAATGCATTTTTATTTTATTTTTTATGCCACCCAGCAGATAGCCTAGAGGTGTTTAGCCTCGGGGATATTAGCATGGGGCTTAAAGGTTTTTACAAAACTCAAAAGACAAAATATTTTTATTGTTTTCAAATGCAATTATAAGATACTAAAAACATGATATGGAAAGAATAAATATGCAATGCGGGGATTTAAATATGGATAACTTACCGACTTACCTTTCGGTGAGGATTCGGTGTTTAGAGTCCTCCGACAGGACTTCAAGTTCTGCTCTTTACTCCCATGGTATATCGGTTGTCTGTCGGTGGCAATGATGATTCCATAGTCTCTTCGATGATGTCCTGGGAGATGTCTTCTTCTTCCTCCATCTTTTGGATGATGAACTCTTCTCTGGAGTAGTTGATTCTATTTTCTCTGTAGATGTATTAGGTGTAATAGTATTGATTTCGGCACATACCTTTTTATCTTCTAGATTCTTCATCCATCGTCTATTATGGCGGCGACGAGCTGCCCTGCTTTTCCCCCCTGAGATTTGTATACTCATTATAACTATTAAAGTAAACACGTACCTTCTCTTTAGGAAATTGAAAATGAATCTCTCCCTGTATGGATGTAGATGATTGCACGAGTAGTGTTGAGGAATGGCCTCCCAAGCACTAGTGGAGGATCTTCTTCCTTCCCCATGTCCATGACTACAAAAGTCGGTGAGAACATAGTGGTCCATAATCTTAAGCTGGCACATTTTTGGCAATTCCTTGGGGAACTCTATAGGATTGGTCTGCCATCTGCATTTTGCACATATGTTGGTTGCAACGGCAATTTTCCAAATAATAATTCATATGTAACCTTTGCCATTAGATTAACACCGGATCCAGTATCGCAAAATGTATTATAAAAATTTCACTGATTAATAGAGCAATGAATAGTAGGGGTACGTGGACCATCTTGCTAACGAAGCATTGGAGACTCAAGTAAATGGTCATTATAAGATGTTGTTCTATTTACTACCATTACCTTTGTAGGTGTGTGCCGTCTTGTTCTTGTTCGATTCGATTCCTCCTTCTGTTCTTGTTGTAGCTTTCTACCTTTGGTTCTAAAACATAATGATTGGAATTCTGGGAATAAGTAAGAGAGTTGTGTACCTTATTCTTGAAAGTGAATTTCTCCCTCTTCCCTTTGATATTGAAAACAATCTTCGCCTTTGTCTGCGTAGATGACGACTTTTAATGAGCATAAGAATGGTCGACCAAGTATGATTGTTGCTCTTTTATTTCTTCCAGTGTCTACAAATCGCGAAGTCTGGCTGGCATGTAAGAGGCTCGATTCCCACACACACACGTCTTCAAGGATCCCCTCGGGATAACAGAATGATTGATCACGCAATTTTGCAAGCACATATTCGCTTTTCCAAAGTGGTTCACTATAAATCTTTTCATAAATTACCTTTGGTAGTATGTTGACGCTTGAGCCAAAGTCACAGAGAGCATTGTCAAATGTGTGTTGTCCAATCTTGATTGTAAATGGCCTCCCCGGATCTTCCTTTTTAGGTGGCATTGAGTCATCCAACCAATAACTTCACGAGGTCTCTCTATAGTAACGACCTGCATTATAAATATCGACAAGGTTTGCAGTTTCTAATTCTTCCGGCTGCCCAGGAATCTTTCTGGTGTGGTTAGTGGAGCAGATAATGAGAAATCTAAGATTCTATCATTTTATTAAAATTGTGGCTGATTCTTTATATTTGAAGAAAAGCTTTCTAAACAGTATTGATAAGTTCAAGAGCTTTATCATTAGTTGCTATTTTTCTTGACATGATTCTCCATAGTTTTACCTTGGTTAACAACAAGATCTCTCAAAGAAGGTTGATAAGTATTAAAATTGTTACGGATTGTTACCTTGGTAGTTTCCTTGATAGTTGGGCCCTGTTGGTTCCAACCTTGATTCATTGAGGGACGGAAATTATTGTTGTTATTAATGAAGTTGATGTCCTCCGGGATCTCTCGGACAATTCCCCCGGTGTGGTCTAAATTTTCACATTCTTCACATGTCATATAAGAGTCTTGAATTTGCATGACTGCCTTGGGTTGAGGATCTCTATCCTCTAGCTTCTTCATAATAAGGTCCATTTTAGCGAGATAGCATATCTACTTCTTTAAGCTGGTGCATTCCTCTTTTGCGAAGTTTGACGCTCTTCACTCCAACCTTGGTTGGAAGCCATCTTCTCCACAAGTTACGCGGGCACGAGTTAATGTAAGTGATAAGAAAACACCACCAGCTGCAGCGTCCATAGTTTTCACGAGCACGGGAACAAGCCCATGATAGAAAGTCCGCATCAATAACCACTTCTCCATCCCATGGTGTGGACATTGCGAAATGTATTCTTGGAAACACTCTCATGCTTAGGGGGATCGATTCATCATCTTTGTTGTTGAAAATTTGATATCTTCCCCTTAAGGCATTTGTCTTGCCTACGAGGAAAGAACTTAGCAAGAAAGGCTGTGGAACAAATATCCCATGTTGTATTCTTATCTTTGGTAGCATAAAACCATTGCTTAGCTCTTCCCAATAGTGAGAATGGAAAGAGACGAAGCAAGATTGCATCTATGGATACGTCCTTCATAGTAAATGTTCTGCATATCTCCAGGAAGTGTTGGAGATGAGCATTAGCATCTTCATGTGCCTTTCCACAAAATTGACTAGCTTGCACCATATTGATGAGCCCTGGCTTAAGCTCAAAGCCTTTGTCTCCAACCTCTACCTTCGGACCAACAAGAATGTTGTCCGTGGTAGGAGCTGAGAATTCACGAAGTATCTTGGTTGCCCTAGCTTTAAATTGAGATGTCAAGTCTCTAGTAACTTGATTAACTTCGATTGGTAGGTCTTGGATTCTCGGACCATTATGATGATGATGATGATGATGTAGGTGCCGGAGTTTGTCCGAAGTTTTGCTCTTGCCTGCCTGATTAATTTTTCAGGATCTTCAACAAAATTCTCTGGAAGGTTTTTATTCATACAACTCCCCTGCATAAGATCAAAAACAAATAGAAAACAGGGTTGAACCTGTTTGAATATGTGATAATGGGTTCTCAATGCATTAGGTGATGTAAGGGATCCGTCCGGTTTTCCGTATATGATGTGTTTATAGGATTTTTGGCTAGCACCCTTTCTAACTAGTAAAGTCAGAAACAATACTAACTTAATAGGAGTAACAACTGTCTAAGTCTTTGGCTAATACCCTTCCAAACTAGAGAAATTTGGAAAGAAGCAATAGAAAAACTTTTGAAGTTTTGAAAACACATTTAAAATTGAAAGATTGACTATGCTCTCCCAAACTAGGAAAGTTTTGAAAAACAAAGCCAAGAAATTTTTTTTTTCTCTAAATAGACTACGCCTTTCCCTGTTGGCATTTCTTAACGCAATCAAAGGAAACAGGTATAAAACCCATCCCCAATAAGAGCTGCGTCGAAATGCGCCCGACATTCCTAAGTAAACCACCATGTGGGTGATCCGAAATGGAACATCCAACGGGATAGATCTTGCCATCTTAGATATTCATCCGCAAGTTTACGGATCTATCATTGTAGCATTTCACCCTAAGTATTCAGGGTATCGTTATTTATATTTTCCCAAAGGAAGGCATGTGATTAATAAATTAGCATGGCATCCGAATAGAGGAACATGTGTTTGCTTAGACCAAAATGTTCATAAATGGGGGTAAGCAATAACGGTTCATGGATAGTGTGACACACACTTAAGAATCCACCAAAGAAAAGGATAAAGAAAATAGATAAAGAATAAATGAATAAATGAATAACCTAATGGAGTAGTTCTAAAGTATCTAGTCATGGCCATACAAATGAATAGTTAGGATCATATGCAAACCGATTTAGTCATGGTTAGGTCTAGGATAACGGGAGACTCCACGGATACCATACGGCCCGATAGGAAGCATTTACGAACTCCTACAAAGGCAAAGCTTAACGTGGGGGGATTTCAAGGGGACGGTCAAGGCTTGTCACGACCAAGCCGCCTACCCCTCAACCGTGGCATGCACTCATATCCGCAGGTGTCGTAATACCCGAAAGCACCATGTGTTGGTATTTCTAACGTCACTAACTAGTAATGGCGTTTAGAAAGGATATCGATGTTGCTTCGGATAAAACTAAAAGAAAATAATTCATTGCAGTTCATAGCATATCGAAAAGGTTGTCATCCCTATAGTTAAGCCACTAATATGCAAGGAATAAACTATTCGTACTATGCCTTGATAACTTCTTAATAAGTAAATAAACAATTATAATCGGGTATCCGAAGTTTACGTATATGAATATACCATTGTAGCATTTTTTAACCGAGTAAGAACTGTGTGTTGAATTTATATTCTACCACGAGGGAAAGAAGTCTACTATCATGAATTAATTGTGCATAGGTGTATCTAAACATCTTAATCATCTCTCGTAAGCAAAGCTTAAGTGCTAAATCTATCAATTACTTAAACAGGGATCAAAGTTCACAATAAAGATAATGATAAAGTTCGATAAATGGATTCAACCAAGTCATATCCGGGTGTGCAAAATAGAAAGTGTCAAAACAAATTGGGCGATAGCAATTCATAGGCTAGCTAGCATTAGAAACTCCAATATGTAACTCTAAACTATAAGTTAGGATCTACTCGATTAGTGCAATACATCTAACAATCATTGAAAAAAGACTAATTAAATCCACACATGAGAACGTAATCCGTGAAGACTAAGGCCAAACTTAGAACAACCCGAATAATATCATCCGCTAGGCCTACATACGGGGGATGGATTGCAAAGGACTCAATGGTGTCTTTGTCACCACCACGATCTACCACACGCACCCGGCACATAGGGTGCAAACGCAGGTAAATAAGATCTAATCACCACGATTACATCATCTCTACCACTCACCCTCCGAACGAAAAGGATGAGCGCTATACCTAATCCATGCATGAACATAACAGTAATTCAACTATGCTAAACGTGTAATCAAAGTAAATACTAGAACAAATAATCTCGAATATAAACATGATCAAGATATTCATATTAAGAACGTATCCGAACTTGAAGACTACTTTACAATGAAGAACTTACAAGAACGAGGCCTGATCTTGAGCCGCCTCCGACGATCGTGAGCGGATTTCTCCCTTCCTACTAGATCTAATCTTGATTGCTACTCTTCCTAAAGCGGTGTTTCTAGAGCGTGGGATTGATGACTTGGATCTTGAAGCGTTGTTGCTGAATTGAGAACTTGATGATCTGAAAGGGGGGTCTAGGGGTCTCCTTATATAGTCCAGGAGGAGGTGCCGTGTTGGACTTAGATACATCTCGTGCTCCCACCGACGCCCTCGGATCAAACCGACATTAAACGAGCGGATTAGATTGCGCCTTTAGAGTCGGTTGAGGAAGCCTCCCGGAGGCAGGGCTGACTTGGCCAGGGGGCAGGCCGCCGGCCGGGTTAAGAAAGCCGGGCCGGCCCAGGGTGGGGCCCACCCGGGTCCCCGCAGCGCGCGTGGCTTCCGGAGTCTTCTAGATGATGTTTTCTTGGGTGCTAAGTCCTCGATCACGTCGGGATTAATCCGAAGCCTTCTAGAGTCTTTTCTGAGTTGGATTGCGCTACGCCGCATAGTCGCACGGCTCGCGAAATCTGCCGTTTTCTGTTTAGTCCCCGCAATTCACAACTTTACCAAAAACTGGTGGAAATATGTTAGTGACACCCTATTCTAGGTTGTTATTATGATTTATACCCCTTTCTCATGTTTATTTGATTAATAAATTTATATGATAACAAGTGTCAACACCATGCCCGCATATTAGAGCACTACTCTTGTCCCCCCAGGATCCCCACTCGTCGAATGGACGGACTAGAACAAGAGCAAACCCGAAGGAACAACGAACCGATATCCCACCTCTAATCAAGTTAGGCATATGATGATCGATGAAGAAATGTGATGAACATGTCGAGATTATGATATGTAAACTATATGCTAGTTCATATACCAACACAAGAACATGAACAAAACTATACTCTAGTTCATAAGTTAGGCCAAGAACATAGATATAAGACTTGCAAATAGAAGAATGCTCCATAGAGTAGATGTATTACCAAAGCACTTTCTTCTAGGAGACAAGCCCTCCTTGTAGCTCTTCTACTCCAAGTGTTAACTAAGAAAGAATAAAGAAGAAGAAAGAAGAAGGAAGAAGTAGAAGAAGAGAGAGAGGTAGAGGTGGTAGAGAGAGAGATTGCTGGTTTGCTGGACTCCAAGTGGTGTGTGTTGAGAGAGGGAGAGAGGGGGCCTACTTATACACTTGGAGGAGGGGCCTAAATGCTAAAATACACCAAAACCGACCCGAAAAACCTTCCTTTCAGGCGCAAACCGACCAACGCAGGCGGGAAACCCCGTTTGGAAAGTGCACGAACCGCCTCCCGAGGTCGGGCCGAAACGCTTCGGGGAGGGGTGCCGCACCAGGTGGTGCT
Source organism: Hyparrhenia diplandra (assembly GCA_015847255.1). NCBI lineage: Eukaryota > Viridiplantae > Streptophyta > Magnoliopsida > Poales > Poaceae > Hyparrhenia > Hyparrhenia diplandra. The sequence continues at coordinate 102,899 of JADLZK010003871.1, forward strand.
TGCGCGCCCCCGGGCTGGCGGCCGCCTGTGTCTCGGTGGGGTGTCGTCTTTCGCTCGAAAAAGTTGTGGGCCGGGCCGTGCTCGCCCGCATTTGATGTTTTGGGTCGATTTGCTCTTGGGCTTGGATTTTGTAATAATGCGCTTTCCCTAAGGCGTACTTTGTTGATTTTCTACTTGCTTTTTATTATAAATCTGCAAAATAAAATACAAGACACTACAAGTGGAATTTATTAGTGATAAAAGTATATGAGTATAAAAGGTTTAATTTTACTCCCTTTATGGTAGTAAGTTGATGGGAAAAATATGTCGTTGGTTACCGCCAACAAACTCCCCCAAGCTTACCCTTTTTGCGCCCCTCGAGCAAAAAGAGATAAGTACTTGGTTGTTGATCGAGGAGTTGCTACTATGCCGATTACGTTTTACAAGTGCCGGGTTATAATAAGATTTTCTACTATAGTTTGAATAAAATGGCACATCTTTTTCCCACCCTTCATTACCTTTCATCAGCGGGGCTTTTCAACTTTTTCTCAAAGCCTTGGGCGGTTGCCGATAGAATGGTTATAACGAGAGGTGCTTATCATTCATCCTTTTGATCAACCTTTTTATTCGGGATTTTATTTCGATAATATTTATTTCTTTTCGAGAAAGCATGGGCTTTATTGCTATATATATATTTTTTGGAGAGGTGGGCTCTTTCGCCCTAGACTTTTGTCTTTTATTTCCTCTCTTTTTTTTTTTCTTTCTCTTTGTTTTAGAGATGTGGGCTCTACTAAGCCCTCGGACACTTGTCCATTTTTTTCATCTCATTTTTTTTTTTTTTTAGCATAGCCCAAAAAAAACATTTTCTTTTTTTTTTTAAGCATAGATTCCCGGACGCCAAGTTTCTCTTTTGGACTAAGTCATAGCAAATCCATTTATACCATATAATATTTGGCAACAACTTAGACTAGATAGAGCATATGCAACCCACATGAATCGGGTTTTTCAGATAAGTTTTTAGAATTAGCCACTAAAACCCAAACTTTAGAGAACTTGAATTATAAACTAGGCAATGTGCAAAGCATAAGACAGAGCAACTATTCATCATTTCAACAAGGGACTAAGACTAAACATTTTTATAGCTCATATATAAGCATTAAGGCACAAAGAAGAGCTACTTATTCTATTTTTAGATTTTTTTTTAGTTTTAGTTTTTTTTCGATGCAATGTTGCTGAAATGTAAACATGCTAAAATAAAATAGAATTTGATGGAATTAAATATGCAATGCAATGATACCTGTGGGGGTCCTCCCCAAGCTATCTGGAGGCCTACTGATCGGGATCGAAGCCTTGGTACCTGCAGAATGCTTCCTCGCGTGCATGGTGAGTAGCCATGTTGGACTCCAATTGGGTCCATCTCGCCGACTTGGCCGCCCCGCCCCCGCCGCCATCATGTTCGGTATTTTGCACATGGGAATTGAGCGTATGCTCAATGTTCCTAGTGCGGACGCCGAGGTGCCGCAACTGGATCCCGATAGCCTCCACCCCTTGTGGTGGCCGCCTGCGGCCGGACCGGTGGGGGCATATCCTGAGCCGCCATCCAAGTCATATCCGTTGGCCCTCCATGCCGGGCCAGTATCTCCTTCGTGCCACTCTGATGGTGCGGTGAAACCGAGGCGGCGGCTCCCACCTAGGATCATACCCGGTATTACCCCCCGAGTCCCCATAGGGTGAGGCCATGCCGCCACGGAACACTGGTGTAGGCCGTGGCCGATCTGCCGTGGCGTGAAGTGGGGTCCGTGGGAGGAGGATCCGACCTCCGGTCTCCTAATACCGCGTGAAGAACCGATGGGGGTATCTTTCCCGCGCAAGCTATCGCCAGATCTCGAGCTCAAATGTTAGTGTAACGGTTTTTATACAATCGTAAGTCCGGGTTAGGTAACCGAACTATAGTTGCATAGCCAGAAAAAGATGACCAAGCTCGCCGGATGGTAAAACCTTAATTAAGTGCCCCGCACTAGCCGCGCAATGATCCAATAATCTTCGGTGTGGAAATGTACTCTATCTATTGATTTTCCAAAGCCCCAATCGCAGTAAGCGAGGCGTGTGATGAGAGATGTGCAGTGGATGTGAACAACAACTTTTGTGATAATATGTAAAATGTTCCCCGCACATCTCTACCATCGGAGCTACCTTAACCTTGTGGACAATAGCATAGAGTAATTTTAATTCAACCTCATTTACCCATCTAACCCCGTGTCTAGGGAACAAAGTCAACGAGATCCGCCGTGGATAAATCTAAGTGATGGGTCTTTGGATCTCGTGGAGTGGCGAGGTTTGAAAAACACCGCCTCATGTGCACCGCGCCTCATGTGCACCGGATATCTCCTCCCAAAAGTGGTTTCGACAAAGCCGGGGAGAGCAAAGATCTAAGTTTAATGCACATCTACAATGAAAAACCCCAAGAACGAGCTAGGTCCACCCATGTAACGTGATAAAGTGTACCAAAGAGGCGGAAAGAAATTCCTAGCCGATCCTCTACTAGTGTGCATAAAAACTGAATTGTTAGGAGGCATGAACCTTCCTCCTCGAGAGGGGAATGTCCTCGCCACCCACATGCTCTCCAAAGGATAGGGAGTTCATCATCCATACCTTTTTGTTCGAGGAGGTGGGGGTCGATTCGGGCGTGTGTTGGAACACACGATCCTTGAGTAGGAGATATGCTTGCATCTCCCGCCCTTCCCGAAAGTCGAGGTACAAGGCGTCGGCCGTCGATTGTCGGGGAGCTTGAGCTTCTTCCTCCCCGGCAGGTGCAACATCTTCTTGCATGGGAGAGTCTTCGGGTTGTCGGGTTGAGGGCGGAGCTTGTGCTTGAATGTCGCGGAACTTTGCCTTGACGACCGCCTCAACCCGCTGAAGATTCTCCGGCTTTCTTCATGGCGCTCTTTGCAAAAACGATTGAGCGAGACCTCGGGTGTGCAAGGGTTAGTTGAAAGTATGAACTTTCACACCCGCAATCTTGCTCTCGGCACAATGTTTTTGGTGGAGAAAATGGAGTGTAGAACAAGCGGAGAGAGTGTGAGAGTGAAAGAGAGTGAAAATGAGGGGGTGAGAGCTCTCACACCGGGGTGCTCGGGCTATTTATAGCCGAGCCGCGGACGGTGGGGTGCCTAACCCAACGGCTAGGAGCCGTTGGTTGGGACCGGGAACGCGGCGCCCGGCCATGGTGCGACGCACCTAGGGTGCGCGGCACGCCCGGCCTCTCGCCGCCCCGCCTTTGGTCTGGCCGCCTCCAACGGTCATTTAAAAGTTTGTGGCCGTTGTGTGCTCGTGGCCGGTTCGGCCGTTTTCTCCCCTTTTTTGAATTTCTCCAAAAATTTTCAAATATAAACTTATTTTTAAATAGAAAAATTATTTTAAAAAATATTTTTGTATATACCTTTTTATGTATAAAATATTTTTCTTTATTTTTCATAAAAGAATTTATTTTATTTATGAAAATTTTTATTTTAGTTTTCCAAAATATTTTGTTAATAAAAAATATTTTATGAAACACATGAATATATATATATATATATTTTTTTTTCGAATATACCCCATTTTTTTTTTTTTTTGGATATACCCCATTTTTTTTCTTTTGAGCAGGTTATTTATAGTCACTGCCCGACTTTCCCCTCGCATCGGGCGGGAGGTACCGCTCGGGGGTCTCCGAGGGAGCGGATCCTTCAACATTCCACACCGGTCTTGATGATGATGATTGCCGGGTGTGTTGTTGCTTGTACCCAATGAATGGGCACTTTACCGCCTTGTCCTTGATATGGAAGACGATGAAACCCCTTCCCCTGCATCGATGTCGGCCTTGGCAAGATATAAAGAAATGGTCTCCCCGGGAGGGAGAGACACATCTTCCTTTGGGCCCATATCCGGGACCACAAAGTCTGAGGGATGTATTCATCTTGGATTTTTGATCAACATGTCTTCAAAGTATTCCCTCTCGCTGCCTTGTTGATTGATCCGCCATTTGGAGGGGACGAAGTTGGGGGGGAGTGAGTGTCCCTCCATGGATTTTGTTGAAGGTGATCTTGGACATCACATTGATGCCGCCCCTGTGTCACAAAATGCATTAGCAAAATTGTGGGGGCCAATGGCACGGTGATGATCGGACGCCCGGGATCTCCCTTCTTGGCAATGAATGGGGAGTCCACGGGGATCTTCTTTAGCTCTCCGGGTTGACCGAGAGCCTCGGAGATATCATGTTAACCGGCTTCGTGTGGGATCTCGAGGGTTGCCACGGGATCCTTCCCAGTCGATTGGACCGGCACTTGGGCTGCAATTTGGGCTAGCCGTGTCTCTATCATCTTGTTGAAGCTGAGTTGGTTCTTCACGGCCCGACGTCAACCCTTCAAGCTTGTTATTCACACCTTCCAAGATCTTGTCTTGGTGGCTCATCTTTTGGTGAGATTTTTCGTTAATTTTTCGCCGCCCGTGCAGGTCCTTTAGTGACGGTGACCGGGGGTTGTAGTTGGAGTTGTATCCCCTGGTTGCCTTGGAAGGGCGGCTGGACCGGTTGTTCCGACCCTGGCCGCGGTTGGTGATACCCGTTGCTGTTGTTGATGAAGGCGGCTTCTTCCGCGGGTCTCAGGCGGTTATCCCCCCGTGGCCAACCTCACCACACGTCTCACGAGGTCATGTGGCGTGGCGTAGGACCGGGCGCGGGCGGGTAGTAGCATCTGTCTTTGCGCTCCTCCTCGGCCGCTTCAGCAAGCGGGGTCCATTTTTGCGGCAAGCATATCCGCCTCCTTCACGGTATGCATGCCTTTTTGTGTTTTTGGCCGGGGCTCGTCGCCGCCCCAGCTTTGATTTGCCACCATCTTATCAATCGTGGTCATTTGCGATCGATGGTGGCGATAGAAATGCGCCACCGGCAGCGGGCGTCGAGGTGCCCCTTCGATATGGCCGTGAGACCATTGTAGAAGTTACGGAGCACCGGCGAGTTCTCCATCCCGTGGTGCGGGCATGCTGAATGTATTCTGCAGCCTTTCCCACGCCTACGGGATGGGTTCCATTGATGTCGGCTGAAATTGCAATCCTCCCCCTCGGGGCATTGGTTTTGCCCATGGGGAAGAATTTGGCGAGGAACGCCGCGGAGCACTTGGCCCACGCATCGGCGACTTCCTTGTCCTTGTAGAACCATTTGTTTCGCCTTCCCCACAAGGGAGAAGGGAAGCAGGCGAGCCTGATGACGTCGCCGCGACATCTTTGATGACTATTGTATCGCACAGCTCAAGGAAGTCTTTGGAGATGAGCATTTGCGTCCTCGCTTTCGGCGGTCCACGAATGGACCGGCCCGCACCATGGTGATCAGCCCCAAGACTGGCTTCGAAGTTTTTGTCCGCCACGTTCACCGTCGGCCCGGTGGGCACGTTGGTGACAGCGGGAGTTGAGAAATCGCTGCCGACTTCCCGTGGGCCATGGCTTGAGTTGCGGTTGGTGCGGGGATGTCGGTCTCGACCGCCCGGTGTTCGGCTGAAGAAGAAGCGGCACGAGACCGGTTCTTCCTTAGGAGTGCCTACGGATCGGAGATGAAGTTTTCCGGCGAGGAGGAAACCCGACATACACTATCTGTTTTCATCCACAACAGGAGAAAACATAAAGATTAGCCTGTATGAGCAAATGGTATCCACGCAATACGTTCATATTCATAGCTGTTGACACTTGTTATCATATAAATTTATTAATCAAATAAACATGAGAAAGGGGTATAAATCATAATAACAACCTAGAATAGGGTGTCACTAACATATTTCCACCAGTTTTGGTAAAGTTGTGAATTGCGAGGGACTAAACGGGGAAAAGCAGTTAGGAATTCGCGAGCCGCATGCGACTCACGCGACGTAACGCAATCCAACTCCAAGAAAGACTCTAGAAGGCTTCGGATTAATCCCGGCGTGAAGCGAAACTTGACACCGAAGAAAACATCATCTAGAAGACTCCGAAGCCCACGACGCATCGCGGGACCCGTGGTGGGGACCCACCCGGGGCGATCGCCCAATAATGGGGCCGATCGGGCGCCCCGTCCAAGAAGATCGGTCTCCGGGAAGCTTCCTCAACCGACTCTAAGACGCAATCTAATCCACCCGTTTAATGTCGGTTTGATCCGAGGGCGTCGGTGGGGAGCACGAGATGTATCTAAGTCCAACACTGCACCTCCTCCGGACTATATAAGGAGACCCCTAGACCCCCCCTTTTCAGATCATCAAGTTCTCAATTCAGCAACAACGCTTCAAGATCCAAGTTTATCAGAACTTTATCATTATCTTTATTGTGAACTTTGATCCCTGTTTAAGTAATTGATAGATTTAGCACTTAAGCTTTGCTTACGAGAGATGATTAAGATGTTTAGATACACCTATGCACAGTTAATTCACGATAGTAGACTTCTTTCCCTCGTGGTAGAATATAAATTCAACACTTGGTTCTTACTCCCGGTTAAAAACGCTACAATGGTATATTCATATCGTATAAACTGCGGATACCCAGTTATAATTGTTTATTTACTTATTAAGAAGTTATCAAGGCATAGTACGAATAGTTTATTCCTTGCATATTAGTGGCTTAACTATAGGGATGACAACCTTTTCGAGATATGCTATGAACTGCAATGAATTATTTTCTTTTAGTTTTTATCAAGCAACATCTAATATCCTTTCTAGACGCTATTACTAGTTAGTGGCGTTAGAAATACCAACAAGCATTTTTTGGCGCCGTTTCGGGAAAGAAAGTCTTTAGCCCAATAAAATATAAATATAGGAATAACTTGCATGCATCTCTCTCACGCATTGTAAAGTATTAAATTTATCACTAATTGCTTAAACAAGGTTTACCCTTGTTATTATTCTTTCTATCTATTTCGGGGTAATGTATGAATAGGAATCTTCACGAAAACTTCCTTTCCGATCCGAGAAAAACTCTTGAAGGAGGCAAGATCCAAGTTGAAGTCTCAACCCAAGATCACTACCTCGGAAGACTCCTCCATTGTCGCGAAGCTTAGCACCCGTGTTAGTAATGGCGAACAAGACCCTCCCGAATACTGCACCGACCTTCACGGCCAACATCCGCACCGGGCCGGCCGGTCGATGTGGGAGACAAAGCTTTTGAGCTCAAGCCGCACTCATCAACATGGTACAAGCTAGCCAATTACGTGGAAAAGCCCATGAAGATGCCAATGCTCACCTACAACACTTCCTAGAGATGCGTGGCACCTTCACCATCAAAGATGTCTCAAGTGATGCAATCCTACTAAATGCATTTCCCATTCTCACTCTTGGGACGGCGGGCAAAGGGTTCTACGCCAACAAAGACAAACTCACTACTTGGACACTTTGCTCTACTGCCTTCCTTGGCAAAGTTCTTCCCTATAGGCAAAACCAACGCCTTTACGGGGAAAATCTCAAGTTTCCAAAGAAGAACACGGACGAATCCGTCCTGCAGGCGTGGGAGCACTTCCAAGACTACATCATCGAATGCCCACACCATGGAATGGAGAACGGCTACTCATGCAGACCTTCTACCACGGGCTTAACAACAACACCCGTGAGACCATGGACGCCGCTTCTTTGGAGGTGCTTTCTGTCCCTTACACTAAATCAAAGCTCTTGACCTTGTGGAGAAGATGGCGTCAAACCAAGCCTGGAATGAGGACCGTCAACCCCGCAAGAAAAGAGAGGGAATGCACCGGTGAAAGAGGTAGACATCCATGCGCCAAAATGGACTTAATTATGAAAAAGCTTGAAGACAAAGCTCCCGAGAAGAAGGAAGTCATGCAACTCTTGATTCTCGCATGACATGTGAAGAATGTGGCAACCTTTGGACACTTTCGGGCAGCCAATGTCCCGGCCGAAGAGGGCGTGAACTACATCAACAACAACAACAACCAAGATCGCCCCCCCGAATCAAGGATGGAATCAGCAGAGACCCAACTACCAAGGTAACTACTCGGGTAACTATCAAGGTAATAACTCTTTCAATAATTTCCCACCTTTAAGAGAGTTAGTACAAAACCAAGGTAGACTCATGTGGATAATCTGTCTAAAAAGTTAGCTTCCAATGATAAAATGCTAGAAACTATTAGTACTAAAATGGAAAGCTTTTCTTACGCAATAAAGAACCAAAGATAGCTTCAATAAAATGTTAGAATCTCAGTTATCTCGGCTGGCTTTATCTACTCCTATACCTAACCGAGGTAAGATTAGGGCCAACAGGAAGAATTAGAATCTACAAATCTTGTCGATGTCTACTATGCGGGTATTCGGACCAAGGATGCGAGAAGGACTGAAGTGCACCGGCGGGGTATGCCCGCCAAGAAAGGAGATCTAGGGGAGACCGGTCGTCACCATTAACATCGGCGCCCGTACCTCTGACGCACTACGGGACTTTGGCTCAAGTGTCAACATTATGCCTAAGGTAAACCTTGAGCCAGGTTCAGATTTATTATACACAACCATGTGCCTACAACTTGCGGATCGGTCGCTATGCTACCCCGAGGGCATCACGGAAGACGTTTGTCTTTACATCGGTAAGCTCTATGTGGCCACCGACCGCGGGTCTCGATACGGGCAAAGGTAAGAACGCCCGATCATTCTCGGGGCGCCCTTTCCTTGCCACCACCAAGGCCATCATCTACGCCGACACCGCGAAGATCGTCTTCACCGTCAACAAACAGAGGGAGAGATTCAACTGCAAACACAAGACCCTAGCTCCCCCTGTTCCACCTGTACCACTACCGTACTCTCGAAGTACACGCACACGGTGCCGAGGAGAGGACAAAAAGAAGAAGCAAGAACAAGAAGAACCGTCAACCTCGACCACATGTGGAACGAGTCTTGATGATCAATCAAGTTGCAATGAACGCTAAAGACTTCGGCGCATTCCACCACCACTAGAGAAGCTAGACGACCACCGAGTTCCGTCAATCCATTGCTCCATTAATCAATGGAACTTCCAAAGAAGTTGTGCGCGACACGGGATCGAGCATCAACCTAATGTCAAAGGTAACGTATCAATTGATATATGGTAATCGCGCCTTTGTGTTCCACCTATGTAATGCTGCAGATGGCGGATCAATCACACCGATTCCGGAAGGTATTGCACGAAACGCCCCCGTCAAGATCAAAAGGCGCTATGTCCTCACCGACTTTCTAGTCATGGACATGGGAGAAGAAGAACAAGATCCTCCCATAGTACTTGGAAGACCGTTCCGAACACTACAAGAGCTATAATCTACATCGGGGCGGGGCGAGATCCACTTCCCGGCTTCAAGGTAAAAAGAAAGATTTGTTTCTTCAATACTTACACTAATAATGAACGGCCCCCCAAGAAAGACCAAGGGCGAGAAGCGTCTCACGAGACTACAAATTTGGACTCGAAGATGGAGCACATCAAGAGGATAGAGAAAGACATCAAGGAAAAATACACTCGGCTCCTACCCATCTTGAATTCTACACCGGCCACACCCGAGAGGTCTCCACCAAAGAAGCAATCCCGGAAGAAGAAAGAAAGCTGCGCTACCGCCAAGAAGAGCGACAAGAGTGCGCCGGCATCAACAAGCCCGAACAATCGACTTCCTCGGCTACTTGTCTCGCACGCCCTTTGAGATCATTGAAGGAACCTTACCAGGTACAACATTTATACGAGGGCCCATAGGCGACACCACGCCATGGGAGTAAGTACTCTAAACTCGCCGAGAGGTAACTTCGGTATTTATACGCATATTTAATTTTCCATAAAGCATATTTCAATTAGCATTTTTTCTTTAGCATTTTTACTTTTCTAAAAACTTGCACTTAGAAAATCTCAAAAGTATGTTTCTTTGCATTTGCATCAGTCTCCTAAAGCCCCATGCAAGCACTCCTTCTTTGTGGCGGCATAAAAAATAAAAATAAAAATATTGCACTCATATGTTTTTGCATTAGCATCCCTATTGCATAGAAAAAATTCTTAAAAATATTTGGGCACATGAAGGTCCACACAAAATAAAAATCAAAAAAGACGTGAGCACATGAAGGCTCACATTAACATCCTAAATTTGTTCCTTCGGGTATGTGCGAAATTAATATTAACAGGAAGAACATTAAAGGAGACCCCGAAAGAGGAGCAGGCTCCAAAGATGAACAAAGGACTACTTCAAGATCAAGCTTGGGGAGAGCACCCCGTTTACCACGATAAGTATCACTATTTTATGTCTTAATTATTAGCTAGATATATATTTGCTTAGAGTTAATGAGTCTTAATTAAAAGTCTTAGTGTTAAAGAGTCTAATAAATACTAAATCTTTGCTAGATTGCTTTCTTCCTTTCTATTTATGATCTTGATGATATATGCTAAGGAAATGATGAATAGTTGCTCGCTTTAATCCCTCTTAAAAGTACTTACACTTTGGACTTAGATTCTCCCAAAGCTTTAAATGCTTAATTTGCTCTAAACCCAAAACACTGTGGAAAGCACATGCTTAATCTCGAGTCTTAGCATTGAAAGATAAAAATACATGAAAAGTTGAGTCGTTTTTATCATATTCCTAGAGATACCCGATTCCCTGGTTTTTATCTTTGAAAATTATAAAATATTACATGATGAGTTCCTTAGCTATGACCCTTAAGAGTTTATCATTCGCATCAAGATCATCCCACTCCACTAAAATTTTGCTTCTAACCCGAAGTACGCCTCCCCATACTCCATCAAGCCGCTAGCCATAATTATAAATAAACTCTTGCAATCTTTGGATATGTCTCTCTCGGTGTTTTTATGCCAAATAGAGGCTGGGCTACATTCAAAAAAAAAAAAAAAAAAAAAGAAAAAAGAAAAATAAATATTTAAAGAGAAAAGTGAGACAAGAGAGGGAGAGTAACGGACAAAAAAAAAAGTCATACTAGGCGAGAAGGGCCTACCTCCCTAATAATAATATTTAGAGATGAATAATGGACACGTGTCCGAGGGTGAGTAGGGCCCACATCTCTAAGGAGAGAGAAAAATGGACACAAGTCCCGGGGCAAAGCCCACCTCTCCAAGAATGGGCAGCCCAGGTCCTAGCAATTTTAGAAAGAGAGATATAGTCCAAGATGCTTGAGAAGAAAAATACTAGAAAAGGCTAAGGGCTATTTACTACCTTTCATCCTCATCCATTTTCATCCTACTATGTATGTCCCACTACATGTGTAACTCCACTACCACCATCTACTTAAGAGGGTCATACATAGGATCTCTGAGTTTCTTTAAAAAAAAAAATATTGCAAAACCCCAGGATGATCGTTGATCAAAGAACTTGAGACATGGTACTTAACTTGATTGTTTTATCTTGCTTATGATTCATGAAAAGGCTACGCCCCATGGTAAAGCAGGTATGAGAGAGCAATGCGGTTAAGAGGAGAATTTATTTCGAGTAACACAAGTACTTCTGAGGTATGAAAGCGTAGTAGCAACTCCTGATCCTACTATAGCATATAGCTTTGCTAGGGACTAGCAAAGGGTAAGCTTGGGGGAGTTTGTTGACACTTGTTATCATATAAATTTATTAATCAAATAAACATGAGAAAGGGGTATAAATCATAATAACAACCTAGAATAGGGTGTCACTAACATATTTCCACCAGTTTTGGTAAAGTTGTGAATTGCAGGGACTAAACAGGAAAACAGCAGAATTCGCGAGCCGTACGACTACGCGACGTAACGCAATCCAACTCCAAGAAAGACTCTAGAAGGCTTCGGATTAATCCCGACGTGAACGAAACTTGACACCGAAGAAAACATCATCTAGAAGACTCCAGAAGCCACGACGCATCGCGGGACCCAGGGTGGGACCCACCCTGGGCCGATCGGCCCAATAATGGGGCCGATCGGCCTGCCCCCTGGTCCAAGAAGATCAGGTCTCCGGAAGCTTCCTCAACCGACTCTAAGACGCAATCTAATCCACCCGTTTAATGTCGGTTTGATCCGAGGGCGTCGGTGGGAGCACGAGATGTATCTAAGTCCAACACCTGGCACCTCCTCCGGACTATATAAGGAGACCCCTAGACCCCCCTTTCAGATCATCAAGTTCTCAATTCAGCAACAACGCTTCAAGATCCAAGTCATCAATCCCACGCTCTAGAAATGCTTGCTTCGGGAAGAGTAGCAATCAAGATTAGATCTAGTAGGAAGGGAGAAATCCGCTCCTGATCGTCGGAGGCCGGCTCAAGATCAGGCCTCGTTCTTGTAAGTTCTTCATTGTAAGTAGTCTTCAAGTTCCAGACACGTTCTTAATATGAATATCTTGATCATGTTTATATTCGAGATTATTTGTTCTAGTATTTACTTTGATTACACGTTTAGCATAGTTGAATTACTGTTATGTTCATGCATGGATTCGTATAGCGCTCATCCTTTCGTTCGGAGGGTGAGTGGTAGAGATGATGTAATCGTGGTGATTAGATCTTATTTACCTGCGTTTGCACCCTATGTGCCGGGTCGTGTGGTAGATCGTGGTGGTGACAGCACCATTGAGTCCTTTGCAATCCATCCCCCGTATGTAGGCCTAGCGGATGATATTATTCGGGTTGTTCTAAGTTTCGGCCTTAGTCTTCACGGATTCTGTCCTCATGTGTGGATTTAATTAGTCTTTCTTCAATGATTGTTAGATGTATTGCACTAATCGAGTAGATCCTAACTTATAGTTTAGAGTTACATATTGGAGTTTCTAATGCTAGCTAGCCTATGAATTGCTATCGTCCACTGTTTGACACTTTCTATTTTGCACACCTGGATATGACTTGGTTGAATCTATTTATCAGAACTTTATCATTATCTTTATTGTGAACTTTGATCCCTGTTTAAGTAATTGATAGATTGAGCACTTAAGCTTTGCTTACGAGAGATGATTAAGATGTTTAGATACACCTATGCACAGTTAATTCACGATAGTAGACTTCTTTCCCTGTGGTAGAATATAAATTCAACACCTGGTTCTTACTCCCGGTTAAAATGCTACAATGGTTTATTCATATCTGTGCGCTTGCGGATACCCAGTTATAATTGTTTATTTACTTATAAGGCGCCATAGTACGAATAGTTTATTCCTTGCATATTAGTGGCTTAACTATAGGGATGACAACCTTTTCAGATATGCTATGAACTGCAATGAATTATTTTCTTTTAGTTTTATCTGAAGCAACATCTGATATCCTTTCTAGACGCCATTACTAGTTAGTGACATTAGAAATACCAACAATAGCCGGCTATTTATTATATTTTTTTCACAATGCCTTCCCGGCAACGGCGCCGAGAAATGCTTGTTGGCATTTCTTAACGCAATCAAAGGAAACAGGTATAAAACTCATCCCCAATAAGAGCGTCGAGAAATGCGCCGCCGACATTCCCAAGTAAACCACCATGTCGGTGATCCGAAATGGAATCGTCAACGGGATAGATCTTGCCATCTTAGATATTCATCCGCAAGCGCACGGATCTATCATTGTAGCATTTCACCCGGAAGTATTCGGGTATCGTTATTTATATTTTCCCATTGGAAGGCATGTGATTAATAAATTAGCATGGCATCCGAATAGAGGAACATGTGTTTGCTTAGACCAAAATGTTCATAACGGGGGTAAGCAATAACGGTTCATGGATAGTGTGACACACACTTAAGAATCCACCAAACAAAAGGATAAAGAAAATAGATAAAGAATAAATGAATAAATGAATAACCTAATGGAGTAGTTCTAAAGTATCTAGTCATGGCCATACAAATGAATAGTTAGGATCATATGCAAACCGATTTAGTCATGGTTAGGTCTAGGATAACGGGGAGACTCACGGATACCATACGGCCCGATAGGAAGCATTTACGAACTCCTACAAAGACAGGCGAACGGGGGGGATTTCAAGGGACGGTCAAGGCTTGTCATGACCAAGCCGCCTACCCCCTCAACCGTGGCATGCACTCATATCCGCAGGCGTCGTAATACCCGAGCACCATGCCCGCATATTAGAGCACTACTCTTGTCCCCCCAAGATCCCCACTCGTCGAATGGACGGACTAGAACAAGAGCAAACCCGAAGGAACAACGAACCGATATCCCACCTCTAATCAAGTTAGGCATATGATGATCGATGAAGAAATGTGATGAACATGTCGAGATTATGATATGTAAACTATATGCTAGTTCATATACCAACACAAGAACATGAACAAAACTATACTCTAGTTCATAAGTTAGGCCAAGAACATAGATATAAGACTTGCAAATAGAAGAATGCTCCATAGAGTAGATGTATTACCAAAGCACTTTCTTCTAGGAGACAAGCCCTCCTTGTAGCTCTTCTACTCCAAGTGTTAACTAAGAAAGAATAAAGAAGAAGAAAGAAGAAGGAAGAAGTAGAAGAAGAGAGAGAGGTAGAGGTGGTAGAGAGAGATTGCTGGTTTCTTTGGACTCCAAGTGGTGTGTGTTGAGAGAGGGGAGAGGGGGCCTACTTATACACTTGGAGGAGGGGCCTAAATGCTAAAAATACACCAAAACCGACCTGGAAAACCTTCCTTCTGCGTAAAAACCGACCTCAACGCAGGGCGGGAAACCCCGTTTGAAAAGTGCACGAACCGCCCCCGAGGTCGGGGAAACCGCGCCTCGGGGAGGGTGCGGCCGCACAGTGGTGCGCGCACCCCCCGGGCTCGGCCCTGGCCGGGTCTCGTGGGTGTCGTCTTTTCGCCCTGAAAAGTTGTGGGACGGGCTGTGCTCGGCCCGCATTTGATGTTTTGGGTCGATTTGCTCTTGGGCTTGGATTTTGTAATAATGTGCTTTCCGGGAAGGCGTACTTTTGGTCGATTTTCTACTTGCTTTTATTATAAATCTGCAAAATAAAATACAAGACACTACAAGTGGAATTTATTAGTGATAAAAGTATATGAGTATAAAAAGGTTTAATTTTACTCCCTTTATGGTAGTAAGTTGACAGGGGAAAAAATATGTCGTTGGTTGTCAGTCAACACCGCTTGGCGCTAGAAATGCTTGTTGATATTTCTAACACGATCCTCATTAGGAAGGCGAGAGAAATATATATATGGGATATCTATCTAATCATGTTAGCTTGGATATGGGATTAATCTCATGATCCAACAAAGCGGAGTTAGGCGGTGTTAGTAGTGGGATGTAAACTTAGCATCATTATCCATAGTGGAGTTAATCTCACCAGGATATGTACTCAAGGTATACCACTCATTTCTAGGCATTACCTATACACTAGTCTCGTCACCCTAGCAATAACGCTCAAAGAAATACGGGGCATGGTATTCTTGATTGGCCTTGATAAAAGAATGAACATGATATACGCAAGCGCCGAGATAGAAATACCAATTGTAGCACTTCACCGGGAGTAATCCAGGTATCGTATTTATATTTTACCACAGGGAAGGGAGTCTATGGAAAGGTAGAGAGAAAAGGATATCTAATGATTTATATTGTGATTTATTTATGAGATCCACCTTACAGTAGTGTAATGCACAGTAGCCATATGCATCTAACATAACTCAACAGGATAAGTCACAAGATAAAGATAATAATAATATAAATGATAAATACCCAAGTCTAAGATCATCATATGCCACTAATATCATACGAGCTATTAACATGTTTTAGAGAGAATAGAATGAATATTCCTAAGATACTCCTAATCATATATGTCAATGAATACTACAATTAGTGCAATACATCTAGCTATCATGGCAAGGTTGGATTACTTCTACACATGGCAAGCATTACCAATAACAACCAAGGACGAAACTTGATCATTACCGTAATAATAAACTCGACTAGTCCTACATTCGGAGGGTGGATTCCAAAGGACTCAACAGGTCTGTCACTCCCGCGATCTACCACACGGCCCGGAATGTAGGGTGCAATTGCAGATAAACGTTGTATAAACACCACGTTTACACATTGCTTATCACCCACATAGTGATCATCTATATGGATGCTATACAATTCCATGCATAAAATATAAAGCAATCTTACTAAACTAAACATATAATCATAGCAAGCATAAACACATATCAATAAGAATATAATAATTATAAAGATCAAAGCCATAACAATTGTATTCTAAATATAAGAGTACTTACAGATCGAATACAAGAGAGAAGTCTCAAGAACGATGATCCCGGCTACTTCTTGACTATCGGGGAACTCAAGATGAACTTGATCTTCAACTAGAACTAGCTATGTAGCTAACTACTTCTAGTATGAACTAGGGCTTAGGTCTAGACTTGGCTGGACTAGATGGGTATGAGTTGATGAATGAGTATGATAATGATCTTCTTCTCAGCCCTGGGGTCAGCTGGTCTTCTTATATAGTACTTGGCGATGAACGTCAACCCTTGGATCAAACCGACCTTCAGCAACGGTGTAGAAACAACCTCAAAGTCGGTAGTAAACCGACCTAGAAAGCTGAGACTGACAGGTGGGACCCACCTGGCGGCCGGCCTACTTGGCACTGGCGGCCGCCAGGGTGTCATGCCACCTTGGCATCCCGTCTTTTCTGGTGTCCTCTGGTATCTTCTAGAATGTTTTAGTTCACTTTTCGGGTTGAGTTACTTCACGGTTAAGTCTTGTCTTCATATGTCTTGTATATTCCGGAACTTTCTCCAATCTTCTCTGCAATTATCTATCAAGTCCCTGGAAAGTCACAGAATACCAAAACTCGTGGAATTATGTTAGTTAGACCCCTAGACTTATGTTTGTCTTTGACTTGAGCCCTTATTTCATGTTATTTAACTTGTAATTTTATGCTATAACAGGTGTCAACACTAATGTGGAAGAAGGAAATGAAGACCGTTGCAAAGGATATCTCAAGGTTCTTTATTGACGTTACTGGTAGAAGATGAGGTGATTTGGAGACCGATAGGATTTTATGGAGAATCAAAGTGGGATAAAAAAAGTGAGTCGTGGACTCGGTTGAGAAACCTACATGGGAGGATGAGTCGACCATGGCTGGTTCTAGGTGATTTTAATGAGATTCTAGATAATACTGAAAAGGAGGGTGGTGCTCCTCGACCACAAAGATACATGCAAGTTTTCCATGACGCTTTGTCAGATTGCGGTCTGGCTGATATGGGCTATGAAGGTGATAGGTTCACTGGCAAAGAGGAAGGATAAGGGAACGTTTGGATAGAGGAGTAGCTAACGGTGCCGGAACCAACTATTCCCTTCATCTAGATTGGTTAATGTTGAAATGATCAAATCAGATCATAGGCCAATTGTGGTTGATACGGAGGGTGCTGATATTCCCATTGTAGGTGAAAGGAAGAAACAATTTGAGGCACGTTGGTTAACAGAGTCGATTGTCAATGAGATTGTGCGACCGCGTGGGAACGTGCAAACCTTCCCGGAGCGTGCTCTACGCTCATGCGAAAAACATGCCAAGTCCATGAGGAATTACACACTTGGGACCGTGAGGTGTTGAAAGCACCGGTTCGTATGAAATGAAAAAACTAAAAAATGAGTTGGAAAAAGTGTGCAGAGGCCTAGTGACTGATGATAACTTAGCAAGGCAAAAGGAGCTGCTATGAATATTGAGTCGTTACTAGAACAAGAGGAGATTTATTGGGCGCAAAGGGCACGTGCAAACCGGTTAAAGCATGGGGATATGAATTCAGGTTTTTTTTCCACAACCTTGCAACTAGTAGGCGCGGAGGAACCTAATTAAATTTCGATTGATGATAATGGTGTGAAGCACGAAGATGCATCGGTATGAAGGACCAAGTACGATCATATTTCACCAATGTTTTACTTCGGAGGTGAATCATCTAAATGGAGGTGCTATCCGATGTTGGCGGGGAGAGTCTCAAATGAGATGAATAATGAGCTTATGTCCCCTTTTACTCGGGAAGAAGTAAAAGCAACTCATTTCAAGATTAGGGATCCGAAAGCCCCGAGTGGCCCGATGGGTGCATGCGATTTTCTTTAAACGGTTTTTGGAACATGTTGGGTGAAGATTTGGAGAAGGAGGTGTTGGATGCTATTAATTTTGCAGCTATCCAGGAAGGGTGGAATGATACTATAATAGTTTTGATCCCGAAGGTTGAAAGTCCGTAGAAGGTAACACGCCAAAGCCCATCACCCTATGCAATGTAGTCTATAAAGTTATATAAAAAATTCTTGCTAATATACTAAAGAAAATTCTACCAGATATTGTTAGCTGTTATCAAAGCGCTTTTGTGCTAGGCAGATTAATAATGGATAATATCTTGGTAGCTTATGAGAGCATTCATACAATCAAAAAGAAACAAGGCAACAAGGGTTTATGTGCAAATCCAAGCTAGATATGCATAAAGCTTATGATTGGGTTGAGTGGATTTATTTGAAACAAATTATGTTGAAGATGGGTTTCCACCCGCAATGGGTTGACATCATTATGAGTTGTGTTACATCGGTTAAGTACAATATTCGATTTAATAGGATGGGAAGAAGTTTTTACACCATCGGGGATTGAGGCAAGGTGACCCTTTGTCACCTTATTTATTCTTATTGGTAGCCGAGGGCTTATCAAGTATGATACAAGGTGCAAAACGACGAGGCAAAGTTGAAGGTATAAACGTTTGTAGAGGGGCACCCTGTTATATCACACTTATTTTTTTGTTGATGATTCACTCATTTTAATGCATGCGGATCATCAGAATGCTATGGCATTGAGAAGTATTTTGGACCGATACTGTGCTGCGTTGGGCCAGAAAGTTAGTGAAGGAAAGTCGAGCATTTTCTTTAGTGGGAACACAGAAGTGGAGGTGAGGGCTCTGGTTTGTGAAACTCTGAATGTCATGATAGAGTCTCTCAATGATAAATATTTGGGACTCCCGGCATTGGTGGGTCCGCCGACAGAGTGATTGTTTCGCACTGGTGGAACGAGTTCGGCTCGAATAAGTGGTTGGAAAGAAAAGTTGTTGAGTCTAGGAGGAAAGGAAATTCTCATCAAATCGATAGCTCAAGCAATACCAGTATATGCGATGATGGTGTTTAGGCTTCCTCAAAAAATTTACAAAGGAGTCAGTGACACCATATCACAGTACTGGTGGGGCGATGACAATGAGAAGAAGAGAATACATTGGTCGGCGTGGTGGAAAATGTGTATACCGAAGCTGAAAGGTGGAATGGGATTCAGGGATCTACAGAGCTTCAATCTGGCTTTGCTAGCAAAACAAGTTTGGAGGTTGCTGTGCGATCTAGATTCTCTATGTGCACAAGTGTTAAGGGCAAAATATTATCCAGATGGAAATTTATTAAATGCTAAACCAAAGCAGGGTTCTTCTTTTACTTGGCAAAGTATCCTTGCAGGTTTGGAGTGGTTCAAAAAGGGATATATTTGGAGAGTTGGGGATGGAACCCAAATTAACATATGGGATGACCCATGGATTCCTGCTAGCCATAATTTACGATTCAGACTCCAAGAGGACCAAGATTGGTAACAATCAGTAAATGAGTTAATCAGCCCGGTTGATGGCCTTTGGGATGTAAACCTGGTCCGTGTTGTTTTTCGGCGGGTGGATGCGGAACGGATTTTATAGATTCCTTTGCATCACGGAAGGGAGGACACAGTTGCCTAGCATTTTAATCAGAGTGGTCTTTTCTCTGTTCGGTCTGCTTACCATGTGCAATGGGAACATAGGTATGGCAGTCGACCAGGTCTAGATCAAGCAGGAGGCTCAAATTTCACTTTGGAAGCTGAAATTACCGAGTAAAGATCTTTGGCTAGCGAGCTTTACGAGGCTTTATTCCTTGCAATGGAATTTTAGCAAATAAACATATTATAAGTCAAAGCTCCTATCCGATCTGTCATTTGGGCTGTGAGGATGTGAGGCATATATTGTTTACTTGTTAGAGAGCCCAAGCGATTTGGCGCTGTTTGGGAGTGTGGGATCGAATCCGGGAAGTAATTATTGAAGATCATTCAGGCTTTGTTATTTTGGAGGAGATCATTCGAAGAAACGTAATGCTATCAGAACTGAATAATGTGGGTTTTTCAGAGCTTATTTTGACTGGAGGATGGTACATATGGTGGGAAAGAAGATAGGTAGTTCATGGAGAACCTGTGCAGACCTTTGCAAGGTCAACAATGTCAATTGTTGTGCTAACTCAGAACTACATTAACTCCACAAAGAAGAAGGCTGGGGAGAAGGAGAAGGGATGGAAGAGGCCAAATGAAGATTTTGTTAAATTCAATATTGATGGGAGCTTTAGTGAAGAAATAGGCACGCACGCTACGAAAGTGCTATTATTAGAGATCATACAGGTGGTGCGGTTGCCATGAGGCAACGATACTTAACACATGTTGGTGATGCACCCATGGCAGAGGCTTATGAGTTGCTGGATGGACTTCGTCTTGCGGAGCAGGTCGGATGCAACCGCATGATAGTTAACTCGGATTGTATGCGGGATGTAAACTCAATACAGGGCGACTTCTCAAAGAACCACAGCGGCGGGTTTATGATGAATGCTTATCAATTTGGATGTCCTTTAGTTCGATATCCATAGAGCATTGTAATAGGGATGCCAACCAAGTAGCACATGAGTTAGCAAAAAATTCCTTCGTCAATAGGACTTCCCTGTATTTGGGCCGATGAGCCACCTAGTTTTCTCATTGCTACTTTGGCAAATGATGTAATCTTATTCCATAATCAATAAAGTCAGCCATGATGGCATTCCCTCAAAAAAAAAAAAAAGTGGCGTTTGTATTAGTTAATAGGGAAAAGCTAACTATTATACAGGTAGGCTAAGAGAAGCTTACAAAGAACTTTACAGGCAATAACAAGCCGACTGTATTATTAGTCTTGCTCTTATTTGTACGGTTGGGCTAGCTAGCGCCGAGATGTCCGGATGCTCGTGCTACACTGCATTTTCCCACGCCAAGCACCGCGTTTTGCGCCATGACATAGGGCTGTCTTGGCGCGCACATTGCGGGGACCACTCGCACCCCTCCGGTTCACACTCATAATGCAACATGTGCAAGACAATCTATTTTTGAAATATCTAGATACAACCCTTGCAACACACGTTTGATGACAGATCCAACACTTGAAACTTGCATATAAAACTCTAGCATGAAAAAACTTGATATTGCAAACATATGCAACATCTAGATAATATACTTGCAACATATGTTGGGAATATGCCCTAGAGATAATCATAGAGATGATTGTATCACCTTGTATCCATGATATATTATGTGTTCATGAATATCCATTAAAGATAACTTGTATCGATTGGCAATTATGTGAATTGTTTGTGAGACTCTTTACTTGTATGGTTATTCTATAATTGTCCCTGGTCGGAGTTCATGTGAGGACACACATGAATATTAGATCAGCACACATATTGGTTGATGACTATGTTTCACAAGTCATAGACATGGAGATGTCAAACTAATAGTGTGGGCACATGTATGACATGGGGCTGCATTGACCCGACATGAGATGTTACTATTATTGTCTCTTTACACATCATGTACGTTATGTCCTTAGACCTGAGATTGTCGTATGTACTCAAGATGTGAAACGACCTACTTAGGGACTATCAAACGTTACTCCGTAATTGGGTAGCTATAAAGGTGGTCTTCAGGTTTGTCAGAAAGCATGCTGTGAGGCATAGTCAATCAAGATGGAATTGCCTCTCTCCATGAGAGAGAGATATCACTGGACCACTCGAATGATTGGATCAAGAAATGCATGGCCGTGCTTGGGTTAAGTGTTAACCCACGAGGTGGACCAAATATCGTGTGGCAAGGAATAACATGTATGTGAGTTTGTAGTGGTTCGCCCCGATATGATCATTGCGTACACATGGGAATTGACACGCCTTGCTAGAGGCCGCTATCGGCTATTGGTCGAGTAGGAGTACTCGGGCCATGTCTATGTGTGCGTAAGCCCATAGGGTCGCACGCTTAAGGGAAGAAGGTCTAATTCGGATCTGATCCAATTAGACGAGGGTTAGGGTTACTAATGGGCCTCCGGCTCGGGAGCCTGTTGGGGGACGCCTATATATATGAGAAGTGGGCGCGGGGCTAGGGGTAAGCCACGCCACTTTTGGTACCGCCGCGCCGCCCGCCCTCGCCTCTTGCTCCTCGCGGACTAGCAGCAGTCCCGAGGCGCATCACTTCCTCCCCGTACGTGTGGGATACTCGGAGGTGCTGCATCCGGAGCACAAGGACGAACCGCGACGTGGAGGACTAACGTGAGCAACTGCACGGCATTGCCGCTACGCCCACATCTTCATCGAGGGTCGACACTTCCGCCGCACCTTTTGGCGCGCCTAGTGGTAATCCCGTGATCTATAACTAGCAAATAGATCTTTGGTTTATGGGTAGAATTTTTTTGTTTTTCGGCTAGCGTAGCGATCCCATATTCCTTCAACATATACAACATTTAGTTAAACACACTTGCAACATATATGCTCGCTAACAAGATACGAGATGAAACACTCAAAACAGTAAGCTTCAAACATATATGCACAACAATTGGAACATTCCGATCTACTTTTACAATATCCATATGTAGCACATGCAACATATGTATGAAACACTTGAAACATATGATTGTGACGTGTGTGTTTCACCCTTCTTGTTCCGCACAACCACAGAGCAAATCGGGAATGACCAGTTCTCGGCCAGTCAATGACCGAGGATGGTGGCACGGCGTGGCAAAGGGCCAGCTATGCCTACACTTGGCTTGGGCTCGGCCAGCGATGCCCCCTCTTCAATCCTGGCTGCCTGCACACACATGATAGTAGGAAGGAGCTACCGATCTCGACGAGGTCAGAGAGGATGCCCACGAGGAGCTATAGGGATGGTGACGCGGGCGGTGTGGTGTTGGGACGGGAGTGGCACGCACAGGGAGGCGACCAGTTGGGGTGGGTGGCGCACAGTTTGTGTGGACCGAGTTGACAAGCGGGTGCAGGAGAAGCAGCACACATGCTCTCATACAAGCAAACAATGGCTACGTGTGCCATCTGGAGGTAGGAGAAAAGAAGCTGACGTTAGGGTCCGCATGTAAGATAAAGGGAAGGAATATGTGGGGTGGCTGGTTGGGCTAGAGGTGGATGGAGAGCGTGGTATTTACCACTACTTTTTTGTGATTTACATAGTACAGACAAAACAACTCAACCTAAAGGTATATTCACACACGCATACAAGTCCTACCTCTACAAACACCTTTGAGGATAACTTCAACAAATCTTTGAGTTGACAAAGTCTTTTTTATGTTTTGAGGTATTTGAGTTTACAAAGTCATGGCATATTTGCCTTGTAGTTAAGAAGTACATGGCCTACCTTTGAAAGAATAACGTGATCTACTACACCAATATAGGTAATCCCCACTCAGGAATTCTCTGAGCTGTGGTGAAGCCACGTCATCCCGTATTGTCCACATCATGTGAAACTGCTCTGGGGCTGTACGCACTAGGAGAAGAAACACATCTTCAGTTAAAAACGCATCCCAACTCCACCTCCATCCTCCACGCCCGCCCCTCCACCGCTCATCATCTCTTTCAATCCCCCATCAAACGAATGGCACAAACATTTATCCCACATGACTACGAACGCATTGTGGAAGAAATCGGGCCATCACACAAATTTTGTGTTTATAAATACCTTTCCTTACGGGATAGAGGAGTTCGCTACCGCGGCCCTCTTCTTCGCGCCCCTCTTATCGATTGAGTCCACCTTTGTGCTGGATCCCCGCCAAGATCGACGTTCATCGGAGACGGCGCGGAGCGCCCATCTTGACATGGGAGGATGGAGATAGCGGCGCCGGGCGATCGCTGGTGCTGCGGCTGCGCCGATCCGCCCGTACTGGAGCGAGCCGACGGGCGAGCGGAGCTCGCCCCGTTGCACGTGAGGGGTGCAGCGGCGTTCCCGCACGCCGTGAGACGTGTCGGGAGGGTGGAGATTTCGCGCCATAGCCCTATGAAGCGACGGGCCGGCCGGAGGTCGGACCATCCCACGGATAAGTGTTGGGGTTAGTCCCACATCGGTAATCGATGGTGGGGAGCACAACATATAAGGCGGGCGGTCCTCACCTATCGACTAGTCTTTTGGGTTGAGAAGGCCCAAGACCTTGATATGTTGTGGCTCGGTGGGCCGTGGAGGCACCGGCTCGTCGCGCAAGTGAAGCTGGGCAGATTGAAGCCAAGCCCGTAAGTCTCGGTTCCAACAATGGTTATGGCCCACACCACGCGATCCGGCTGCGTGAACCCGTAAATGATCTCGGTAGGTCATAGACCGACGAAGCCCATTACAAATGGGGGCCGTCGGGTGACGAAGCCCGCTTATGACCGGGGGGGCCGTCGTTGACAGATGTCTTGGCCACACAAAAGTGTGAGCCGAAAAAGAGTTAGGTCCGATGTGTGAGTACGGGGAGATTGTTGGGGTTAGTCCTACATCGGTAATCGATGGTGGGGAGCACAACATATAAGGTGGGGCGGTCCTCACCTATCGACTAGTCTTTTGGGTTGAATAGGCCCAAGACCTGGATATGTTGTGGCTCGGTAGGTCGGTGGAGGCACCGGCTCGATACATGCGTGCAGCGAAGTGGGGCCAGATCGAAGCCAAGCCCGTAAGTCTCGGTTCCAACAATAAGACCTTGTGTAGTTTTCTTTAACTCTGCAGACGTAGTTGGTAGATTTTTTTTTGTTGTTGTTTTCTTTTCAATATATAATACACTTCAGGGCAGTAACGTCTCTATAGCCATCGGTAGACTTTTTCCTTTCTTTTTTAATCAAAACTCTTGAGTTAACTACCGTGAGTTGATGGCTAAGATTGAGAGTTATTTTTATTTTATTTTATTTAAGGTACCTGTATTTGGAGGCTTGCAAATTATACATCGTCGCATCGAATCTCACAATTATATGTATACCAATCACAATGAATTTGGCCATCTATCGTTTGTCCTCCCTACATTAAATAGTTGACTTTATCATTAATAATATCTTACACATTTTTCTCTATTGATCTCCAAACATGTTACCTAAACTATAACCTCAAACTCTCATCTAAACTATTACATCAAATTCCCGCAGCAACGTGTGAGGAATTTACATATACATCTGTACGGAATACATAATATATACACATCTCTTAATTCTTAGTGATTATTATTCTAATCCATCTAAATTGTTCTTCATACCGGCAACAACGCACAGGGAATTCTCTTAGTTAATTAAATCTTATGGATAATATCTATTTTTGTTTACACGACTATGATGATGGGAAGAACGTTATCACCACTATGAATTAAGAAGCTATTGTGCATTGCATTGCACAAGTTCATTTATATGCCTTATACTACTGTAGATATCCAATGAACGGAACTTGATCATTGTGACTCTTAGCAAACCAAGGCAAGTGTGAACCTACCATGCCAACATCAAACAACTTTTCCTCATATCCAACCTGAATTAGTCCCAAGTCCTTCCCTGAAGGATATATCTTCGCTAGCTAGATATATCATCATCTGTCACGTCACTAGAAAACTCTTTTGAAGATTGGATGCTTTCTAGCGTCATCTCAACATGCCTCATCATTGGCCGTTCCTCACCTCTAAACTTGACACATATTGCTGCCAATAGGGCAACATCAATAACTCCCCCATCTCCTTCCTTGGTGACTTGTGGATCCAATATTTCGGCTAAGTTTCCTTGAGAGACCAAAGTAGAAAAATGGGTAACAAGAGCAAAACCTTGATGGGATCTATAACAATTTGGGTTCTCTCTGGTAAGCAACTCTATAAGGAGCACACCAAAACTATAGACATCGCTCTTCTCGGTGAGGACTCCGTACTATGGTACATAGGATCCAAATATCCTAATGTCCCTTGCACAGTTGTATGTATCCCTTCTTGATCAATAGGAACATATCGTGAAGCTCAAGTCCGACAATTTCACGGATAAATTATCATCAAGAAGTATGTTAGGGGGACTTGATGTCCCTGTGGACTCTTGGGGCGTAGAGACCGAGGAGTGAAGATATGTGAGAGCTCTAGCAATCTCAACTGCAATCCTAAGCCTATTTTTCCCAAGAAATTGATGTTGGAGCTTTTACATGAAGATGCTTGTAAAGAGTGCCGTTGGATATGAACTCGTAAACAAGTAATGGGGCTTCCGTCTCAAGGCAACATCCAAGTAGTTTCACAATATTTCGATGGTTTACCCGAGAAAGAATAGCAACCTCATTTATAAACTCATTGATTTCTTTTTGTATCACAATCTTTGCCTTCTTAATTGCAACAACATGTTGACTTGATAAAATTCCCTTGTAGACTATGCCATGTCGTCCACCACCAAGTTCTCTAGAGATTTATCAAAGTTGTTAGTGGCCTTCTCAAGCTCTTCTAGTGTTATGATCATTCTCTCTCCTATATCTGCTCTTTGACATACCAATTGTTGTAACAACTGCCCATGATTTTGCTTGAAAAATCTTTTGCCTTAGCCTCTTCTTTTCGTTCTACCTTGACTTTATGAATCAATAATGTGGTGCTTATGGCTATAACAAGAACTGTTCCACCACTTGCGAGTCCTAGGCTAATGTTTAAGCCTGAGAATTTACACAAATACAAATGGTTCAACATTTGAGACATGAAAAGTTCCCCATTATTTCATTATTTCCAATGGTGCTCATAAATAATTCCCGAAATACATGAAGGTTCCTTTGTGCCCAAGAATACTTTATGGATTTGTTTCAAGATTCATATTTAAATAAACTACTTTAGGATCAAATATAGTCATAAATACACTAGTCTTAGTGATGGATTTTTATGCTAACTTAGTGTTCAATCATTGTTACAATCAAATATACTTATAAATGCTACATTTCCAAGAGTTTGTACCTTGTTGTACATTATAGTCCTCTTGTAGTTTATTTTAATGACAGTGGTTGAACTATTTTTGTTTCTTGCACTGACTCTTTAAAATTTTGCCTTGTGATGATTGTGCATTTATAGCTTTAAAGTTTCATTTAGAGGTGTGATTTGGTTTTACGGCTACATATTCAAATGGGTATAGGTGCTAGATATAGTTTATGAATCAATTTTTAGCAGATTTATGAATCACCTTTTTTAAATTTATGACATCAACATATACGATGGAATAATTGTATAAGCATGAGGTGCAAGAAGTTGCATTGACTACCTATGGAAGATTTAACACAACCATGCATCATTGAAGAGTTGCCATTATAGCCTTGTGGACATCGACATTCATATGTTCCAAACAAGTTGGCACATTCACCATAGCATTGGTACCGTTCTGGATCCTCACACTCGTTGATATCTGAGTCCAATAGATCATTAAAAAAAGGTGGCTTTGCCTATTACATACACTAGTAATAATCTTGAAACAAATTAAACCATCATAGCAACAATAATTTACTTTGAGGGTTGACACCTAAGGCTAGCACTTCTATGGTGGTTTCCAATTACGCCCAAGAAAATATGCATTTTCTTGGTGGTACAGAATAACATCCAAGCAAATATTGGATTACCTTTCCGGTTTGTAACAACACTCAAAGAAATTAGTTTGAATTATCTTGACGGTTAGGAATAGCACCGAAGTAAATAAGCAATGACCTTGGTGTATGTATGACATTCAAGGAAACCTGCAATGACCTTAGTGATTTGGAGTAGCACTCTCAAGGAAGTGTGGAATTATCGGGGCAGGTTTCTACAACCTTGAAGGAAATGATAATTCCTTGGTTGTTCGATTGCACTCAAGGAAATTGCTGGGCCGCCAAGACTAATAAGTTTTCTGGTTTTGCCAGGAGTGCTCAAGGGGATTAAGCTAGACATTTCTATTACACTAGATTCTTATATATGTCTAGAATCAGAAGATCTAAAAGGGTCAGAAATAGAGTTTGCGGGGAGAGCGACAATGCTTATAAAATTTGTGGTCGGCTTCACCAAAATCATAATCTCTTATCATGGTTGCTTCAACATCATCATCTAGCTAGGGATTTCTATGAGATCTGTCTATTATGTTGTTCTTGATATGATGCAAAGTTATAGAGCCTTTTACATGTGATCCATTAAAAGATGGCAATCTCATGAAAGCCACTGAGAAAATGAATCTATCATGTATATCCCCGTGTTGAGAACATTTTCCGCCCATGCATAGTTGGTTTTCTGCCATTTTCAGGCCTGATGTGTGGGCCCGGCTATGGGAAATGACCCAGTCGCCCTCCTCTTATTTCTCCCCCCTCATATCCCACTGGCAAACGTGCCCGTCCGTCAGCCCCATCCCCATCCTCTTCTTCCTCCTCCCCTTCTCCTTTCTCACCTACTTGCCCTACAAGTAGGCCACGGGCTGCCTCCAGTCGGGCCAAAGCCATGGCTGACTGGGGCTGTGTCCCTGGGACGCCGGACCGGTGCACCTCGACGAGTGCCGCGCTGCGTCCA
The DNA here is from genome assembly GCA_015847255.1 of Hyparrhenia diplandra. NCBI lineage: Eukaryota > Viridiplantae > Streptophyta > Magnoliopsida > Poales > Poaceae > Hyparrhenia > Hyparrhenia diplandra. The sequence goes on from JADLZK010003871.1 coordinate 131,331, forward strand.
CCTGGGTGCCCGCATGGCACAGAGCAGCAGGACACGACGTAGCGTGCCCAGGAGCCGCGGCATGCACAGCGCGCGCCGCCGCTCTGCGCCCCCGAGTGGCCTCCTTCGTCATCCACGCCCATCACCTTGGCCACCACGTCATCCTCCAATGGGTCAACCGGTGCCACTTGATCCCCCTGCCGTTCTCCTCCATGTATGACCAGAGACAGAGCCGCACATACCGGGCCCTGACCTTGGCGGCGCCTGCGACAAGCTCGTGGACGGGAGCAGAGCAGGATGGGTCCAGGCACCGCATCGGCTGGATCCACGTGCATCGGAGACTGGGCGGACTACCTATCCACTACCGCCGTCTTCCGGTGCCAGTGCCGGCAGGCCGAGGGAGGTGCGGACCTGGCGCTCGTCGGTCAATCCCGGCGGGACAGAGAGCACCTCTGTGACCATTGCCGTGCCCGCCTCTTGTTGCTCGTGGACGTCCGCTTCAGTGAGGATCACGTATGGACGTACCTCTGCCCCAAGTGCCGCTGACCCATCGAGAAAAGAAGAGGATGGAGATGGGGATGGGGCTGACAGGCAAACCCACTTGCTGATGAGTGAGGAGGAAGGGTGGAGAAAGAAAAGGTGGGCAACCTGATCATCTTTCATGGCCGGGCCCATACGTCAGTCCTCCAAACGGAGGAAAACCAACAACGAGCAAACAAAATGCCGTGGGTGAAAAAAGTTCTCAAGACAGGGATATACATGATAGATTCATTTTTTGGTGGATTTCACGAGATTGTGATCCTTTTAATGGCTCATACATAAAAGGCTCAAAGTTATATCATACTCCTAATATCATTTCAAAATCCTTTTTAAAAATCTAAGTCTTGCTGCGATAACTCTAGAGGTTTTTCAGATTCTATCACTAGCTCAGAGTTATATATAAGGATTTGGAATCCTTGTGGTGTGGCTTTAGAAGAGTCATTGCATGTAATAATATTGTAAGAGTAAGACGATGGTCAAACCTTGGCATCCATCTTCGAGGTAAGGGTTGCCGTAGTATCCCGAAGAGCAGCGGCATGAGTAGCCGCTGCGGAAGGGGCTGTTCATGTCGATGCAGTCGCTGTACTTGCTCTTGCAGGCGCTGCTAGCTCCGTCCAACGGGCATCTTGAGGCATTGTCCTTCTGCACTCCAGGCAGAACCGGCGCGGTAGATGCCATCGCCCACTCCAGCATCACCGTAACAACGATCGATTGCTTCAGTGATGACTCATGATGCCCCGCCTTGAACCAGTTGCTGACCTGACACCAGACCTCATCAATCTGGCTCTGCCCGCGATGAACACCAGCTTTGGCAGCCAGGGGGCGACGTTTTCCCTCGGGTCCAGTCTCTTGAGGTGAACGTCGTATGATGGGTAGTACAGAGGGATGGACGCCTTGCAACAGCCATTGCCGGTGCAGTTTCGGCAGCCATTGTCACCGACGTGCCCAATTATGAAGCTCTCCTTGCCGTGCGCCGTGCAGAAGGAGGAGCAGCCGGCGATGAGCTCGGTGCGGTTCCAGAGCAAGGTGGCCTGGATGTCGCACCCCACAACGAACAGCTTGTTGTTGTGGTACGACAGGATAAATGGCGCGCCGCCTCGGCTATCCAGAAATCCCCAGGTTCCATTGACCTCCGAGATCGAGTCGGAGGTGTGGTTCAGGTTCACTATGGCGCCATTCATGACACGCATGGAGGAGTTGTGCAGAAATATGTTACTGACTTGGACCCCAGTGGCACCAACGCCAAGGAGCAGCTTGGGCGGGTCTTGCGTGCGGTCACAGGTGAGGTTGAACCCGGGGAGGAAGCAGCCATCCCTGATGCCAAAAGGATACGGCACGGTCACGTTACCGCACATGGTCGGGCAGTGCGGCAGCCCCATCGGAGGCCCGGGCGTCGCCTCTGTCGTCGCCGCCGCAGCCACCACCCAGAGGTGCAGCGCCAGCACCGGCACTACCGCGGCCAGCGGCACCAGCACGGTGCATGACGACCGGTGATGATGGTTAGGCATTTGCAGATCGAGGTGCCGCCCCTAATCTGTGACGGTGACTTCGTTAGCTTAATTGATGCATGCAGCGCGCAGGCCGTAGATCTATCGCCACCCAGCAGTAAAAATTTATATTGGGCAGCTTGCAAGCATGCTACGATGGCCTGGTCCTGATGAGCTGACGATCAACACAATGCTTGGCTAATGCTAGCTGTAGACAAACGGGTATACGTAGTAGCTAAAAATGAGACGTTACTGCTGGCGTAGAACACAGCGTTCCAAAACTCTTCTCTTTTACGACCTTTGAAGCAGTTGAGGCACGAACCAATTACGGCGCTTTTTCTCACTTTATAATAACTATATACTCTGGATGTAGTCGTTGTGGGATGCGTGCAAGTCAAATTTTTCTTAACTTTGAATATATTTGTGGAAAATATCACAACATTTGTAGTTTTGGTATCAATATATATAACAGAATGAAACGGCATCGAGAAAGATCAACTACATTCTTAGACACCCTGTGGCCATATCCAATGAAACTTAGAGAATCTCTAACGATATCTGAAACATTAAGTCCCAAGTCTAGTTTTTGGAAAGTTTTCAAAAAAACAATTAGGTGCGGTATGTGTTGGAATTTATTGAGTTAGTGGGCTTGGCCCAATAACAAAATCTTGAAATTCCTATTAAATCTCAAAGGCCCATTCATATGTGTGCAAAGGGGAAGTGGAATCCTTTAGTACTACCTTGCTAGTGGAAGGTGGAGGAACCAACTTAAATAGGGAAGTGGTTCTCATCTTCTAAAGTTTAGTGTGGGAAGGAGAAAGTCAACTCCAAACACGCACGCAAAATCTGGCTCCTCGCCTTGAGAGTGTGCGGTCTCTTTTTGCAGTTTTAGTTTTTGGCCACGCTAAACGCATCAATCGAAAGCTTAGAGTTTGCGTGCACCAGCGACCGGGCGAGCAAGTCTCCCAAAACCGCCGCCTTTGTGATCCCGCACCGGAGAGAAGGCGAATAAGGTTCTCTTCACGTGACTGCTCCCGAACTTCGTCATGGCTGATCTTCCAGGAAGGACACGCGGAGAGGACCGCCTCGCCGCCGCCTTCATTGTCAACTTCTTCGACTTCTTCCGCCGCCGCTGATCGACGACAACAACAAAGGACTGGAGGACCTCGGCTTCACTTTCGAACCTCTCCATTACGTTGTCCTCAACGTCAAGCAGGTATTCCCATATCCAATCTTTGTGTTAGTCATGTTCAATCTATTCAATCTATCTGATGTGCTAGTTGTGCTTACACCAGTCATGATATACTATTTGCTATTGAATCATGCTATGATCTGTGATATGCTTTTATGTTATGCTAGTATGCTTCACATGCTTTACCTAGTAGATTTGTTTATCATGATTTATATTATGGAATTAATCTGGAAATTGTCTAATATTTCAACAGTATGAAGAAATACACTTCATCTTTGGCACCTGTAAGGGTCGAATGGCCCAAATTAAGAGGTGATTTGGGCACTAAAAATTTAAGCAATATAAACCTTAACCTAAACCGCCAAAGCCTGTGTGGTCCTTAGTCACCCGGGAACGGAACGACCTAGCGTTCCACGCGCCCGGAACGCCGCTCCGGGGACGGAACGCTGAACGCTTTTCGCTCCCACACCGTAAAATTGCATCTAAAAACGCCGTTCCTCGCTCCTCGATCCGTCGCTCCGGTTCCGCTGTTCCGGAACCGCGGTGACTAAGGTGTGGTCTCTATGTTCTTCTAAAAGGCAAGCTAGTGAGAGGTCAAAAAGCACGCTCAAGGCTGCCTTGTATCACATGTCGAAAAATAAGCAACAAAGAGAATACTACCACCGAAGATTGAACATGTGGCTGTAATTTCAAATAGACCTTGTCAACTATAGCTACAACAAATTAAACTCCCTCTCAGTTCAATTCTTATCAGCCTAATGCTTCATCCTCTGCTGGGATCGAAGTACCTGCTGTTGGATCAGTTTAGTCAATAGCTGTCTCTCAGCCATCCAAGCTGCCAGATCTGTTACTGTATTGAGGGTCAACAATACCCATCTATCTTGGTGAATGACCATAGAGGACTTCAAATGGTCTTGTGCCTAACAACGACAGATATGCAATATTATACCAAAATTCTGCCAGAGGGATCCACTTATGCTGGTCTCTAGGACAAGAATGAACAACACAACGCAAGAACCCTTCTAAGCACTGATTAACTCGCTCAGTTTGACCGTCAGACTCTAGATGGTAAGATGAGTGATGAGACAGAGAAAGCAATTCCTGCCATAAGATTCTTGTGAAAATCTTGTCCCTGTCAGACACAATCTCCTAGGGCATGCCATGTAACTTGTATATATTTGCAATGAATGTTTGAGCCACATGTAATGTGGTGTATGGATGTGATGTAAAATGAGCATACTTAGAAAACTTATCCACAACCACCAATATAGTATCCCATTTAATTGAAGTTGGACAAACCTCTATAAAGTCGAGGGTGACATTACTCCAAGCATGCTCGGGCACTTTGAGAGGCTAGAGTAACCTAGGATATTTGACATGCTCCACTTTTGCCCTGTTGGCACACACCATAGCTTTGCACATATAAGCAGATACTAAATTCTTCAAATTTTGCCAAGATAAAAGTGTCTTAATTCTATGATAAGTTGCACAAACCCCCCGAATGGCCTCCAATGGAAGTAGAGTGTAAATCCTCGGATAATATATTGCTTCGGTAATTCATTATTGCCCGCCTAAATTTCTCCCATGATGTTTAATGATGCCATTCTCCAAGTTGAATCCCTTATCATTAACTGGAGATACCGCTAACCGAATTTAACAGTGTTTTTAGAGTCTTCATCTTCATTATAACCTTGTTGAAGTTTTTCCAACCAAGCTGGTGTACTCACAGAGACATTTGAGATGCCCTTTTTATATTGAATTTGATACTTGTTGCATTTCTTAAGCGCAATCACTAGAAACAGGTTTAAAACCCATCTCTAATAACGGCGCCCAGAAATGCGCCGTTGACATTCCTAAGTGAAACCACCGTGTCCGTGATAACACTAGGTACATCAACGGTGATAGATCTTGACAAATAAGATATTCATCCGCAAGCGCACGGATCTATCATTGTAGCATTTCACCCGAATTATTCAGTGGTATCGTTATTTATATTTTTCCCAAAGGAAGGCATGGTGTAAGAGTTCTAATTCGACATGGTCAAGATGACACGAATGTATAATAGACCAATGCTCATAATAGGGGTAAAATAGGATAGGTAATAGGATAACTTGAGACACACACTCAAGCCGCCTCAAGGATAAATGTAAAAGAATGAATAAAAGAATAAATCTAATTTGGAGCAGCATATCCTAGATAGTCATGTCAAGATAATGAGATACACACATGTTTTATCGTTAGAGATTCTAATTTAAGAAAGCCAAGGTCTCGCCGAATTACTTCGGGCACCGCCCACGCCCAAAGGACGTTGTCCGGCAATTGCACCGCGCCACACCCGAACGTGGGGGATTACAAGGGACGGACAAGGTCGTCACAACCCAGCCGCCTACCCCTCAACCGTGGGATGCGCCACAAAAGATAGAAAACCCTTAGTCTAGACAAAGACGTCTACACTAGTGATTATTACTCGTGTGTATACAAGGCTTACCCGTCCCCCGGGTCCTTCTACCGCAGCACCGCCCCGAAGGAACGACTATCAATCCCCCAAGAACCCAACATCAACCAAGTCTAACTCTAGATAGAACTCATCATATCGATCTAGCTCTTGGTCTAAACATGTATGTATGATAAATTAAGCACAATGTTCCATAAGACAAGATCATGATATAGAAACTATATACTAGTTCATCAATCAAGATTATGTCATAAGGACTTTACTCTAATTCAAGAACATGACTATATTGATAAGTAGAGAACAAGAACAAAAATGAAGAACTCTAAATTGATCATACCGAATAGCTCCAAAATGTCTTGCTCTCCTTTATTAATCCTTGCCAAACTCCTCCTAAGTACAAACTAATAAGAAGAAGAAGAAGAAGAAAGAAGAAGAAGAAAGAAGAAGAAAGGGAGAGGAAGAAGAAGAAGAAGAAGAAGAGAGAGGCTACATTGTGTGATGTGTGTTACAATGGTGGGAGATGGCCTCCTTTTATAGGTAGAGGAGAGGGGGCTCATTGGAAAATGTCCCTCCCCATATGGAAGGAGCCAAAACCGACCTGGGAATACTTTTCTAGTTTGCTAAACCGACCAACCAACGTCGGCAACGCCGCTTTGGAAGGTAACAAACCACTCGCCAAAGTTGGGCCCCGAACCGCCTCGGCAGGGGTGCGGCCGCACTGTGGTGCGCGCGCGCACCCGGGCTGGGCTTCCTGTTCGGGCCGGGCCTTGGCAGTCGGGCGTGTTTGGGCTTGAAAAGTTGTGTGGCGATGTTTGCTCGGCCCAGCTTCGCGTGTTTTGTCCATTTCTCCCTTGGGCTTGATGTTCTTCGTGAATGCGCTTTTCCGTGGAGGCGCCTTTTGGTACATTTTCCACTTGTTTCTTATATAAATCTGCACAATAATTATTTTGGCACTACAAGTGGAATTATGTCAATAATAAATGTATATGTGTGTAGTAAGGTATAGTTTCAACCCCTTATTGGTGGAATGTTGACGTTAAAAATGTGTCGTTAGTGACCGTCAACAATACTGCAAATCCATTAACTTCAATAAGGCCTTCTATTGCATTCTAGAAACCACTTTATGCTTAGTTAAGTGTAACAAGCTCTTGTGATCGGTCCTTATAATAAAAGTCTGACCATATAAATAACATTTCCACTTGTCCGCAACCATCACCATAGCCGACATTCTTTATCATAACTAGCAATGCTTGAGTTCTTGATGAAAAAGCCTTGCTCAAAAATGATATTGATGCCCTTCCTCCATCAAGACAACCCTCATTCCCACATCTCTGGCATCTATCTCAATGACAAATGGTTTTGCAAAATCTGGAATTCTTAACACTAGTGCTTGCATCATAGCAGTTTTAACCAACTCTCAAATGCCTCTTGGGCCTGTGGAGTCCATTGAAACAGTACTCTCTTCTTCAATAAGTGGGTTAATGGCTTACTCAAGATCCCATAATGTTTTACGACCCTTCAGTAGTACCTAGTGAGACCTAGAAAACCTCTTAGTTATTTCACATTCACTAGAACAGGCCATTTCTTGATGGCATCAATTTTGGTAGGTTCAGTTGCCACTCCTCGCTACGATATGACATAGCCTAAGTACTCAATTGCAAACTTAGAAAATTCACATTTAGATCTTTTTAGAAGAAATTGGTTCTCTTGGAGGATAAGAAAGACTTGCCGCAAGTGAGAGATAAGCTTATGGAGAGAGTTACTATACACCAATATGTCATCCATGAAAACCAAGACACACTTTCTCAACAAGGGTGCAAAAATGACATTTATTGCTCCTTGAAATGTGGCCGGAGCATTTGTGAGACCAAATGGCATCACCTTGAATTCATCCAGCCCACTGTGAGTTCTAAATGCAATTTTTAACTCATCTCCTACTGCAATCCTAATTTGATGATACATGGATCTGCAATCCATCTTGGAGAAATAACTTGCCCTTGCCAATTCATCAAGCAACTCATCCACTACTGGCAAAGGATGTTTGTTCTTAACAGTAATGCCATTCAACTATTTGTAATCAACACAAAACCTCCAAGTGCCATCTTTCTTTTTAACAAACAAAACTGGGGATGCCAAAGGACTCACACAATGTTGGATAATCCCAGCAATTAACATGTCATGCACTTGTCTTTCAATTTTAGTTTTTTGGATTGGAGCATATACTGTATGCCCTTGCATTGATGGGTTGAGCTCCAGGTATCAATGGAATATGATGATCATATGGCCTAGATGGTGGCAATCCCTCAGGCTCTTGGAACATGTGATCAAACTGAGACAATAGCTGTTTAAATACCATCAGTGGTCTCGTCACCGGACCGACCGGGCCGTGAGGGTCCCGACAACTCTAGATTAGAAGGCTCCTTAGACAGAAATTTCGCTCTCTCAAAAAGGACGATAGTCTGCAGACCGCGGAAAATATGTTGAATAACTTTCTTCTTCTTCGTCTTCTTCAGCAGACTTTGAAGCTTGTGTGAAATGATCTGAAAGCATTTAGTTAATTCATCAGAAATGCCATCAACTGAATTCTCTTCTTGTTATAACTTAATGACCTTCTTCTTCCAAGGAATCCACATGGGACTGTATTGTTCCAGATAGTCAGCCCCTAAAATCATATTTTGTGTGCTCTTGATTGACTATTAGAAAATATCCTTGTGATGCTTGTACATTTATTTAACTCTAAATTTCCAAATGTTTGTAATAATTCACTTTCAATTCTTGTACTACGAGGTGTGCTCTGGTTTGTGGTTACTGAAATTAATATAGAGAATGCTAGATAGTTTATGAATCGATTTTTAGTTGATTCATGCAATCACCTTTCTTAGTTCATATTATGCCAACAGCATATGACTCAAACATACGGGCAGCAAGTAGTTGCAGCAGTTACTTGCATAGTAGAATTTTAACACAACCATGCATCATTGAAGAGTTTCCATGAGAACATCATGGACATTGGCATTCGTATGTTCCAAACATAGTAGGATTATGTATCCTCATACTCGTTGATATCTAAGAGCGAAAGATCATGGAAAACACAAAATTAAATACATGAAGTAGGCAAGGGTTTTGCCTACATACGTCATCATTGAATGTATTCAATAGTAGGTGGTGCAAAATGATCAGGAGTAACATAGACATGCATATATAATCCTTCCTTGCCATCCATGAAGTAGGTAAGGGTCCTTGGTAGCCCTATAGGCAGTGGCACACATATAGCCGCTGCAAAAAGGGATGTTTTCTCAATATACATTTGTAATTTGCTGTTACTACTCTTGCAGACAGTTTCATTGTCCATGTGACAGTTTCTTTGGTTTAATTCATCACCCATTCTAGCACCACTAGAATCATCGATAGATTTGGCAAAGTGTCGTTAATGTACTAGTAGAGAAACGAGCTTTAGTCCCCAACTAGTTTTACACTACAAACGATACATATGTAGCCCTCCATATCCTCCCCGATGAGCATGAGGTTCTGCATCACTTGGTTGATGTCGTTGTCGTGCCTGTATAACCTCTGGAGCCCAATGTCATATAACGGGTAGTAGAGAGGATCTTAGCCTGAGCAGCCATTGCGGGAGCACCCGCCACACGGGTCACCCTCAATGGTAGAGAGACTCTTAGCCGAAAGAAGCACAAATGGGTGACACGACGACCTAACACAGTCCACATGCACCCTTTGAATTCATGGCCCTATAACCCTTCGTGCCGAATACCGTCCCAGCCCAGGCTGTATCTCAGGCACACATATAAGGGTCGGGTCATGGGTCATGTCATACCATCCCTAGGGGTGTTCTAATTAAGCCCGACATGCTCTTGCCCCTGCTAAAGCAGGGCGCCATCGTGCGAGCCGGCTAGGACACATCCGCCAATTGTCATGGTGTCCTAGGGCATAGATACCCCCCTTAGAACCCATTAGATCTTCTTTTAGATCTACCTTGGGTCCATAAAATGAACACCCGAAGTTTTGGCTGCTGCACCAAGTGTTGGTTTTATTTAGATAATGGAAATGAATCCGCTTCATCTATCAAAAGATAGAATCGCAGACCAATTATTACAACTAAGTTTTGGACACCAACCGCTGAAAACCGAACAACTAGCCAGCCACAATTTGAAAGACACTAGGAACAAAGACAGGTTTAATCCAAACATGACCAATAAATCTCGAGGAAAGCCATCCCCCTGAACCAAAAAAGTGCAACGCCGACGTTTCAACGTATTGTGCAGCACCTCTATAAGTCTGGTCACGCCGATCCTCAACCTCGGCCGGAGACTTGCCCACCGACGAAGCCGTGTGTTCCCCTCGAATAGCACCTCGCAAAAAAGATTTTGGTCTACATTTATCAAAAACCACTTCATTCCTTGTTATCCAAATTGCCCGTAGTAAGGCTGAAGTCGCAGATTAATAACAATGAATTTACTTTTCTGTTTGCAATCTTAGTCCATCACACAAATAAGTCATTCATATATGTCGGTGGTGATAGACCAAACAGTAAATGTACCGCCGCCACGAAATTTTGCATAAACCACAAAAAAAAAATAGGTGTTGAATTGATTACGAATATGGCAAAAAGAACAATTCTTGTCACCATTCCATCTACTTTTAACTAAATTATCTTTAGTTAAAATCACACCCTTTTTAGATACCATAGAAAAATCTTTATTTTCATTGGTACCTTAATACGCCAAATATCCCGTGACACACTAATCCCATTATTAATTAACGCAAAGATACATGGATTTGACCGTAAAACATCCGGATGCATTTAAACCCCAAACAAAAGTATCTCTCTCCTCCATTAAAGTAATATCTTGTATCGACAAGAATACCCTGTGCCAAGCGCCTAGATTACCCCCGGTTAAATATCTCCCGAATGAGACATTTAGCGGCACGGTATTAAGCACTTGGGCCACTGAAGCTTGTTTTGATCGTACAATATTAAATAATGAAGGGAATTTGTTCTTTAAGGGTTTATTGCCGAACCAGGTATCAAACCGTAACCTAGTTTGGGACCCATCTCTAATGCTAAAGCGACCAAAGTCCAAAAAGCAATCTTTCACATTCATTAAACCTTTCCAAAAGTGAGAGTCTCGTTGGTTTTTTAACACAACTTCCAAATGGCTTGTTTTTAACATACTTATTTCGAATTAATTCCTGCCACATACCATCTTCATTTAAAAATTTGTATAACCACTTACTTAACAGACATTTATTCTAAATATCCGATTTAGAATTCCTAGTCCTCCTTGTTCTTTTGGTTGGCGTAAAACCTCCCACTTTGCCAACCTATACTTTTTTTTATGTTGATCATTTTGCCGAAGAAGCGTGATCTAAAACAATCAATTTTTTCAAGCACCCCATGAGGAAGCTCAAAAAGACATCATAAACATCGGTAAACTAGAAAGCACCGAGTTTAACAAGACCAGCCTACCTCCTACCGACGGGAGTTTTCCTTTCCAGCTACTAAGCTTTTTTTTTTTCTATTCTTTCTTCAATTAACTTCCAGTCTTTGTTATTCAATTTCCTAACATTCATAGGGATTCCCAGGTACCGGAATGGAAAAGATCCAGAAACACATCCAAATAGCTGCGAATAAAATTCTTCCTGTTCTTTTGCTTTTCCAAAACAGAAAAGCTCACTCTTATGGAAGTTTATCTTCAAGCCTGATAGTTGTTCAAAGGTAGTTAAAAATAATTTCATATTAATCGCCTTTTCAACATCGTGACTCATGAAGATAACTGTATCATCCGCATACTGCAGAATGGACAAACCATCTTGAATAAGATGGGGAATTATTCCTTCCACCTGGTTAGCTTGTTTGGCTCTAGCAATGAGTACTGCCAGCATATCAACCACTATGTTAAATAGTATGGGTGACATGGGATCCCCTTGCCTTAAACCTTTTTTTGTTTGGAAATAGGGACCTAATTGATCATTGATCTTTAGGTTCACATTTCCACCTTCAGTAAAACATCTTACCCATTGGTACCATTTTTCCGAAAAACCTTTCATTCTCATCGTTTGTTGTAAGAAATTCCAATTAACTTTGTCATATGCCTTCTCAAAATCAATTTTAAAAATGATTCCGTCTTTCTTTTTGGAATGGAGTTCATGTATTGTTTCGTGGAGAATTACTGCACCAGTGTTGGTAGAGAAGCCAAGTAGAGCACCGAGGAGAGGAGGAAGCCACATATGGTATGTGCCGCGAGCTCGAGTCGAAGGAGAGTGAGGCCGATAGGGAGGGGAGAGGTTGGAGTTGGAGAGTGAGGTTGGGAGGGAGTTGAAGGAAAGCTACTTGTGGTAGCAGGGAGTCTCTCAGATCAAAGGCTTAGTGACTTAGGATCTTGGTTTATTTATACACGAGAAGAAGTGGAGGTGATCGAATAAAAAAAGAGACAAGTGGAGGTGAGCAATATGGCCCTTAGTTGCTCCATGCTTTAATCGTGTTGGGCTAGATCGACAATGCCATGTCTAGACAGTTTGTTTCCCATGGGGCCAGACGCCATGGGCCTATCCCCGTGCCTGGGCCAGATCAAATCGATATGCCATGGACCTTTGCTTTTTGGTCATGTATGCTCGACGGGCTCCCAATGAACTCCATGTGTCGACACATCTTTGCTAAAAAAAAAAGGTGTGGACACATCTCCAATGTGCACAAGGACGAACCCTGGTGATGAGGTAGCTGGCCTAGAGGTTCATGTTGCATCCTAGAAGGCCAGAACACAAAATTTGCTGTGGTGCTACGAGAGGATGATTATTTTTTATTTGCAAACGGGTCATTCATCCGTGTTTGAGAGGGTGATGAATAATGGGCCGGTGCAGCTGGCCCTGAGGAGTTACCCAAGTGTTGTTCATCCGTTGGTCCCGGTTGGAGCTCCAGGCATCGCTAGCGACATATGTTGGCAGGGGCGGAGCTAGGATTAGACTCCCAGGGAGGGCTATTTAGTGGAGATATAACAAAAATCAAGAAACTTAATAGTGGTTTAATAGCTAAGTATAGTAATTACCATGCGAATTGTGACTCCCAGGGGGGCTAGAACCCGGGCAGCTGAAGCCTTTGCTGAGCAGCAGCCTCGGCGGGTTGCGCGTGCCTGCCTTTGCATCGGTACAAATGTTTCTTTCTCTGCTAGTGGAAGTCTAGAACCTTGTCAACCATCCTCATTATGAACTAGCATGCATGCAGGAAAAAAAAATCACCGAACCTTTCGGTTGGTTTAGAGAACACGACTTTACGTGTATTTCATTAAGAAGTTAGAAAACGCGACCCACAATTCATTAAGAAGTTAGAAAACGCGACCCACAACTATGGAAGAACCCATAGTGCAGCACATGAACCACAGAAAAAGTGGTTTAAGAACAAAAGCACAAAAGCGTAGATCTTGGCTATATATAACTGTTGGTACTTGGTGGTGCTCTTGCAGCCATGGTCTATGTTTGTCCAATGGATACCGGCGAAACGAATGTTAGGGTCGTTGCCAACAAATCAACAAGAGGCAAGGGTAAAAAAAAAGTTTTGAGTGTTTGGTCAAATTCCTCATTGATGCCTCCGCACATTCTTTGAAAGCTTCTGTTTCCTCATTGGAGCATCTGTCATCCATTACAAACTGCCACCTCTCTATCTGATTTCGCAAGCTTCGATCAATTATCGTACTGTTGCATACAGGTGATCAGGCACTCATGGTGAATCTGGCAGAGTTTCCTGTATGACATGAACAACGCCTCAGCAGATCACCAAAAGGAAAGGGAAAATAAACTAAGAAGCAACAAGTAGGCAACTGCACTAATAATGACACAAGAAGCTTACCACATATTCAATACTTTGGATTTCACACCACTTCTTCAGTTTGGGACACAGGAAAACAGCAACGACTTCAGGAATGACTGGCAACAATTCATGAATCTCAAGTACACGGCAATGAAGCAGTACCAAGCTTTCCAGATTTGTCATATACTTCAAACCTCCAATGCACATCAATCCTTGGCAATCTGATACCTCAAGTTCAGTCAAAATTGAATGACTGAAATCTAAGTGGAGAGATATAAGCTTATGACACCCATGAAGTACTAAAGATTTCAAACTTGGCGGAAACATCATATCAGGCAATATATAGCGTAATAAAGGGCAATCTGCTATAACCAAGCTTTCGAGGAGACCTAATTTGTCCAAACTCATCAGTGTCTCAAGCTTTGGGCATCCCCTGATCTGTAGCCTACGAAGTTGATCCCATTGGAATGGAAGACCTCTGGAAATTTCCAAACCAAACTGTACGAGACACACTTCAAGTGGCAACCAATTATCCAGTGACAAAACGAGTTCTGGTCCCACCTCAGGGCAAATATCCAGACAGAGGTGTTCACATGATCTGAAATGTGCAATGTCACACCCACACTCCTTCGCCCTTTTTATATTTGAAACCTTCACCGTTTTATGAGGGTCCTGTGTTGAATAACAAAGAACAACTAAGTGTGTTTTCTTTCAAAAAACAGTTAAGTGCTTCATCATTACTATTTCAACGCGGTAGTGATATTCTCCGGGCAGAAATAAATATTAAAACTAGCATGCAATACTCTTTTTTTGAACGCAATGGTATGCAATACTGAACAAAATACTTCTGAACTAATGAACCCAATGCTCGGTATTTGTTGTTCAGTAGTAGTGCTTCAGTAGTTAAACAGTAGCTATTACTGAAGGATTGTAAAACATGCTAGTCGTAGAATAATATTGTATCCACTTGTGTAGGTTATCACTTGTATATTTTAATGTTCATTATCTTATGAACTTTTTTTTCGAAAGGACCGCAAAAGCTTTGCCATGATTTTTATTAGACCAAGAAGGAAAAATACAAGTGCCTGCCCAGTTTTTGAATGGAAACTGGGCCAAAAAAAAACCAAGCAAATGAGGATTGAGGAGAGTGTTTCACTCATCCTAAAACCACTTTGGTACAGCAACCAAACAACCATAACAACTCACACCACTACTTGCTCCAAGCCTCCAACTAGGTCAAAAAGATCAAACTAAAACAACTCAACTAACAACAGACAAGGATAGAAGAAACACGATGACCAGCCAGACCACACCAAACAACACAACTTGGCACACCCATAGCCAAATGGAAGGAGCAACTACGGAACTAGAAGCCTAGCCATAACTCTGAGGAAACGATGGTAGAACCACTGACAAGAAGCCAAGAAGGTAGCCAGCCATGGGGAGGTTTTCACCTGCAAATAGGCCTCCAAGAAGGGAACGGTGATTGTAGGCATCATCGTCCAAGCTTTTAACCCGATCTCAAGCAACCTCCAATATTGTTGCCACCAGAGACCGAACCCTACCAGTCAACGCTGACCTACCAGAGAGGTAGGGTGCGGTGAAGGATCATCAACACACTAGCCCGGCCACCACCCAAAGAGACAACGACCAGGAGAAGTCCACTGAAGAGTCTGCCTCCTGCTGGAACCCGTGAGGCCGACCATCTCCGCCACAGAAGCCCACCCGAGGAAGGAGGAAGGCAGGTGATGGGGAGAAGAGGAGAAGACCAGTCGCCCAGCCCACCACATCCCAGCCCCTGCCGAGCCAGCCCTGCATCCACTACCCCATGCAAGGTCTCCAGCAGCCTCCACACTGAACTGTCGCCGTTTGCACGCCTGCTCCCTCGTCCACTTAGAGCCAGACCACAACACACCGCCAGAACCAGGAACAGAGGCAGTAGATCTACCGCCTCCACCCCGCCGAAGCACCACTTGCCTCGCCACCATGGTTGTTCATCACCATAAAGCGAAGTTTGTTAACTAAAACCATGTTTTCTAAAGTAACCCCCTAAATTTGCATTCAAATTATACGTCTTATAAAAAACTAAAGTAGCCAGTTTCATGCATATCTGAACATTTATGTGATAGAGAAATATGAACCTTGACTGTCATGATTAGTAAGTTTAGACACCCAAATTTGAAGTGGTAACATCGTGGAACAGTTTAGGGGAGTACTGGCATTTCCCTAAGACAAATATCTGAAGTGGTAGGTTATAATCCCAACCGCATCAATTAGATCTACAACCCATCATACAACTTGCTAATCTTAATATAAATCCAACGGCAAAAACTGATTTAGTGTTGCGAAAAAATTAGATAGTTTATGAATAAGAAACCAGTTAAAAATAACAGACCTGATAGTGAAAGTCTTGTTCACCACACCACTCTATTAGTCCAGGGCACTCGTCAATGAATACAAGATGAGGCTTGTATGGAAGGTTCACTTTAGGAGACACAATGAGATCAGGACAATGGGCAATATATAAACTCCCAAGAGACCAAAGAGATTTCAGCCCCATCAAGGAAGTCAGGTTCTCACAATCTCTGATATCAAGAATCTGTAGTTGAGATGGTGCATTATGGGCTGAAAGCTGCAGATCTCTGAGCGCTAAATTGCTTAATATTAGCTTTTTTACAGAACTAAAATGAGGAATTCTTCTTAGTTTGCAGCAGTTTCTTATAGTGATGTTCCACAACTTTGGATAATCTGAGTCCTCCACTCCACTCCAGCTCTCTAGAGCATGCAAACCATCAAATTCTAACTCCTCCAAGACAGGAAATGTTACCTTCGTTGACTGGCATTTATAATTCTGACATAGGAAAAAATCATGACTCAACTTCTGAATATTTGGAATTCGGGAAAGCTGAAGACGCCGCAAGTTTTTGAGGCTTCCTATGCATATACGAAACTCCGTAATTCCAGAGCAATGCAAGCACAATGTATCCAAGTTCTGAAGCTCACAAAAACGAAGCAGAGACCAATCACTATCCTGAACCGAGAGTTGGAGGTACCTTAGACTGATAAGATTGTAATGTTTAATTGAGAATTTATGCCAAGGGAGCGAATATGATCAATCTCTCCAAGCTGTAAAGATGACATGTCATTTCTGGGAATAGTTCCAGGTCTTGCGCTAGCCTCTTTATGAAACCTAAAAATGTCTATTTTGTAAACTCTTGCGCCTGTCTTTTACATGGAGATAGCATAAGTGCTTAAGATTCATGAAAGTTAGTATGGTCCCACAAAAACCAGGAACATTTACTATAACAGATTTCAGGCGTGTGAACACAGATATGTCAACAATATCAAGTGAGGGCCACTCCACGAAGGTTTGCCAATTGTGACGTACCTTGGAATATGGTACCTGCCAAATAGACAAGTGCCGAACCTTATTCTCCGTGCTCAAACAACCTTTACTATACCCTCTTACAGAAAGCACATAGCTGGACAGAGATTTTGCAAGATCCCAAGTCATATCATGCAACCTAAACCGTTGAGGCGACAAAAGCAGATGATCAACAAAGTCTTCGCATGTGCTGCGAAGCTCATCAGAAGATATTTTAACTGATGATCTTGTGAGTGGCTTTTCCAAATACCGGTGACCATTACTGTGGTACAAATCTGTTTCAATCAGTGATCTTTCATTCAACTCATCAAAGTATTCACTAGCAACTTTCTCTGGTATTTCACATCTTTTCAGGTGAATGCAACCATGAGCAACCCACAAGTGAATTATGTCATCCTTGGTAAATGAATGGCCTTTGGGATACAAAGTGCATAGTAAAAAACAAGGTTTAAGTTTTGCTGGCAACCTATAAAAGCTCAATCTTAGAGCAGAGAAGATCTCTTCATGATCATCTAAACTTTCCCAAAACTCACTTTCTAGTATTTCCATCCATGTCTGCATATCCATCTTGAACCGTAGCAGGCAACCTATCGACTTAACTGCCAATGGTAAGCCACCACACTTTTTCATAATTCTCCTTCCAACCTGAACCAAAGTGGCTCCTTCATCAAAGATTCTGTTGCCAAAAGCATAATGTTGGAACAACAACCAGCAATGATCTTCAGGCAATATGCCAAGAACAAGATGCTTGACTGATTGAACAAGGCATGCTACAACTTTGCTCCTAGTAGTCACCAGGATTGTAACACTTTGAGCATCTTTTGAGTGGATGCAGCAATTCGAACCAGAGAATTTGCTGTTCATTCCATAGATCATCTAGCACCAGGAACACATTCTTTCCATTTACCTCTTCCTTCAGAACATTGTGAACGCAGCTTAATTCACTGAATTCACATTGTTTCCTGGTCAAGGACTCAGTGACCCCATTTGTTAGCTTGAGCAAATCAAATGTTTGGGATACATGAACCCAACCATGAAGATCAAATCGACTTTGGACTCGGTCATCATTATAGACCATCTGTGCCACCGTGGTCTTGCCAATACCCCCCATACCAACAATTGGCAAACAATGAGTTCCAGTGTGCTGGTTGAAAGACAGCACTGACTCTATGATGCGCTCTTTCTCCTTGCTCCTTCCAAACACAAGGGATTCATCCAGAAGGTGGCTAGTGTGTCTATGCCAAGAGTCCCTACTAGAAATAATGTCACCAATCTCAGGTCCAAGATGTAGGGCGGTTCTATCTCTAGATATCTCCTCGAACCTGCTTGTAATCTCCCTAATTCTCTGCGAATCGATTGATGGTTATTTGTCAGCAAGCAGTGTCATTGTGGAGAAATGCAGCAGGAATATGGGTTACCTCACTGACACCACCATGCTCATCCTCTGTGCTGAGCTGCGGGGCTGCTCCATCTGTAGAGATTTCCTTGAACTGTTGTGCGATCTCCCCGATCTGCTACAAATTCAATTAGGAGCCGTTAGGATCTCTTAATTTTGAAGGAATGAGAATCTACTTAATAAATTATGCTATTTAGCTTGGAATTTGAGATTCAACAACTTTACTTAAGTAACTTCACAAATAAGCCTAACTCAAATTCATAAAATTCATAGGGTAGGTGATGGGAAGTGGATTCTATAGATCAGCATGCTATAAGTACTTCCAGTAAGTAAATTTGAAATTATATAGCGTATCTCAAATATGTTTTTTTGACCGAAAGTATCTCAAATATGTGCTTAGACAACAATGAATTTGATTCCAAGTATCCAAATTGGGCCTTATAGTTATTCATCAGCACGCAAGAAATTTGGGAGCAAATATAGCAAAAACATTATCACCTCACTAGTGCCACGGTCCTCCTCCTCTGGCCTGAGCTGCACGGCGGCACGGTCAGCACATATCTCGAACCGGCGTGTGATCTTCCTGACTGCCTGCAAATTAACTGATGCTTATTTACCGGCAACCAAACAACTTGAAGAGTTGCATGAAAAGGGCAGAAAAGCAGCAAGAAGACGTGTCACCTCACGGATACTGCCATCCTCGCCGTCGTGCTTCCGCTTGACTGTCGTTGAGGATGCCGGGGCGGCGGCGGCTTGCCGTTCTTGGACGTGGCGCCGGAGCAGCTCACAGCGGTGGTCGTCGAGGACGTCTTCCGCGTCACAGGCCAAGTCCGTGAGTTCCTCGATCCACAACTTGACGGAGCTGTCCCGGATCTCTCGCTCCCCGGCGTCGTCAAGCGTGGCCTGGATCCGCCTCAGCAGCCGCTCCAACCGCTGCACATCAGCGGAAACTGTGGACCGCCCGCTGGGAGGTGGAAGGGAACCTGACGGCCGGCTCCGGAGAAGGTCGAGCAGTTTGCCCGCGGAGGAGAGGAGAGGCGACAGTAGCCCACTCGCCATAGATCTGAGCAAGGAATGCCTCCTCCGCGTCTCCACTCTCCACTCTCCGCTCCTCCTCCGGACTGTCGCTCCGTCAGCCTAGTAGTACACCAGAGTCAATGGACAAGTCAATGAAAAAAAAAACGCTGGTCGTGTTGATACGTGGCCCGTCCGCCAGCCGCACATGTGGTTGCAACTGCGCGAGTTTGATACATGGGCTCACCATCAAGCCCGGCCAGCCGATGTGCCCTTCAATAAAGTTGGCTATGTAGCCCGCGGCCCGTTGGCCCGGCCCGAGCACATCACGGCCCTGTGGCAACGTGCCCGGGATGGCACGGCCCAGGGAGCAAGACGTGCCTAGGCCACACCCCACGCATGCGGCAAGGTACGGGCACGGCCCGGCCTCCAAGGGAGGCATGGTGACGCCCGATAAATCCACACATGCCCGTTAGAATTGTTAGCTTTTTGAGTTTAGAATTGGCCCACCCACATGGAAACATCTAACCCTAACTTCTCCCCCACTTCCCCAACCCCACTCTCGCACATGCCCGCCGTCGGAATGCCTCCCCACATCGTCGTACACCTCCTCGTCTTCCTCTCTCGCTTCAAGCCGACGGAGTGCGACACCCGGCCGCCGGAGCAACTCACCCCGCTAGAATCGCGGTCGCGGTCGAGGTCGCTGGTGGCAGCGGGCTACGGCCACCTCCCACTCGACTACTCCCCGCTCTCCCCTTCCGTCTTCCTTGTCTCTATGAGCCACGGGCTAGCACGAACAGATTAAATTTATCATGCCCAACGGCAAAGACAACACGACAAAGCGGACCACACTGTTCCTTGGGCCGAAGGCCGTGCACGAGCACGCCTCGGCCCGTCAATTAAGCATGGCGGCATGCGGTGGCACGACGAGCAATGGGTATGTAGCTATGTAAGGAGAAGGAATTATGTGGACGAAAGGGATATGAAATTGGTTGTCGTCTAAACACCAAAAATTAGAGCGATGACACAACAACTTCCTCAAAACATTTCTAGGCTTATTAGTGAGAATCCTTCTTTTCATTTTGTAATGTTTAAGGAACTGCAGCACTACTAACGAAGTGATTTTTTGCGTGACATAACCAAATATTAACCATGGTGTTGCCCGCAGCGGTTAATACCCCTGATTTTCCGTAGCGGATTTTTTTTTATTTTCTATGGAGGCAAATTTTGCCCGCCGGAAAAAATCGATTTTTTCCGTGGCGGGCACCTTAACGCGACCGCTACGCAAAGATACGCTATTTTGCGTGGTAGTCGTGTTAAGGTGCCCGCCACAGAAAATCGATTTTCCGTGCCGGAAGCTTTAATAGCCCATCACGCAAAGGGCGAGGCCCATCTAGCCCAAATGAGGCCCGATAGTTGTCTCACAAATATATTGTTGCACTTAGGGTTTAGGGTTCACTCACTCACCCGCAGCTCCGCTCCACTCCCTCTGCGTGCCGCACTCACCCCTCCTTCCCCTGAACAGTGCGGTGGCCCCCTACGTCTACTTCCCCGCAGCGCCGCCTCCTCCCTCCCGTGATGGCGATGCAGCCAAAAACCCCCTCCCTCTCGGTGACCGCGACCGTCCCCTCCCCCCCCCCGACGGCGCGGGGCGACGCTTCCCTTCGACGAGGCGGCCCTATAGGACGCGGCGGCGCCCTCCTTCAACGACGACGACACGGCGACACCTAAGGGCGGCAAGATCCTCGCGGATCTGGGCGGCGCGCAGGCCCTCCCTTCCCGACGGTGGCGCGAGGTGGCACGACGTCCCGGCAGGTCGCCCTTGCGCTCTAGCGGCGCGTGGTGGCGGGTGATCTCTAGCGGTGGATCCGGATCCGGCGGCGGCGCGAATTGTGGCGATGGATCCAGTCCCAGCCGGGCGCGACGGGCGATGGATCCGGGATCCGGGGGCGGCGCTCCATCCGGGCGGCGGATCCGTGATGGATCGCCGGGATCCGGCGGCCGGTGGCGCTACAACCCTAGATGGGCTCGGCGGGCCTATGGATGGGTTCGCGGGCTTGTCCGTGGTTTTTTTTTTTTTTGAATTATTAACCGTGGCGTGCAATCGTAGCCCGCCTCGGTTATCTTTGATTCTTGTGACCATTGATGCATGACGGGCGGTTTTGCCCGCCACGGTTAATGAAAACTGCCCCTCACGCAAAACCATTTCGTTAGTAGTGTAGTATTCAACAAGATACCATACAATTATGTGTTGAGCAATAGGTGCGTATATTTTTTCTAAATATGGTAAGGCACAATCTCATGCAATCAAAAATTTGTATGCTTATGTATTAGATCTATTGATGATATACATGTAATAGCATCTATTTCAAAGGGTATACCGAGCATTCATTTTTCAGGGTAAGAATTAAATCTTATGCCACTCAAAATATAATGGTAGTTGTAGATTTTGATCATCGGTTAACATGTGTCTTAGCTGTTGGGAGGAAACAACACATGATGCTCTAATTTTGCATGATCAACTAGGTATAATAGAAGAACTAAGTCCCATGTATTATCAATACTAATTGTTGATATGTAGAAATATGATCAACTTCCTCCTCATATATATGTTAGGAAAACTCTAAGTACATGGTTTATTTCTCTCACAAATCAAAATAACAACAATAATAAAGTAGCTAATAGCTTCTAGAAGGTTCTAGGTACAACTTTGGGGTGGTGCAAGAGGAGGAAGAAAGAGGAAAGATAAATCGAGTCAACGACTCGCCTCGAGCAAATGCTCTCCTTCGAGTAGAGCTCGCCCCCGGGTACGTGGTTTGTTTCCTCGACACCCCTTCCGTGGCCAGAGCACAAGTATTGAGCGATGTTGCGCCTCTCCTCTCGTGGCTGGCTGACGTGGGCCGATACGTCCAGCCCACTCGTCTCTTGTTTGGCCCAATCTGCAATATGGTCATATCCTGACAAGAAGACATGCAAAGCTAAATAAAGAAGCTTAGAAAATTGAGTGTCGTTGGCTAGGACAAAGATAACCTCATCATCACTATAAATGATGAGCACTATAATAAGTTAATAACCTTATTCGACTGTACTTGCAAATATTCTTCCACCATGCTAATTAGCCTCGTAATGTTTTGCTACTAACTCTATTGTGTCTTGTAGGATCACAAAGGTGATGCTTTGAACAAACATCTAGAGCACTCTGGTGATCTACTGATCCGAGGTTGGTATACAATCTATACGAGTACACATCAAGGCAGCAATACAAACACAGTGAGTCTACCAACATATAGTGAATAAAAGCAAGTGAGCAAGTTCACTCCCTCCATCCAAACTAGAGACGGCATTACACTACTTTTAACCTTCCAACCAAACTAAAAAGAGGAGTGATCCTATCCTTTCATCTAAAGAAGAAACGGGATCATCCCATGCCTCAAACAGGAGACCGGACTGTCCCATCCCATGGTGTTCTGAAATCAAACATATGCTTTGTAGTATGGCCCAGTTGGCAGCATATATGGTGGCCTTTCTGAGATGTATGCTGGTGACCTGGAGGCCGGCAGAGCCTTCCTTGATGAGCAGCAGCCTCGTCGGGTTGTGTGTTCTGTCGCAGGTGAGGTCGTTGAAGCCAGGGATGGAGCAGTTGGCGTTGATGCTGAACGGGTACGGCAAGCTCACGTTGCCACAAGATGAGGTCCGGCAGCCAGGTAGCCCGACAGGAGGCGACGCAGTTGCCACAGCAAGCTGTAGCACCAGCACGGCCACTATCGCGGCCAGCGGCAGCAGCGACGACCACGGTGGCATGATGGCCACTGTATTTGGCAGACCGACCGCCGGTAGTGAACCTGTTTTTGCAAAGTCTCCAGACCTTTGGTCATGCCTAAATGCATATATATATATTGCTAACAGTTTCTCAGTTCACAGAAATGGTGTAGAAACAAGGCTAGCGTTGTGGCCAATGCAGGCATACAGACAACGGAAGCTCATCGTGACTTTCCTAGCTAGACCTTTCTGTTGGGTATAGCTGTTGGCCTCTAGTGTGCTTTGGTTCTCGGACGGTCGTTTTGTCCAATGTGCTGGCTGAAAGAAACGTTCGGCAAATGAAGAAGCACGGTGAGAATTGTTTTCGGTGCAGGCCATGCATAGGCAACTCGTCATGGAGTCCAGCTTGATAATATTGGGATGTTTTCCCCAGCTGCATCTGCCGCCAGCTTGTGTCAATGTCCTGGAAGTAGGGCACAAAGACGCCGCCAAAAGTTGGGATCATTTCATCTACTAGCTTGTGACAGTTCCACTACACTAGGGAATATATATGTTTGTTGCATAAGGTTTTTCAAATTACGTTTTTTTCATAAGAAAAAAAAGGAAAATATGAGAGATAATTAATCTTGATTACAAGCATGATTCAGATCACTGATTGTGATGCTAAGATATGTATGCTCGCTTCATGCACAACTAGTGCAATGATGAATTGATGATGTCATCATATGCCTAACTAAACCCATAGAACTTCAACCCTATTTCCACCCATGCTAATTAGCTGACCAATGTTGCATACCTTGAACACCAAGAAGTTGCCCGAGTTGGAAAATATTCCGGTAGCGCGAGTTTTTTTTATGTGTTTCAGGAAGAAAACCCTAGAATGCCTCCTGATTGAGACATTTAGAGTTTGTGATTGTGCCTATAGGAGAACAGCTCTCTAGGCAACCTTACAACAGTTTGCAAAGATGAAGAAAAAGTTGACTAATAACCTATACTAGAAATCCTTTGGCATGCCTGGCCTTCCTTTGTAACCAAGAAGGACAAGTGGACATCTTTGGATGGTTGTGGATTAATTACATGCCTTTAAATGCCATGATAATGAAGAACAAATATCCACTCCGTAGAGAGTTGACCTATTTGATCACTTATTTGGAGCTAGGTTAAGTTTTTTTTTTTCCAATATGGACCTAAGGTAGGGTAAGGACATACCAAACACAACTTTCTCGACTCAGTAAGTCATTTGGTGTGTCTCATAAATTCCATTTTCTTTGAAAAACATGTTTCTTTTTGATATTCATGGATGACATCTTGATTTCAACAAGTTACCTAGCTCGGATTCATGAAATTGTTTGCCTTGTTCAAAAACTTTGCCACTCTTCATCCCAACAAAGGAAACATATAACTATTTTGGTCTGGTAATTGGATGAGACAGAGAATTCAAGACCTTTTCTCCCAACTGTTTCCATTTGCAAGAAAACCAAAATGTTCCATTAGATACTATATAGATAAGGAAGTGGAAAAGATCATCCATCTAACACTTTCCAGTCAAGCTGCTAGCCAACTACAGGAGCTGGATAATTTGGGTTCGAATATCTGTAGCACTTTTCGTTTGTATTTGGTAATTATTGTCCCATCATAGACTAACTAGACTCAAAAGATTCGTCTCGTACTTTTCAGCCAAACTATGCAATTAGTTTTTTTATTTATCTATATTTAGTGCTTCATGCATGCGTTAAGATATTCGATGTGACAGGGAATCGTAGCACTTTTTGGGTTTACTTTTTGGGTTGCATGGGAAGAGAACACCCCCTAAATAACTCAGCCTTTGATGAAAATGTTCAGGACACTTGGTCCTACAGTTGGGGCACTCAAGATTCAGCAGTAAAAAGGCTTACAAAAGATTATTGGAGCATCTCAAGCCTCTGCTCTCTTCTCCTGGTTGTGGGGATCATGCAATCTAGGTAAGCACAAATTTTCTTCTGGCTTCTCATCAAAGATAGAGCAAACACCCGTAATCTATTAGGAAGAAAGAACATAAACCTTGGAGACTACACCTGTGTTTTTTGTGTGATGACAAAATTGAGGAGACTAGTTTTCATCTTTTCTTTGAGTGCTCCTTCAGTCAAGCTTGTTGGGACATCATCCAAATTCAGGGGAACCTAACCCTATCACCCTTGGACATGATTATTGATGCAAGAGCAGCATTTGGGCAAAAAAGATTAGAGGAACTGTGTTAACTACTTGCTGGACGCTATGGACCACCAGAAATGCCAGCATCTTCAATAATGCCCAAAGGTGCCTCGATCTTTGGAAGAGAAGGTTCAGGGAAGAACTTGGTCTAGTTTGTGCTAAGGGCAAGCCTAGTACGAGTAACCTGTTAAATAGCTAGAGAGATAGCCAATTGAAAAAATCTTTTAGGGTCTAGTTTGCACAGTATCTTTGGAAGAGAAGGTTCAGGTAAGAGAAGGCCTCCTTCTTTTTTTTTTGCTTTGGGCTTAAAGCCTTGTAAATCTTTTATACTTGTATTCTTTTATTCAATTGAAAAAATAGGTAGGGGGCTCCCCTACTGACCATTCAAAAAAATAGCCAGCACGGATTCATGCAACACACAATCAGATCATTGTTGGGGCTTCTGACCGTGAGGATCCAACAAAAAGAGGAAGGTATGCATGCATTGCAATGAGGAAGATAACAACGAGGAGAATGATTTCCAAGAAGGTGATGAACCTCGGCTGCTAAGAAGCCAATGCAAGACTTGTTTGGCCGAACTGCATCAGAGATTTTTGTTGCGGCTGTCAACCAACCAGCTTGAATTTATAGTAATTAGTAAGAACTATCAACCCTCCCTTTTGTTATATGTGATTGTCCTTACATATTGCAGCAGCTCATTTTTGTTTTGTCCTTTATATTTTTCTATGTTGTAGAAGTTATTGTACCAAAAAAGAATTCTTGAGCGTATGAATGTGGATAAACTCGCGAGCCATCTACTGGTATGGCATTGGCATGTACACTCCTAGCATTATTTGTTGTTACTCCTTAACTTCCTCGTCTATCTATTTTTAGCCTCTGATGCACATGAATCAAAACCTTAATGGGAATTGGCTCCAACATCATGAGCCAAACCATCTAATTTTTTATATTGTTAAAATATTTACTATTGATAAAACTAAGTGTTGCATACAGTAGCTTAGACCCTATTTAGATTCACTATCCGATAATAGTATCTTGCTAACAACTATTATCTAATTTGGTTTAGTTAGTGGGATAGTTATTATCTAAAGCTCAAGCTAATAAATATCTATAGGGATCCAAATAGTCCCTTAGTTTTGTGTTATATATGACTAATGCTAAAATATCATGAACATATTTTTTTTTCTTTCAATTTTGATGTTTTTTTTTTTTTTGTATTGGTTTAGCCAACAAAACTAAATGAGTGAATAAATGAATGCATATAAGAGAAAAAAAGAGCTAAAGTGATCAGCCTCCTCAGAAAACTCTCCCTCCCCCATTTAGGCCTTGTTTGGATACAAGTGTATTTACCTTAACCACATGTATTGCAGTCGATGTATTGTAGTCGATTGGAGTGGAATTTAATTTAATTACCCTCCAATCCCCTCTAACACATGTGGATCTAGATGAATACACTAGCATCCAAACAAGGCCATAGGGGAGGTGGGAGGGGTGGTTCTCTTCAAGCCCTCGGTGGGGTTCATATTTATAGATTGCCATCATGAGTTACAAATTGACCCTTAGGAGGCTTGTATTTACAAATACGCCACTAAAGGCAATATATAAATGGTCCCTAAATTTGTTTTTGTGAGACTTAGGCTATCCAAATGGGCCTAAAGCATGACAACAGGATCCC
Organism: Hyparrhenia diplandra; assembly: GCA_015847255.1. Taxonomy (NCBI): domain Eukaryota; kingdom Viridiplantae; phylum Streptophyta; class Magnoliopsida; order Poales; family Poaceae; genus Hyparrhenia; species Hyparrhenia diplandra. The sequence goes on from JADLZK010003871.1 coordinate 158,222, forward strand.
AAACGTATGGCACACCCCCAACATTGTGTTTGGGTATTTGTTCGGTTGGTTCAAAACAAACTACATAATTGGTGCAAATCCATGTTATTTTAATTCCTCCGGAACCTCAAATATAGAAGATAGTTTATGCATGCAAAAGTATATTGCTTACTCGCTTTTGAGCATGTCGATGAGGAGATTAAGGTTTTGCACAAATTAGTACAAATTTCAGATTGCTTGTGTACTTGCATACATAGTACAAAGTACAAGTTTACCTCTTTTGCTTGTGTTTCCAATTTTACCACACACTCAATCTACCATTTACCTTTAGTTAAAAAAAGTAGTGTTCAAAGCTAGAAACCAATCTCTGTACTTTTCTCATGCAAGTACATATAAATTACAATACATATTTATGTTAGTGCCTAATCACTTATTGTTGTGTGATATGCAGAAATACTCACATTGGCATGACATGGAGCACCTCGATGGTGGCGACTGCTGACCAGGTTGGTGTGGTGTTCGGTGGGGCCCACCTTGTCAGACCAAAGTGATACTTGTTGCGCCAAGCGGCTTGGTGCGACTAGGGGACATAGGGTTTCACGGGTCCGGACCCCTTTATATTCTTTCTCTCCCCCTTCCTTCCGCATCCCATGAGCGCATAGGAGAGGAGAGGGTACCGCCGCCGCCACCCCGCCCCCCCACACCGGAGCCACCACCACCACCTCCCCATCGGTGGCTAGTGGGTCACCCCGCTCGCCACCCTCCTACACGCTAGGTAAATCTTTTCCCGTTGCTTTCTTGATTTGGTGTCTCATTAGCTCCATGACTAGGGTTACAAAACTTCGGATATTGTGAATGTGTCTTTGCGTTCGTTGTTAGTATTAGATGCGCACACTACGCTTTTTGTCCCACGATTTGGCGTATACTACATGTTGCATGAACCTAGGTAGTTGATAGATGAAGGATTTGGATATGTTTGTGTGTTGCCTTTGTTGTCATCACTGTGAAGGTTGTGATATGTTAGTGTAGAAGTGAATACACACGATTTGATTTGGAAATATGTAGTTGGTGTTGATTTGTTGCTTCATATTTTGTGGATGGATCATTTAGTGTTATTGTTTCATGGTGGAGAAGTTAGTACACCACCTAGTTTTGATGCTTTGCTTACCCAATTCAGTGATATTTGGGTGGCAATAAGTTTGAAAGCCCAATTGGACTATGGGAAAGAAAGAGCATAGTATGTGTTAATGATTTTGTCTTGTGAGAAAGAATGGAAGAACTACAACAAAGTTGTGAGGAGTAGTAGTGTTAGGTGCTTGGAAGTTGTGGTGGACAAGGGTTCTAGCCCATTGGTGCTGTGTTTCGATGATAATGTGGATGTCGAGCCTATAGAGAACCTTACCCCGAGATAAAGCATTGCAATCGATTATGGTGACAACATGGAGGATTGGCTAGACGGTTGAAATTAAATAGTGTGAATCTTCTCTTGCTGTCATTTCTAGGTGGTTTTCTAGAGGTAGAACCCAACAGACAAACTGTAGGATCGCTGGACGCCTAGAGGGGGGTGAATAGGCATGTTTCAAAAATTAACTCAAAACACGATCAAGTAACTCGAGCGGCACTACAGCACCTACGAAAAAGGTTATCCCATTGTTTAAAATCTACCCAACGAAATTTAGATCGGTTAAATTCCTTAGCTTCCTGGAAGGGTAGAGATTGCAGATTGAGTGCTAGAAGAAGCTAATCGTGAGCCACCAAGTAGATCGACCTCAACCCTAAAGTTTCTCAACAACAACAACAAATATGCAATAGAGAGCAAAGCAAGCACAGGGTGATATGAGGATTCTTCCCGTGGTTCAGCTCGCGACAAAGGCTTGCCTAAGTCCATGTTGTTGAGGTTTCCAAAAAGGAATGAGCTCACCACAAAGGTTTTGCCTCTTTGCCTCGTTCTCAAGTCAAGAGAGTTAACTCTTGAGATGAGGGGTGAGTGTATTAGTTGCAAGAGGGTGTTACAAACCTCCCAAGGCTACCACACAAGTTGGCAAGCTCAAGGGAGACGCACTAGCCATCTAGGAGCAAAGCTCCAAGAGTAAAGAGCCAAAACCACAGGCCAAAGTGCGAACCAAGTGCTTCTAATCGATGAGGATCAGTGGATCTGCTCTCTTGTCGAGTTTGGAGCTGTTTTCTCTCAAGGATTGATGGGAAAATCAATGGGAATGCTTGAGGGACTTGGGAGCTTCAATGGTGTGTGTGTGAGAGTGTGTGTGTGCACTTGGAGTGTTTCTGTCGAAATGAGCAGAGGTGGAAGAAGAGGTGACCGTTGGAGAGGAGTGAGATAGGTATAAATACCCCTTCACTTGAGCGGTCAGATTAAGTGCATCACTACAAGACATAATCGGCGGCATTGCCGCCGGACCAAGTCAACCGAAGTGGAAAATGAAAAGAGCTCGACTTGGTTGGGAGTTGGAGGTTATGTGGTGGAGAATTGAGGACTTAGTTGCACGCTTTGACACAGTGATTCTAATCCCTCTTAATAGTACGTCTCCCTTGAGTACCATTTGTAAATTGAATTGGGGCACTCCTCCATTAGGTTGCAACATCCTCCTTAATGTATATCTTGCTTTTCATCTCGATAAATCTCATTAGTCCTCTAGTTAGATTGTCATCAATGTGAAAACCCATAATAGAGGTTGATTGCACTTACACAAACTCAACATAGTTAGATTGTCATCAACGTGAAAACCCATAATATCTAGCTCTCCTAGGTGTTTCAAGGAAATAACCTACATCGATCGAACATTTCATAATAGCCATCAATCCACCTAAAGAAGTTGGATCCCTTTATATATGCATCAAGTGTCAAGCAAGCTAAAGTTACCAACAGTAGAAAGCATAGCTAGCTGAGTTGGGATACCTTAATTATTTCACACAGGTCAATATGCCAGTCACATAATGGTGCAGATAGTGCTGGTATGAAAGGACCCAAGGCACCATGATCTTTCGAATAATGCAAGAATAACTTAATAATTATGTCAAAGTGACATTAAACCTGCTATCCAAGTTATCAACGAATAGTGTTACAAAATACTTAACAATTTTCATGTACCCTACAATAGCTTTTGGGGTACATATCCTCTTGTAAATCATCATGCAATGCAAACCTCATCAAGTCAAATCCTAGAAAAAAACTTACTTACTACAAATCATCTCTATAGATACACATAAAAAGCCATGCATCTAATCACTTTGCAAATTAACTTCAAATAACAAACCTAAAGCTAACTTTACTTAGAATAGTCCAACCTAGAAATCTATCCAACCTAACAAATCAAACCTAGAATAGTGCCAACTAGACACCAATCCAAACACAAAAACAGTCTAACCTATTACTCATCACTAGCAAAACAAAGTTTGATAAACCAAACAAAAGCCAACATTGCATATAGCAAAGTGCAAAACATCATAGTATAGAAACATCAACTCAATACTTTCGCATAAGACCGATGCAACCAAAATTCAAATGCAAATTCGATCAGAAAGACTAAGAGAATCGTAGGAAGATAGGAGATTGAAGGGAGCTCCAAACCCTCTCATGAGTTCACAGGAATGAGGGGAGAGAAGAAGAGAGAACAAAGGAGCTAAGGCCATGGGCTTTTATGGGCTTGTTGCGGCAGCCCGCCTGGTGTGACAATGCTTATCACACCAGAGTCGTTGGCGAGACAGAGTGGGACCATCAAGTGCCATGCCACACCAGCTCAAGTCTGCAACCACAACCACCGTGGTGCCCCTTGTCGCGCTAGTGCATGAGTGGTGTTGTTGCGCCCGGCCCGCGCTGGGGAGACCAATGGGGTCAGTTTTGCTTATTCTTTTTGGGAGCGGTTATTATGAAAATATTGATTAAAAAGGATTATAAATAAAAAAGCCCTTGGTAGGTAGAACTAGCGCAGCAACATTCACAGTCCCGGAACTTGTACCTACCATGACAGTTCAAACTGCCGCCAGCAATGGCATAATAAGTCATTGTGTTGGTGATGCAAACAAAATTCAACACTTCAGTTTACAAGAAAACCAACAAGCAAATTGTGGGACATGGCTCGGCCACACCTCTTACAGGTTGTATGGTGTGTGTTGACCCCTTAATTTTAGCTATAGTTGACTATAACTGAGCCTCCTTTCAAAAAAAAAATATACATCCGTTGGTGTAGTCGTGTAGAGACAAAGGTTTATGGAAACTTTTGGAGATAAAATGTAATAGGTACAAGCTAACTACACCAAACTTTACATTTCCAAGATCATGTAGATTTCAGGATCGAGCTCAATGAAAGCTTTGATGGATGGAGCTTCTTAACAATCTACACATACGGAGTATATGTGTAGTAACTGCTTCTGTCTAACTTCAAGATACGGAGGCATTCAAAGTTTTTCAAACTCAATAATGGTTGCATTCTAATACAATACTAATTACAATTTTTTTTTATTTCTTCACTTCATATCTTTATTGCAACTGGCCAGTCAGAAAGCAAGGCATGTCAATTAAAAGAGGCGATCGGAGTTTTTTTTACAAAATTTTTTTTCTTATAAATTAGAAAGCATATAAAGAGTCACTTAAAGTTTTACTCCTAGAATCCTTGAGTCTATTTCTTTTTAGCCGTTTAATAAGGGTGCTTATAAATAGTCTTGTTGATGACTAACATTGGTGTGATTTCCTTAGGATGCTTGGATTTATATAATTGATTAATTTAACATTGGTAGTCGGTTGTCTAAACTCTAGAGGCCGTCTTGCTGTTTTTTTGTAAGGCTAAAAAAATATCGCCCTATTCGTTTGAACTTATGATGTTTTTCTCTCACAATAAAACAACATATGTCGGTTTATCAGCTGTATAAACCATCAGCGCCGATTAGCGTTTACTAAGTGTACATGTCTCCTAAAAAAACTTTTTACAGTACCGTATCATAGCTTTTTTAAAGGTGGAAAGAAAACCCACGGCTTTCACAGGGAGCCCATAATTTAATCTACCTGTAGAAAAACAGGGAGCCTCTAGAAAAATGATACCTATTCCCTTCCCTTGGTCTACTCTATTTATGCCTCACACACCGACCTTGGCACTGCTCATCATCAGTGGCAATTGCTGCTGCGCTGCGCTGGTAGCCATTCACAGTCACAGTACTATGCCCCGCCCTGCTGCCAGAAGGAAATTAAGGAGTATCCTGAGCAGTCAATTGATCTGATCCCCTGGGACACTATATTAAGAAGAGGAAGGAGATCGAGCAGTCAATTGTTGATGTGTTGTGTTGCTGCGCCGCACAGGCTCGGTGCAGATCGATGGAGCGATCACCACACGGCGAGAAGGATGGCCTGAACAAGGGGCCATGGACGCCGGAGGAGGACCAGAAGCTGCTCGCTTACATTGAGCAGCATGGCCACAGCTGCTGGCGCTCGCTGCCGGCCAGAGCTGGTGATCTCGCAACTAAGCTACTAGTGATCATAGTCCAGCAGCGTGCTCGGCAGCAACGCTAGCTATTTGGTTTTGCTGCTTGGAACTGACACAAGCATGCGAATGGTCGTGGCCGGCAGGGCTGCAGCGGGGCTGCAAGAGCTGCCGCCTCCGGTGGACCAACTGCCTCCGGCCGGACATCAAGCGAGGCAAGTTCAGCGTGCAGGAGGAGCAGACCATCATCCGCCTCCACACCCTGATGGGCAACAGGTGAGGGCTCGACGACTCGATTGACAATGGACGATGATATCACTGTCCTCACTGGCCGGCGCCGTTACCCCTGCACCTAGAATTTAGTATTTTGACTAGTAGCTCCATAATCGAGCAGCTGGCCGGCCGACACGTCAAGAACTCACTAGCATCCGTCCCATGCACATCCTAGTCTTAATATGTTTATGATGATTAGGGTTCGCATAGTATTATAAATAACTTCATGAGTATTGTAAAGCTCTACATTTTTACATGTCTTTCTATTTTACATAATGGCTAAATCTCACAATTTAGCATATAATTTTACAATGTCTCTTGGAGTTGCTTTTACAACAGCCTAGCTATATTGGAAAACAAGATAAAATGCAAGACTCGTTAGGCAAATATGGCTAGCGAGAATGGTGGAATTACTAGTATGAAAAAATAGAAAACAAATTAGAGCAACTCCAAGAGCCATGCTATCTTGGTTGTCTATGCTATATTTAGAATTTTTGAGGAAAAAATGGGCTCCAACAGCTATGCTATCCAGTTTTGTAAAATACCAAGCGTGGTATCCCGTGAATCCCGCTAGCCATAAACAGCCAGCGGACGCCGCTTGCCAAATCCGCGAAATCGGTGCCACGTTGGATGCCTGCGCGCGCGCGCAATCCTTCCCGCGCGCAGCGATTCCCTTCCCGCGCGCGGTGAACTTTCACGGTCTTGGGAACCCATCCACGACCTGCGCAGTTCCACAGTTGCATCTCATTCATCGCCTCCTCTAGTGCCCTGCCGTTGCCGTCGCGCCGCCGGGGCTGGTATGCAAAGCCCCTCCGAGTCTCCCTTCTCCTCTTCACCGTGAGCCACTTCCCGCTCCGTTGCTTCGTCATGGACAGGCCGATTCCTCCGAATGGATACCCCGCGGCACCGCCGGAGCAGCGTGCTCATGGACAGGCTGTGCAGAGAGCCGGGGAAATCCAAACTGTGCCGCCGCCGCCGTATTATCCCGACCTCTGGCGGATGGGAGCAATAGGCGTAAGGGGGCATCATCAGGTGGATGGGCAGCAGTTGGGATGGGAGCAGATGGCGGATCGGAGATCCCAGCTGCACCGAGGAGATTTCAATTCGTCGTCTCTCCCTCATCTTCAACAGGACTCACAGGTGCTGCCATGGTTGGAGAATACGACGCAAGGGGCCAGCAACGACGAGTGTTTCCTCCCAACAGTGTTGCCGCTGCTGCTGCATCGAACCCATTCCTTGACGTGTGCTCTGGTGAGTCCAATTTGCATTCTGCTGAAATCAGGAATTCCAAATCGACAACTTTGTTTAACTTGGTCGTCAATTATCTCTGCTACATATGCTACAGAAAGATCAGAGTTTATCTGAAAGTAGAAGCCTGATACTTTGTGCCAGTTTCTTGTAGTTCAGGTTTCTCCTGGTTCATGGGAAATAATTCATCTTTCCTAGCCGTGGCAGTATTATTAACATTGTAATCTGCACAACGATTCTGAATATGATAATTGATTTAGTATGTCCCGTACCCTCTAGTTCTGAATATGATAATGATCTAGTAGTACATCTGAAAATTATGAGATAACTCTGTGTCTTTTTAACTGAGAAATGTGTGAAATTTTTGTCATAGTAGTACAACGTCTTTGAAACCTCATATATGGCTGGTTATTTCATCACGATCTGGTATTACCTTGTTTAATAGTGCAAGCGAATTGGTGCCTTTTCTGAAAGTAGCACATCTGGTACCACCCTGTTGTTTTGTTTTTACAGCCGAAATGGATTCAGGGAGACCTTTGACCAACGTGATTATGGAGGGTTTCGCTCCAGGTGGAGTGTCTAACAATATCCCACATCATAATGAAATAGAAGCACCCGAAGAGGTCCCTGCCGCGGTTAAAGGAAATAAAAAAAGGTCTAAAAATTTCACTGTTCAAGAGGATGAGTTGTTGGTGTCAGCATGGCTAAATGTGAGTTTGGATCCTGTGAGAGGAGTTCATCAAGCAAAAAGATACCTACTGGAAAAGAATACATGATTACTTTCATTCAAAAGGATTTCGAATCTGATCGCACACAAAGCTCTCTAATGAGTCGGTGGTCTAGTATACAACATGATTGCAACACATTTGCTGGTTGTGTGTCAAAGGTAGAGGCTAGAAATCAGAGTGGTGCATCTGTTGATGACAAGGTTAGACGATCTATCTGCACATGCTAATGTCCTATATGTTTTTTTTTGCTGTGTTTCATCTATCATCTTTGTTTCCAATTGCAGCAAGCAAATGCATTAACTATGTATAAGAATGACGACGGATTGCATAGGACTTTCCAGTACATACATTGCTGGAAAATTCTCAAAGACCATTCGAAGTGGATTAATAGGCCCCAGCCAACTGGACCTCAAAAACCATTTAGCAAAAAGCAAAAGACCATTGCCGGTTCAATTCCTGCTACTGATGCAGCAGGCCCTGTTACTGGAACTGCAGCTGAGCCTCCAAACTCACTGACCACAGTGGAGAGGCCAACTGGGACTAAGAAAGAAAAGCAGAAACTAAAGCAGCGTTCGAGCATTGAAGCTTTGGATTATTTATTGGCAAAGAAGAAAAGAGCTGGATGCTGAGAAGGAGTTGAAGAAAGTCGAGAGGAGACGAAGAAAGAGGAGAGGGAGTTGAGGAAACTTGAGATGTGCCAAAATGCCCTTGCTTTGCAAGAAGAAAGGCTACAACTCGACAAAAGATAAATTTGTTTTCGAGCGGGATCTAGAAGAAGAAAGAATTATCAATGTTGATATCAGCACCAAGCCAACCAAACAACAACAGTTTTATGATGATCTACAGAAGAAAATACTTGCAAGGCGGCTTGGAAATTAGTAGTCCATGTTCTTCAATTTTTTAGAATAGGCGCATAGTGTGAGACATTTCTATGTATCTGTACATTCTGAAACATTTTTAGTTGCCTCTAGTTCACAGCATATCGGATTGATTACTGTTCTTGCATGAACCTTGTTATCTATATTATTATTCTGTAATGGAGCTGCTTGTGACGTTTGCACCATGACATGTATGTGTTGACGCATCAACAGTGTATCTGTACATACTGATAGATAGGGGTAGTATCAATGCATTGAACTATTCAAATATAGATAAAATAAATTAAGAGGTCCTGATATAAACACAGATTCTTTGTAGTATCTATTAAATCAGACAAAGAAGACAGGTTCATAAAGTAATACAGAATGCCTTGATGCTAGGATAGATAATGAAATCATTCAACTATATTATTTACATATAAATCTGGAAAATTATGCCACAAGTGCTCAATAAGGTCGGCTTGAAGCTGTGTGTGTGTCTCTTTGTCCTTTATCTTCTTATAGTTCTGCATAAATGCTTCAAACTCAGGTGTTTGGTCGTGTGATACAGTCACCTTCTCTCCAACATCATCATATCTGAAATCCTTTTCGTCAACTCCCTCATCTTCAACAATCATATTGTGCATAATGATACAAGCTGTCATGACAAGTTGAATTGTTTCCTCATCCCACACACGTGCCGGCGCTCGAACAATGGCAAAGCGAGCTTGTAGAACCCCAAATGCTCGTTCGACGTCCTTCCTACAAGCTTCTTGTGCTTTTGCAAAATACTTATTCTTATTACCTTTTTGGCTCAGGTATGGTCTTCACGAATGTCGCCCAAGATGGATATATACCATCTGCCAAATAATAACCCATAGTATAATCACTCCCGTTGATGGTATAATTAACTTGTGGCCCTTGACCTTCAGCAAGCCTTGCAAATATAGGAGATCTTTGAAGAACATTTAGATCATTGTGCGAACCTGGCATCCCAAAGAATGCATGCCAAATCCACAGATCTTTAGAAGCAACAGCTTCTAGAATAATTGTAGGTTCCTTTTTATGGCCGCTCCTATATTGACCTTGCCATGCAACGGGACAATTTTTCCAAGTCCAGTGCATACAATCAATGGAACCAAGCATGCCAGGAAAACCACTACTCTCACCAATCGCAAGTAATCTAGCAGTATCATCCTCATTGGGCAACCTCAAATATTCATGACCAAATACCTTAACAACAGTTTTGACAAACTCTCTCAGACTTTCTAGAGCAGTACTCTCCGCAATACGAATGTAATCATCCATAGTATCAGCTGCTACTCCATAAGCTAACATCCGAAATGCCGCCACCACTTTCTGCAAACAAGACAATCCTAGGGTTCCGGCTGCATTCCTCTTCTGTTTTAAAATATTTGTTATTCTCCTCAACGGCATTCATTATGCGTACAAACACGTGACGCCTCATTCGGAACCTATCGCACCAATATAAAAATTAGCCACACCTCAATGAATGAAATAAATATATATATATATATATGTAACTTAATAACATGCGAGAAAATTAACCTGCGCCTGAAATAGGTTGGCCCATACGTAGGATCATCTGAGAAATAATCTTCATACAGTCTGCAGTGTCCTGACTGCCTATCACGATCCACAACACGGTGTCCCTCTACAGAACCACGATGGCCAGCTAGATTGACACAATGTCTGATTCTACTACGTGCGATGCCGCAATATAGAACTCATCTTCATCATCCGAAGACGAAGATGATGACGATGATGAATCCATCAACTCGTTCAACACATCTTGAGAATCCATTATGGACCTGAACACCTATACGAAGAATACAAATTATGATTATCAAATATTATACCCTATATATTTATATGCAGGCTCATTCTATTCATCTGTGACCTAAATAAATATCTCAATCAAAGATGAATATATGTGATGATGAGTCACAATTACACTAGCAGAAGCCCGTCGCTGGCAAGATGACTGCCTCCTAGTCCTTATGCTGGATTGAAAGCCGTAACCTGGGCATGATGTGTATTTGCCGCCGCCGCCGCCGGAAAGCACATGGATTGATCGGTTATTGCAATTAGATAAACGTAGCAGGAAGGGGAGAGACGAGCCGGATGCCTTGCCTGTCAGGTGCCGGAGCGGAGGGAGAGAGACGAGCCGGATGCGGCGGCAATCGCTGGGCTTCCGCGGCGGCGGCGGATGCGGCGCGGTTGCGGTGGAACATGTGAGGAACAAGTCCGAGGTGGGAATAACCTGTTGGTTAGGTGACGTGGCAACTTTTTAATATAGCAAACCAAAAATAGCAAGTCTCTTGGGGCCATCTCGTTTTTTTGACAAGCTTTTGTAGTTTACAAAATTGCTAAATCACAGGATTTAGCTATTCATTTTACCATGTTTCTTGGAGATGCTCTTAGATAAGCTGTTGGTATGCTTTTTTAGAGCACAATAGCTATAAATAACTACACAAGTATATTTAACTAGTATGTTGGAGTTGCTCTAAGTGGCTTTTTTAGTTTCAGGGTGTAAAAATTTATGCACAACTAGTCGCAAAATATGTCATTAGTTATTTATTTCATCTATATTTAATACTCCATGCATGCATACATGCACAACTAGAATTTCATTTTTTCAAGTGGGCTTCTAGTGTTTTGCTATTCAAAATTTAGTATAAACTTTTCCCTACTGAATGTCTTCCAGTGATATTTCTATGTGTAATGACTAGTGGTATTGTTTTATTACTAACTAAAACAATAGGAGAATACCACAATTTTGATAGTGATGGGACGATAGAGTGTAAATTTTTTGGGGAGAAACTAAACAAGGCTTAGCAATTTCATTATCTTATTAGCCACGTATAAAGCTATTTTGCCAAAACAAATTATCTTCACCGAAAAAAGCAATCCATGAAGTAGTTTTCTAAAATTTTAACTTTTATAGAAAGAGTCATGCTGTCACGAACTCACACGCTCAGATATGGATTTCGGGATAGATTGAGGGAATTTGGGGAGAAATTGGAAGAAGAACAGGAGGAACTGAAGGGAAACAGGGGAAGAACAGAGAAGCGGGATGAGGTCTTTGGAGTTTCTCAATTCAACGATAAACGTCTTAATACAATCGGGTAGCCTAAATGGCATTCCCGCTCACCACGCCACTGGGCCGAGCCCCTACATCCTACATGGGCCAAACCCGGCATTACACTGGCCAAACCAGCCCAAGACCAAATACAATGTAATCAGCTAATCAACGACAATAACTAGATACGATACAGTAACATGTCAGCCACTCGTAGTCTTGTTCTTGACATTGCCTCCTTCTTTAAGCTGGACTTGACCCCCAAGTCTTTGGATATCTGCGCTGAATATCAGCCCAATCTTCCCAAGAAGCCATTGATGCTGACTGATTAGTCCACTGCATCTGAACCTGCTCTTTCATAGATCCTCCACACTGCACCAACCGAATAGCCAGAACCTGCATAGGCAAAACTGGTGTTGATGGATCATAGCAACTGAGGACAGATCTTCCAAAACTTCAGTACTTGGTGGAACATGTTTCTTCAATTGGGACACATGCACCCTTTGGATGAATCAAGGCAGAATCAGGCAAGAGCAACTTGTATGCCACCGAGCCCACTCCCTGAATAATTTCAAAGTGGCCATAGAATCTGTAAGACAGTTTGTGACAGGGTCTATAAGCCACTGAGGACTGCACATGAGGCTGTAACTTCAAATAGACTTTGTCTCCCACTTGAAATTCCCTTTCGATGCGATTCTTGTCAGCCCTGATTTTTTTCATCCGATGTTGAGCTCGAAGAAGCTGATGCTGAATCAACTTAGATATCAATTGTCTCTCAGTCAACCACTTAGCAAGATCAGGCACTACCACTTTTTGTGTGTCAATGATGCCCAACTGCCTTGGTGTACGTCCATACATCACCTCGAAAGGAGTTGTGCCCAAAGCGGCATCGGTAAGACATGTTGTACGGGCCGGAGCCAATGGAACCCACTTACTCCAATCTCTTGGACAAGAATGCACATCACACCTTAAGAACCCCTCCAAACATTGGTTCACCCTTTCTGTCTGGTCATCAGATTCAGGGTGATAAGAGGAACTCATGAGCAGTTGAGTGTCAGTTAAAGCAATTAATTCCTTCCATAGATTACGGTGAATAACCTATCCCATGCGACACAATCTTATTTGGCAAACCATGCAATTTGTAAATTTGATTGAAGTACTGCTGAGCAACTTGGAAGGCAGTGTATGGATGAGATAATGGCAAGAAGTGAGCATACTTGGTGAATTTATCAACAATTACCAAAATAGTATCCCATCTATTAGACTTTGGTAAACCCTCAATGAAGTCCATGCAAATAGTAGCATAATCTGGTACCTCAAGAGGTTGTAGCAGACCAGGATATTTGACATGCTCAACTTTAGCTTGTTGACATACCTGATATTGCTGCACAAATGCAGTGATGCACTGCTTCATCTTGGGCCATGAAAATAACTCCTTAATTCTGTGATAAGTGGTATGAATGCCAGAATGTCCCCAATAGCACTATTATGCAAGGCACGCATGATATGATTACGAGCCAATGTATTGTTCCCAACCTAAATCCTGCCTTTATGCTTTAACAGTAAGCATCCACCAAAGAGAATCCTTTGTCATTGTCACGGATATAGCAAGTTGTGCCATGAGTCCCTTGTCTGCATCATCATTTGTACCCCTTCTTTGAAGTTTTTCCGACCAAGAAGGAACACATTCAGAAATGGCAAACACTTCCTCCTGATTTGGAGTTCTAGAAAGAGCATCAGCTACAGCATTGGAAAGACCTTTCTTGTACTGAATTTGATAGTTGAGATCCATTAATTTCAGTAATGCCTTTTGCTGCAATCTAGAGATCACTTTCTGATCAGTAAGATGAGGAAAACTCTTATTATCAGTTCTCAATATGAAGGGCTGCCCATGCAAATAACACCTCCATCTATCAACAGCCATAATTATTGCTAGACATTCTTTGTCATAGGTGGATAAGGACTTATTTCTAGGGTAGAAAACCTTACTGAGAAAAGATATGGGATGTCCTTCCTGCATCAACACAGACCCATCCCCATACCACTTGCATCAGTTTCAATCACAAACTATTTTGAGAAATCTGAAATGGCTAGGATTTGGAGCGATAGAAGAGGCGACTTGATGAATTCAAATGCTTGCTGTGTTTGAGGTGTCCACTGAAAGAGAACTCCTTTCTTAAGTAGCTAAGTCAATGGTTTACTGATTAGACCATAATGCCTGATGAATCTCTTGTAATAACCAGTCAGTCCTAAGAAACCCCTCAAGCTGGTTGAGGTTAATTTTACCGAGAAGATATTTTTGTTGGTTGGTGGCTACACCATCACCGGATATAACATGGCCAAGATATTCAATGGATGTCTTAGCAAATTCACACTTAGACCTTTTGAGCAAAAAAGCGATTATCTTTCAATAACTGGAAAACTCTTTGAAGATGCTCATGATGCTCTTCCAATGACTTGCTATAGACCAAAATATCATCCATAAAAACTAGAACACCTTTCCTGAGCATGGAGGCAAAGATTATATTCATTGCTCCCTGAAAAGTTGCTGGAGCATTGGTCAAGCCAAATGGCATGACTTTGAATTCAAACAACCCTTTGTGAGTCTTAAAGACTGTTTTAAATTCTTCTCCTGCGGCCACCTTTATCGATGATACGGACACTGTAATCCATTTTGGAGAAAAACTTTGCCCTAGCCAATTCATCTAATAACTCATCCACTACAGGAAGAAGATGCTTATTCTTGACAGTGATGTTATTGAGCTGTCTATAATCCACACAAAATCTCCATGTCCCATCTTTCTTTTTGACTAACAAAGACGAGATGATGCAAAGGGGCCCGACAATGTCTTTGAATTATTCTAGATTTCAACATTTCTTGCACTTGCCTTTCAATCTCGAGTTTTCTACAAAGGTGCATATCTGTAGGGCCTAGCATTAACAGGCTGTGCACCAGGTACCAATGGAATATGATGATCATAAGACCTAGCTAGAGGCTGCTCTATAGGCTCCTGAAACAGCTGTGCATTGTCCTACAATAATAGTTGAATATTATTTGGAATAGATTCCTCAGTAATAGCTAGACAGGGCAGCCCAACTGGAGGATGAGAAGACTGTCCTGTGTCAGATATGTTATCAACAGTGACTCTCTCCACTTGAAAGATCTACCGAACTACTTTCTTCTTAATCAGGCCCTGCAACTTATGAGCTGAGATCTTAGCACATTTAGTTACCACTCAGTCACTCCCTGAAGGAAAACCCTCTTATGCAGAGCAGTAAACTTGTTTTGCTTCTTTTTCCAATGAATCCACATTGGGCTATGCTGACTTAACCAATCAGATCTAAGTATCACGTCATAGCCTTGAATGGGCAGAACCCTAGTATCAAACTGGAATACATGTCCTGAATGGTCCATCTCATGGAAGGAATGTAAGAATCAAAGATAATTAAGGTCCCATCGCAAACAACAAACTTCAGGGGTTCACAAGGCAGAATTTCTTGTTTCATAGTTTCAGCCACTTCAGAGCTAACAAATATTGCAGCACTTCGAGTCTAGCAAAATCAATACTTCTTGATTACCAAGGACACCCTTAAACCTGAGTGTTCTATTTTTTCCTTATCGAGAGCGGAACTGTCGCCGGACTTTGACCGACATAACAACGACCGGTAGCAATTTCCCCATCTTCCTCGGAAGAACTATAGTCGACATCGAATGCAATGCGAAACAGAATCCATCAACTCTGGATGACATGAATAGGCACATGTGTTGGGCATTTATGATTCTTCCCTGTCCATTTCTCTCCACACACAAAACAAAGATTGTTGGCCCTTCTGAAAGATTTGAGGGTAGCTAACTTGTCTTCAGATGCTTTAGCAGGAGCTTGAAGTGCCTCCTTCTTAGCCTGTGGCTTGACCCCTTCCTGAGCAAGAGGTTGCTTCTGCATGAACTTGTGAAAGGGTTTATGCTGATGCTGGGCCTTGGACTTAGCGGTTTCCAACTCAATCTCTTGCAAGAATGCCAATTCACTAGCATCCTGCATTGTCTTAGGCCTATGCAAAGAAATGGGTCCCCTTATCTCTTCTTTCGGTTCTTTGAAGCGAGAGACAAAGAATGTATCATCATAAGCTGAATTGTATAACAAAAATGCCATGAGACAACTCCTCAAACTTATTGTGGTAATCCCCAACAGAACCAAAAGCTGTTCCAAAGACATGAGCTGATTGAATTGCATCTTGTAATGGTCTCTGTCCGTCGACAATGATGACTTCTTGCATCTTAAACCAACTCTGAAACTTATGTTGCTTCTCCATCATCCGCAACCAAACCCTTGTTGTTCCCACGAAGTTGATCTTGCAAAGCTGGTCTTGATTGGGTGACACCGAGTAAAGCTCGAAATATGTCTCGCATTCATCAACCCAAAATCTAGGGTTAGAGCCGTCAAATTTGGGAAACTTCATCTTAGGTAATGGAACATGACGTGAATGAAAACTCATGGCCACCCAAATGATTCTCGTGCAAGGGAAGTTGAGGGTCTGGATGCATACCAGCGCCCGGGAGCGGTGGCGGACCTGTGATCACGCCACCCACGTCCCGGTGGAAAGAATCGATGTGGTGCCCGTTGGGCATTTCGGTGAACGACGCGACGGCCATGGTGGCCCCCTACGACGCTCCACCCCGAGAAGTCGCGCGGCCGGGATGGCGCTTTGCGCTATGACCCGTCCGGCTTGCGTCGCACCAAACTGAAGGTGCAGTGGTTGAAGCGACGGCGGCCGGGTGAAGGGGGTAGGAAGAATGGGCGCTGCCGACGACGCCTCAAGCGCCGAGCCTAACGAAGCTGCTCATACTTCATCAGCAACGAAGTCACGTTGTCATCGGTGGAGCTCTGGCGAGTCTCCAACGAGTCAAGCTTGTCAGCGTTGTGGGGGATAAACCCCTATCCCCTCACGGGTTATTTTGGGTTAGGCCCTCCCGGGTCGGCCCACCACGGCGGAATAATGCCCTTGGCGTCGGAAGATCGTGATCATCGAAGATTGTGGGAAGACTTGGCCGCCACGATAATTACCTTGTATAGTTTGATCGTAATTGATATGTACTTTCCTATTGTAACCGACCGGGATAGATCTTGTCGGTATAGATCCGACACTGTAACCCCGTCCCCGGACTATATAAGGGGGGCGGGGATCCTCTCAAGGCCCCGAAATTTTCGGAATCAATCAATACAACTAAAGCGGGGCGTAGGTTTTACGCCATCAAAGGCGGCGAACCTGGGTAAAACCCGTGTGTTTTGTCCTTCGCTCATTACGCTTAACATCTCGTTAGTCGTCTAGCGCATCCCTAACCGCTCAACCTACTAGCCGGGCATACCCCTGCTAGACTATCGCCCGATAACTCGGCGACGGTTGGCGCCCGGGGTAGGGGTGTGCACTCGAACGCCATGACTAGCAAGATGGTGATCTTTCCCGACTCAATGACGGTCGACCCGATGGAAGACATCCAATTCGGGGGGACAAATGCGGAACAACTTGGCGTCGCTTCGGCGTCGGCGATCGGCTCGGTTCAGATCCAATCTGCACGGTGGCCAGCTTCGGCGGCGGCGGCATCGACTCCACAAGGATCAGGACCGCTTGGGCCGCCGATCAGGCTTACTCATCCGTTCGTGTCGTACACCCGGCGCTTCGTCCACGACGTCGACAACTTGCTCGGCGACTTCGGCAAGCTCGAGATCGGTGCGAATAAATCTGGGCCCATGACCAACCCTGCTGTGCCCTTTCGCCCCACGGGAACCCACGTCGGCCACGGAGAAGGCGGCTCGACATCGCCTCGAGGATGTGGATCTGGTCGAAGGATCTCCCTCGGCGTAACCTCGTCGTCACTTCACGCCCGAGGGACGGGTGGTCGCTTCTCGGCGCCCGACGGCTGGTCGGGTGTCTCAACTCGGGACTGGTCGACAACCGTCCCCGGACCGTGCGATTACATCGGCGCTCCGACTTACAAGAAAAGGCGATATCGTCGACGCGCGACCCCACGTCTACTTAGCCAAGCTCACTCCAATCTTGGAGGACACCGAAGAGGCGGGAGATGGTACCGAGCTCCGTGACGGTGGTACTTTGCCTCTCGACCTCCACCGGCGTCTCCACCACCGTTCTTCAAGAACCAATGGAACTCGAGCTCGGCTACGACTCCCGTTGTTTGGCCGAGGAACCGCGCCTTGGGGAACTTACTGAGCGGAGAAAGTCTTCGTCGGCGAAGACTCGCTCCTCCGGAGGGAGAACGGAGGGGCTCCAGATTGCTCGAAGCGCCGCGCGCAGATCGAGCACGTCGTCGACAGAGCAGATCTAGACGCCGGCCGCCGGTCGGGAACGCCAAGAACCTCAGCCAGGAGAACCCCGGATCGCTCGAAGGCTTTTCCGAAGTCTTCAATCTCAGTTCGACGAGGTGGAGGGAGTCCCAGTTCACACCATGCCCGAACAAAACATCGCTACAGCGGCAGCCCTCTTATTTCGACAAGACGCCACTCTCGACGACGTCCGAGGGTATATTGCCACCACTCATGCTCAACTTAATCCCCGCGGGATCGCCGGCGCCATCCCGCCGATCATCGGCGACGACATCGACAAAGGAACCGCAACGCCGAGGCGAGGAAGCTTCTTCCATGCCGGGGAGGACGTGGTGCCCGAGCGCCTCACGCGCAAGCGGGACAAGATGCGGCGCATGGCAATCAAGCTGCCAGCGAGGGGAGGGGCGCGGTGCACGGGCGGGTGGTGCGGTGGACAGCCACCCCAAAGCGTTCGCCCAAGATGGAAGCCGGCGTACCCCCGACCTCAGCGGCAACATCGAGACAAATTGGGATGCGCGTAATCGCATTACCGCCACCAAATGGCACGTGAAGAGGCCGAGATTCAACGACGGGAGGAATACAACATGTTGTACGGAAACCCGACGAGGGAACCTTCACGACCACTACGATCCGGCCGTACCATCCGAACCTCCGTCGGGTTCGGTGGCGCGGGCTTTAAGGGCACCAATGCCCCTCGAAGTACCGGCGACCAAGACCCAGGCTTGGGTCATGATTCTGAGATTGCAATCGGGCGGCCGGTGGTGGGAGGACGTCATGGCGAATTACTTCCCAATCAGCCTTGACCGAGCGGCTAATCGGCGGCTCCTGGCCCTCCCCGAACGAAGACTGCGCACGCGTGGCAAGACGTCAAGGATGTTTTCATCAGTACCTATAAATCACGTGCAAGCAATCGGGCACCAAATGCGACTGGAACGACTACGTCTCGGCGAAACGAGCCCCTTCGGGATTTCATTCGCCCGTTTTTCGAGGTGCGCCTCACGATCCCGGATATCACCGATGAGGAGTGTATCGGCTCGTTTACCAAGGGTCGTCTCCACTGGTAACGCCGCGGCCCAAGAGTTGCGGAAAAAGCTCCACAGAAGCAAGATCACAACGATGGCCAAAGCTGGCGGACGTCGCCACGTCGCCGGCGGGCGGGGCGAAGCGAGTATGTCTTCCATAAGGACTACGGCTACTCCTCCCGTCGAGCGCTCTCCTCGACGTGAGGCAACCCGAGGATGACAAGCGGCGCGGCCGGCGTCCGCGATAATCGCCTCGGCGACTCCGTGATGTAAATCACGGGGAAAGGCGCAAGCAATTATCGCGGCGCCGTCGTGATCAGGAATCGTCGAGGAGGAGGTGTCAACAACGTCAAGGCAGGACAGAAGAAGAAAAACCTCAACTGGAGGGATCCAGTTCAGAAACTCTTGCATGGCAAGTGCCCTCGACACCCCGACTTGAACCATAGCGGCGAGTGTCGACACTTTAATGCCGAGTATGAAAGCTTTTTCTAAGCATAGCTCAAGGTCAATAACGAGCAACGGAAGAAGCGCGAAGCCGGCCGCGACAACCAGGGGAGGAGCGCGATGAGGACGCTGATCCCGACATCGCTATCGTGACGCGGATGCCGTCGTTCACGATCTCGGGCGGGCATTACGGCGCCGTGAAGTCGGGCGGGAACGCAAGGTTTACGCCGAAACGTTCTGACGGTCAAAGACTTCAGCGAGGGGATGACGGAACCAATATGGCCCAACTTCTCCGAGCGGGTCATAACTTTTAGCCGTGATGATCGGTGGTGCAACAACCCCGTACCCGGGCGTTTCCCATTGGTTTTGGACGGTGTCGGACGCTTGCGTTTCGAGAAAGTCCTCATTGGCGGTGGCGGTGCTCACGAACATGTTGTTCCGGAGCTCCATGGAAGCTTTGGACATAAAAAAGGAGGACCTCAAGCCATACGACCATCCGTTACGGGAATCTTGCGGGAGAATCATCCATCCCCTCGAGCGGTGACCCTCCATGTATAGTTCGCGACCCCAAGCACCATCGCATCCAATACTTAAACTTCATCGTCGCCGACTTCGAGTCTTCTTACCATGCCATTATCGGCAGGCCAGGGTTGACCAAGCTTATGGCGGTTCCGCATTACGGCTACCTCATCCTCAAGATCCCTATAGAGAAGGGGGTTCTGACTTGCCGGGCCAACGTACATATGGCCTATGTCTGCGAGAAAGAGGGCCTCGACAAGCGGGAATTTATTCTCCAGTTGGTTCGGCAGGCGGAAGTGATCAACAACGCAAAAAGTTAAACCCCTCCGACCTCGAGATACCCGAGGGAAGCGGGTAAAGACCACCAAGCCGTCGGATACAAAGGAGATCCGGCTGGTGGGAAGGCGACGCCGCCAAGGCGACAAGGATCGGCGTCAACCTCGATCCGAAATAGGAAGACGCGCTCGTCCGGTTCTTGAGGGACAACGTGAGCATTTCGCGTGGAAACCCGCCGATATGCCGGAGTCCCTCAAAGCCGGATCGAAAGCACCACTTACGCGTCAAGCAGCCTGGGGCCAAGCCCGTGCGCCCGAGAAGATACGCCGTTTTAATAAAGAAAAATCAGCCGCTATTAAAGCGAGTAACTAGGTTGCTAGCTCTTTGGTTTTATTCGCGAAGTGTATCACCCATTTGGATAGCTAATCCTGTCCTTGTAAGAAAAAAAAATTATGAATGGAGGATGTGCGTTGATTATACCGATCTCAATAGGGCTTGCCCTAAAGACCCGTTCGGTGCGCCCGTATCGACGGGTTGTCGACTCTCTGCGAGGTTGCGAGCTCTTAAGTTTCCTTGGCGCTACTCGGGCTATCACCAAATTGCCCTCGCAGTAGAAGATCGGGAGAAAACTTCCTTCATCACTCTGTTTGGTGCTTATTGCTACACAACAATGTCGTTCGGTCTCCGAAACGCCGGAGCCACTTACCAGCGGGCCATACAGGGCTGTTTAGGAGAGCTTATACCCGACCTCGCTCAGGCTTATGTCGACGACGTCGTGGTGAAGACCCATAGCGCCTCTACCCCGGTGGACGACTTAGCAAAAGTTTTTTCAAAACTTAATCAGTTCCAGTGGAAGCTTAATCCAGGAAAATGTGTCTTTGGCGTACCCTCTGGCAATTTACTCGGTAATATTGTCAGCAGGCGTGGTATTGAGCCAAACCCGGAGAAAATCGGGGCCATCATATGCATGAAGGCACCCCGAAACGTAAAAGACGTTCAGAAGCTTACGGGATGTATGGCAGCCCTAAGTCGTTTTGTCGCGCGGCTTGGGGAAAGAGGGTTGCCATTCTTTAAACTACTACGCGCAGGTGAGGCTTTCAGGTGGACCAATGAGGCTCAGGAGGCGTTCGACGATTTTAAGAGGTTCCTAACATCACCTCCAGTACTAGTAGCCCCGAACGACGGTGAGACTATACTGCTCTACATCGCTGCGACCAACCGAGTGGTTAGCACCGCTTTAGTTGTCGAACGCGCGGAGGAAGGACATGTGTATCCCGTCCAACGGCCGGTCTACTTCATCAGCGAAGTTCTAAATGATTCCAAGCAAAGGTACTTACATATACAAAAGTTACTTTATGGGATCCTCATCACTTCTCGCAAGTGCGACATTATTTTGACCTCCACCCTATCAATGTGGTCTCCGACTACCCGCCGGGCGACGTCCTACGCAACAAAGACGCCAATGGCCGTATATGTAAATGGGCGATTGAGCCGATACATTTTGCTATCGATTACAAAAACAAGAACTCAATCAAATCACAAGCTTTGGGCGATTTTGTTTTGCGAATGGGACGGATACGGAAACTCCCCTCGAAGACACCGGTCGAGGAGCATTTGGACAATGTATTTCGACGGTATTTGAATATCGATGGTCCGAGGAGGAGTGTACATTATATCACCTTAGGGGACACTCTTTCGTTACGTCCCCGGATCCATTTCAAAGCATCCAACAATCTTTGCGGAATACGAGGCTGCTCTCCATGGTCTTCGCATTGCCATACAATTAGGCGTTCGTCGCTTGCAAGTATATGGAGACTTCGGCACTTGTGATCAAGCGAGGTCAATAAAGATTGGGACTGCAAGAGTGAGAAGATGGGCGCATATGTAGCAGACTATCCGAAACTGGAAGGAAAATTTTATGGGCTCGGTTTCGATCACGTGGTGCGGGACTACAACCAAGCGACGAACTTTCAAAACTTCGGTTCCTCCGAGCAAAGATTCCAAACAGCATTTTTATTGAAGACTTATGGCAGCCTACCATCTACGATCCTCGCCTGGTCCTCCGGTTGAAACGGCCGAACATATAGTCGCTACTATGGCGAGTCCAGGTGAATGAAGATTGGCGGGTGCCGATAATTAAGTACCTCCAAGAAGCTCTCGTACTGCGAAGACAAGACCGAGCAAGAGCGGCTCATCGACGCAGATAAAAATTATGTTCTCGTCGACGGTTTTTCTTATGCGTAAAAGCATCGGAGATCGAGTCTTACGTGCAGTGCATCTCGGAGCGGACGGTGTTAAACTCCTCGATGAGATTCACTGAGGCATATGTGGCAATCATGCGGCTTCGTACATTAGTGGGGAAGGCTTTCGAGGCGAGGTTTTATTGGCCGGCGGCCGTCGCCGACGCAGAACATTTGGTGCGAAGACTGCGACAAGTGTCAATTTTTTGCAAAACAAACACCGTCCTCGCCCACGAACTCCAAACGATACCGGTGCTGGCCTTTCTCATGCCGGGACTCGATGCTATTGGGCCTTTCAAACCTTTTGCCCCGAGGCTTCAAGTGGATATTCGTCATGGTCGACAAGTTCTCCAAGTGGATCGAGTACATGCCGTCGGTCGACGCCAATCCGCAAAGCCCGTGGAAATGCTCAACGAGGTGATTCATCGCTTTGGGATTCCTAATTCCATCATCAGCGACTGGCAAAGACGCGTTACTGACCGATCGTTTTTGGGATTACTGTGAAGAAAAGAGCATCAAGGTCAAATATGTTTCCCTCGCGCATCCACGGGCCAATGGGCAAGCCCGAGCACTACAGAATCCGCTTCTTTGCGAGTGCGGATAGGTTTGCCGAGTGGCAAAAATCGGGCACTTCGGCAAAGAGGGTCTTTGCCGAGTGCCAAAGCAGCACTCGACAAAGAGAACTTTGCCGAAAGTGCCCTGGCCCGCGTCGGCGGCGTCGCACAACTTCGGCAATGTATACATTTGCGAGTGCGCGGTCGCTCAAAAAAATACACTCGGCGAAGGATAAGCGAGGAACGGCCACTCGCCGTTACTTTTGCCGAGTGCCGCCGTTAGACACTTTCGGCAAACTAGGGTTACTTTGCGAGTGCAACACGCCCGAGCACTTTCGGCAAAGAACTTGTTTGCGAGTGTCGGACTTGGCACTTTTCGGCAAACTATGCATTTTTTCGATTTTTCGTCCCATATTTTTTTGTGTGACATTAGTAAAGTAATTACATCTCATCTTCATAATTTGGGACAGTTTCAAGTTGTTTTGCTATATTTCATGAAATATTTATATTTTCTTGCATTTTTGGACCACTCCAAATTTGAAGCTGCGGGTACATGAAATGATGGACTGTGGTCATTCAAAAAATATTATTCATGATGTTTGGCGTATGTTTAGGCTCAATCGGTGACTTCGCGTGGAATTTCAAACATTTATGTGCGGGAACATGACGAGTTACGTCTGCGGAAACGTGTTTTTAAAATTCTATAAAATCCAAGCGAAGTTCAAAAATCACGAAACTTGGCGTGGTGTCTTGTCATCTCATGGGGAGGATCGTGAAAAAAAATTTCTCCACAGTTTGATCACATGTGATCAAGTGTCGGAGATGAAACCCGAGGACATCAAGCATCCACGCCACAACTTGATCGAAAGTTTTCAAATTTTTTTCCAGCAAAATTCCTCATGAGATGACAAGACACCACGCCAAGTTTCATGATTTTTGAACTCGCTTTGATTTTATAGAATTTTAAAACACGTTTCCCCCAGACGTAACTCGTCATGTTCCAAGACATAAATGTTTGAAATTCCACGCGAGTCCCTCGGATTGAGCCTAAAACATACGCCAAACATCATGAATAAAATTTTTTGAATGACCGTCCATTATTCCATGTTTCAGCTCAAATTTGGAGTGGTCCGTAAAAATGCAAGAAAATATAAATAATTCATGAAATATAGCAAAACAACTTGAAAGTGTCCCAAATTCAAGATGAGATGTAATTAGTGTACCAAGGCAACACAAAAAAATGGGGCAAAAAGTTCAAAAAATGAATAGTTTTGGGAAGTGCCTAAGGACACTCGCAAGGCTCTTTGCCGAGTGCCTAGGACGGCGTGGCACCTCGGAAAGGATATTTTTAAAAAAATTAAGCGGTGCCTTTGCCGAGTGCCGCTTTCGTGCACTCGGCAAAGCCGGGGTTAAGTGTCCCTGCGTAGCTCCCCTCTTCTCACTCTTCTCTCTCATTCGCCCGAGCCCGCCCCCCGAGCCCCATCGCGCCCGCCGCGCCGCCGCCCGTCCCTCGCCGCGCCCGCGCGCCGCCGGAATCGCGGATCCGGCCCCGGCGCCCCCGCCGACCTCGGCCGCGCCAGCCCGGCCCTTCCCAGGGGCCCTTCAGCGCGGCCGCCGGACCTCCGCCCCGCCACCGCGCCGCTCCGCCGCGCCGGGCCCGCTGCTGGCCTCCGGCCCAGCGCCGGCGGCGCCCGCCCGGCCGCCCGCCCCCGGCCCCCGGCCCGCCGGCCGACGCCCCGGCCCCCGGCCCGACCCGCCCGGCCCCCGGCCCCCGGGAGAAAGGCCTCTGTTCAGGCGAGGGAGAAAGGGGAGGTGAGGAAGAGGAAGGAAGGGGAAGGTGAGGAGGAAGAGGGAGGAAAGGGAAGAAGAGGAGGGAGAAGAGGGAGAAGAGGAAGAAGGAGGAAGAAGAGGAAGGGAGGAGGAAGAAGGTGATTGACGCTGGTCGCCGTTTCTTCGTGTTGCCACGACCAAGGTAATTAAGCGCTATTCTTCTAGTAGTGTTAGTTGTAGGGTTAGTAGTAGTAGTTAGTAAATAGTTGTAGGGTTAGTATTAGTAGTGTTAGTAGTTGTTAGTAATAGTTGTAGGGTTAGTATTAGTATTTTTAGTAGTTGTTAGTAATAGTTGTAGGATTAGTAGTAATTGTTATGGTAATACTTGAGAAGTAAAGTATGTGGTTGGATATATTGATGGTTGGTGGCCTTCGTGCCCATATTGGTGGTTGGTGGCCTTCGTGCCCATTCTCGGTATATGCATGTGGTTGTTGGCCTTCGTGCCATGTTTTTGCGGGTTTGGGAACCTCCCCGTGTGGGAGGTCTCCGAAATTTAGAGTCGACACTAACTATTTTTGGCCTTGTTTTGTAGGAGGACCTGTGGGAGGGACTCGGCGCCCCCCGGTCGTCCTCGTGGGCGGGTCTTGCTGCACCACGTCTCCACCGGCCCGTAGGTATGAATCACCTCCGTCCCGTCCTTGTAGTTTTGTTACGCAGCGCGACCCGGTTAGGCGTCTCCGTCCGAAAGAGATACAAGGCGTTGGTATGCGCATCTCGTGCATATCTGCGACCGTATCCATTTCGGATTGTCGTTTTTTTGGACAGCCCGTGGATGCGTAGACAAGGTTAGCATCCATGCCGGGTCCGTCCGAGCTGGATTTTCGGCAGCACCTCCTCGTTGTTCTCCGGATACACACTCCCCCCCGGGGCGTGTATCGGGAGAACGGCGGGGGAGGTCTTTGTCAAATTCTGGCTCTCGGGACGGGACCTCGAGTATGGATGCTAACCTTGTCTACGCATCCTCGGAATGGATTAGGACCTACCCCTCACCTATTAGATGGTAGGAACGCCGTGTAGATGCAATTCTTTGCTTATGTGGCTCCGACATGGGCGTATGACAGAGGATGGATAACCGTGAGTGGATGTACACGGGCCGCAAGTAAGAGTCTTGAATGGGTTAGGGGACCGATGCTTTCTGGAACATGCATTTGGCCCAGTCTGCTAAAGGGTGTCTGTTCGGATGCCGTGTCCGCGGCAAACAAATGTAAGAACAAGAAAAAGCGAGTCAAGATTGAAATGGGTAAACATATTTACAACAACGGATTCGTCCCAAACTATAGCCGCCGGATCTTCCACGGCTAAGTCGATCGTATTAGAGAGGGCGTGGTGAGGCCCCTCCTCGAGGAGTATGATCAAGATGCAAGGGATGGCAGACATGATGGCGAACTTTCATGATGCACAGTTCAATGGAGGATTGGAGGAGGAACCTCGAGAAACCGCAAAGGCGTTCTACGAGATGATGGAGGCGGCACGGCAGCCCCTTCACGAAGACAATGCTTACGGCTGGATGGCATTTCACGCCTTATAGCGTTGAAGTCCCAATTGAGCATTAGTCGAGGCGGCCGACACCACATTGTCGGTTCTTGGCAAAATGCTTCAGAGGGTCACGTCCCTGCCGAAGAACACGTGACGAAGTCACGAGACTTCTTCGTTTTTGAAGATGCCGTATGACTCGTACCATGCTTGTCCAAAGGGGTGCGTCCTCTTTAGGGAGACCTCAAGGAAGCAACGCCTTTGTCCAAAGTGCAAAGCCTCTAGGTATGTGGAGGTAGAATGTAGTGATGGCGGGAAGAAAGCAGTCCAAGATCCCCGAGATGGTCCTAACGACACCTTCCTTTCGCATGCGAGGCTCCAACGGCCGTACATGACATGAGGAGTCCGCGAAACAAATGACATGGCACAAGAAGGGCAAAAGATACAGATCCCGAGAAGTTGGTACACCCATCGGATGGTGATGCATGGAAGCACTTGCCGATAATATGCATCCTGAAAAAAGCTATGGAGGCTCGAAATGTGCGTGTAGCGTTCGCAATGAGATGGGTTCACCCCGTCACGGTCAAGCTGGCGGCCCGTACACTTGTTGGCCCGTGTTTGTGATCCCTCTCAATCTTCCCCACGGTGTCATGTTTGAGCTCAAGCACCTGTTCTTGACGCCGATAATACCCGGGCACCGGGCAACAATATAAGGTGTGTTCATGCGCCCGGTGTGGGATGAATTGCAAGATGCTTGGGAAAATGGGGCACCGGCGTGCGACCAGAGCTACAAAGACAAACTTTACAATGCACGTGTGGTACCTATATTCAATGCATGACTTCGGCTTATGGCATATTGGCCCGGATGGTGTGTTCATGGGAGGTTCCCTTGCCCAACATGCAAGGCAACACAGATTCACTGGCTTCTCAAGGGTGGCAAGTATTCCTCGTTTGACAAACATCGTCAATTCTTGCCCGAGAACCATGAATTCGGACTAGACAAAAAGCACTTTCACGAAAGGTATTGAAGTCACCGATCCCATCCCAAAGTTTATGACCGGTGAAGAGGTCCTTGCCGAGCTAGCTGGTCTCAAAATCGATGAAAAGAAAGGTGGTTTTGTTGGATATGGTCGGACACACATGTGGACTTATATATCGGGCTTGACTAATCTCCCCTACTACAAGGATCTTCTTCTTCCACACAACATCGATGTAATGCACACAAAAAGAATATCTACGAGGCACTCTTCGCAACATCCATGGACCTTGAAGTCAAAGGACAACGTTAAAGCTAGACTTGACATAGAGATCTTTGTCGCGATAGACCAAAGCTAGTGATAGAGACCCCCTAGCCCAGGGAGGAGATGGAAAAAGGGCCCGGCCGACTACATCATCAAAAGGGCCGATAGGAAGGAAGTGCTACGGTGGATGAAGACGTTATCGTTCCCACGATGGGTATGCGGCGAATCCAGTAGGGAGTGAACTTGCAAACTATGAAAGTCCGGGGATGAAGAGTCATGACTTCCACATATGGATTGAGCGGATCCTTCCTGCGATGACTCGGGGATACCTCCCGAACCCGATTGTGGCGGCGTCTGGCGAGTTGAGCTTTTTCTTCCGCCCGGCTTTGTGTTAAGGAGTTATCTCGGGATGCGATTGCTGATGCGAGCGTCTTTGCACTGCGTTGATCCGCAAGTTAGAGATGATATTTCCACCAGGGCTTCTTTTCCTGTCCATGCAACACCTGATTTTGCACGCCCGCCGAGAGGCACGGTTGGGAACCCGATGCAGTTCCGTTGGTGCTATCCAATTGAGAGGGCTCTCAAGGTACCCGGAGAAAATGCGGGAATAAAGCCGAATTGAGCCTTCCCGTGGCGGAGGCATACATTCGGAGGAGGGCCGACCTTCACACAGCGTGGTACTATCGAGAAACTTCCGGCGTCCACAATCCTACCCCCTCGTTACAAGAGGAGAGTTCATCGAACCTTAGCCTTTTCGGAGGGCAAAGTCGGAAGAGGAAGCGCGCCTACCCACAAGCACTTGTCCTTTGATGAGTGGCGCACTATCATGCTCTATGTGTTGTTGTTGAACCTTGACGAAAGCGCTCCTTATCGCCAGATAAGTTCTCAATGAGCTTGTTCCACACCTCCGGCCTCCACCTATCGACCCTAAACCTCTAGCCTTGTTTTTTCGGTGGAATTTATTGGTCAACTTTGGAGAGGGAATGGGGCTCCTACCTTGCAACAAGAAGACAATCTTCTAAAAAATGGGAAACCCGATTTTATTTCCCGGTTCGCTCAAAGGTACCATCCAACTAACCTCGTTCGGCTTTGATATTCCACTTTGGTCCTAGTAACATATAATGTAACGATCTATGTGGCACGACCTTGCGAGCCCGCCGCAGGATGCCGATATGTGCGAAATTTAAAAACAGGTGGGCAATGGCTTCCCCGTAGGGTCAACTCGTTCACCGTTTATGATGTGAATGGCTATCGGTTTCGCACGAGAAGCTACGAGGAGAGTCGGCCCAACCGGAAAACAACGTGCACGGGAGTTAAATACGCCGGCTTGGATAAGAAGGACTATTACGGCATAGTCGAAGAAATATATGAGCTCAACGGGGTCCTAAAGAGCTCAAGCTAGTGGTATTCAAATGCCATTGGTTCGATCCGATGACACGAAAGTGGACCCTACGATTGGGCAAGTCTTAAATTCGATAGGATTTAAGGTATATGGAGGAGAGGATGTCTATATTGTGGCTAATATACACGCCACACAAGTTTATTACCTCCCATGGGCGTGCAAAAAACACTTGACGGACCTTGCGGGTTGGTACCTTGTGCGGCGAGTATCGCCGCCCGAAAGCGCACATTCGAACGATGATGATTACAACCACGACCCAAACACTCAAGAGTTCTATCAACCCGAGGGGCTAGAAGGACGTTTGGAGATAGACATTCTTTTTCGATGGGCATGGAAGTAGACAAACGCCATCGATGAGGGCGAGGGTGATGAGGTGCGAGGATGCAAGGACCCTCGCAAATTCTTGAGCGATGGAGGCCGGTGCGCCGAAGGGGCTGTGGAGGCGATGCACTTGGCGGGGCGATCTGGATGATGAGGGTGATGACATTGATGATTACAATAGAGTGGTAGCGATAGTGATGACTACATCCCAGCCTTAGGCATTCGGGAGATAATTTCTAAATCATGTAATACTATTTTGTTATTATTGTTACCTTTCAATTATATTTCGTTCATTTTGCAATACTAATTGGTTTACTATTTGTTTTTGCGGGGACTCGACAAAATGCGGGCGGAAGGCGGCAGTCGACGGGGGTCCGATCCCGCTCGCGAGACCCCCTCACCCCTCTCCCAGGCCGACGAGGAGGAGGCCGACGAGGGAAAGGAGCCGACGAGCAAAGACACGGCGGTGGGAGGCGAGGCGCGGCCCGGCGTCGTCCGGCCCACGAGGAGGCTTTGACTTTGTGTCGTCGTCGGACCGGCCCGGGGCCCGGTGTCGGCCGGCCAGGGGGCCGTCGTCGGGCCGACCCTCGTCGGGCCACACCGCGGTTCGGACTCGGTGCGAAGAGACACTGTCCACCGCCCTCCTCGAGTGCCGCCAAGGTCTACCAACGGGGCCTCGAGCCTCCCATTAAGGGGCGATCCTTTTTCACCGCCGCCCCGTGATTCGACCCAACGGTGAAAAGTAAGTAGCCATTGATATTTTCACTACTTCTTCATATGACATGTTGAAAATCGAACTTCAAACTAACAATTTGTCTTAATGCCTCGCGGCAAGAATCGGAAGATTGTAAGCGGAGGGCGGTGCGCGCCATATCAATGGCATCCGCAGCCTGTGATTAGAGAGAACTACTACGGCTTTGGTGGACCTCGAACAGCGTGAGGGAGGTTCCCCTCGACGGGACCACCGTCTTGGCGTGAGGCGAGGGCAGACTTGCCGGGAAGATCAAGACGGACTTTTGGGTGAGTGTGTATGCGAGGATTACTTCACGTCGTTTGAATACTATGTTTCTTAAATAATTGAATGATACATGTTTTTACGTATGCAGAACTACTTCACGTGCTTGGCGGGAAGGAGGAGGAGGCCGCTAGAGTGGGGGGGGTGCAGTCCGCCGAGAACGACTCAAGGACCCGTACCACGAGGCGTTTCATCGCATCACCTCCTACAACGCCGACGTTTTTGGCAAGGTGGTGAAGAAGAACGAAGCAAGGAGATGATGCTCCGTAGGGAGGCCGACCTCACCGAGAGCAAGTACATCCAGTTCGTAGAACGCATTTATTCAGATTTCTTCAATAAAAAAATAAGCGAGACTTCCATTAATCCCCGCTATGTCATGCGGATGTGTCGGAGTGGTGCGGCAAGTACAAAGACTGGCCGGGAGGCCATTGTGGAGAAGTGGCTCTTGGGCGAGACGACGCAGCGTACAAGAGACTCCGTCTGAGGTGTCGCCACGGAGATGCAAGGCGCTCCCACACCGCAAGGCAGCGTGCTCCGGTGTATATGGATAGATGGAGTGCGATTGTGTTGATATTTTTATTCAAGCGCTTCAAATCTCTTTCACTTCACACCATCTCTGTGTTCTCCTCGCAGTCCCGCCCGCATGGAAACCAGGAGGCGCGGAAGCACGCTGGTGGGCCTTGACTCACACGGCGGGGGCGGCGACCGGCCAACGTCTACGACCGGCGAAGGGGCCCGAGGCGTACAAGCAACGCCGGCGTTCACCCCAAGCTTACCCGATGCGCCGAGGCGGCCAAAGCGGCGCTATGGGGAGGACTGATCCAGCCCCAGCCCGGACGCCAGACGGTGATGAGGTTGGGAGGAGGGAAGCGGCACGGCGGTTCTGGATGGCCAACAAGCGCGTCGACCCGTCCTACGATTGACGGGGGAGGGTGATTCGCTCACGGACCACGACCTCCACCGACATCCCCATAGCACCCGGCGGTCGAGCTCCATGCGCAGGCGATCACGGTAACTTCGGTTTCATCCGGTCGTTCCGCTGGTTTTACATTTTTAAGCTACCTATGCATTGTTTTAATGTTACGGTTGTAATATTGCGGTCCGGATGGCGGATTTTGGAGGCGAGCGGGCGGCCAGTAAAAAAGAGTTTGCGGCCGGCAGCCCGAGCGGCGAGGCCCATCGGCGGGAGTTGGAGGCAATCACGCAACTTTTCGGTGCGCCCGCTGCGGGACGTGGCGAGCTTACTTCAGGGGCCTCCGGATCCGGGTGTGACCCCCGCCTCCGTTGCCTCCCTCATTTGATTCGCTCCACCCCGTTTCCCGTTCCTCCTCGTGAGCGGACTCCGGTGAGTATATGTTGTTGTTCATTTATTTGGCATGTGCGGCTCCTGCGGTACTAATGAGATCGCCTCACACTTGTGCAGCCACGGTCGGCGGGTTCGAACCCGACTCCTCCAGGTGGCCCTTCTCCACCCCATCCGGCCTATCGGTCGGCCCGGCGCACAAGACACGTGGCGGTGGCGTTCCTCCTCGGGCGCCGGCACCACACTCACGGGCTTCCACACGTCCCTCCACACCACGGGTGGTCGTACGATCGGCGCCCGCGCAAAGACGGGTGGTATCCGGGGCAAGGTGAGGGCTCTTCGCACAGCGGGAGGCCCACGGTTCGGGGCCGTCAAGTTGAGGTGGTGGTGATGGATTTATTTTTAGATGTTGGATATGTTGCCTTTGTGACGGATCGTTTTTCGATGTTGGACATGTTAGATTCCGTTTGGTTGTTGGACATGTTGGATTTTTGTGGTATTTGTGGATTATATATGTGAATTTGTGGTATTTGTGGATTATATATGTGAATTTGTGAGATATGTGGATTATATATGTGAATCGGTGATATATGTGGTTTATGATGTATATATGAATGTTTATGGTATATGTATATGTTGATTTGCAAAGCAACAAGCAATAGAAAAGCAAAGAAAAAATTCCCAGCTTTTCCGAAAGTGCCAAAAGACTCGGCAAAGAAAGTCGGTAACCTCGCAGAAAAATGAGGGTTGCCGAGTGCAAAAGGTGGCACTCAAGAACCGATTCATAACTTGCGAGTGCCTCCCCTGCACGGACTCGGCAAAGTTCATTTGTTTTTTTTGTAAAATAAATATTTGCGAGTGCCAACATCGGCACTTTCGGAAAGATTTAAAATATTCATATCTTTGCGAGTGCGGACGTTTGGCGTCCAGAAAGCCCCCTTCATATTAATCTGGCCGGCGTCGGGTTCGCGAGTCGACTACGACACTTTCGCGGGGAACTCTTCGCCATCGGGCGGTGCTTTGGCACTTTCGTTAAGATGGCCGCCCGAGTAAATCTTCGCCCGAAAGTGCGGTCGCGAGTGCGGCACTGTGAGAACCTCTCGCGGTGCCGAGCATTTGCCCGGCGCGGCGCGCACTCGCAAAGCGTATCGCGTCTCCCTGTAGTGGAGCGAGCAAACGGCATGATTCGGAAGCACTACGGAAAGACTCTTTTCGACCAGATGGGAAATACCCGGTCGATGGTTAAAAGAGCGCCCAGATCGTTTGGGGGTTGCGCACAGCCGAAGTCGGCCTTTGGGGTGTCACCATATTTTATGGTATTTGGATCGAAGCGTCCTCCCAGCTGATATCGCCTTTCATTCCCTCGCGTCGAACACTATGAGGAAGAGATCTCTGATGCCGCGACGCGAAGATGAACTTCGTCATGCTCGAAGAAAACCGCTTGCAAAAGCTGCACCAGGAATGCTAAGTACACCGAAGGTGTTCGACGATATTATAACCCGCAATGTGCGTAAGCAGCCAGCGGTTGGCGACTTAGTCGCCGAAGGAAGCGGAAGAGTGTCCACAACTGGAATCACATTGGGAAGGTCCTTTCGAGTCAAAGAGGTGACTCGGCCAGGAGCTTACAGATTAATAACAATGGAGGCGTCGACATCCCTAACTCCTGGAACATCGAGCACCTACGGCGATTTTACCCATAAACTCGGGGACTCTGTAAGCCAGTTTGTACCATTAATTACTTTCTGCTGTCGCAATTTTAATACAAAGTTTTTTCCGGAGAATGTTGACATAGCTATATTTTCTTTTTGACGTAATTAATTTATTTCTATGCTCAACTAAAATCTCCTCGATCCTTTGGACCTCCTAGAGCCGTCTACGTACTTGATCATTTTTGCGGTAGATGCGCGAATGGTGGAACCCCGCATAGACCCGGCGATTGGCGGATGACTCCATGGCGTGATCGACACAGCCCAATAGCTTGCCTGAGTAACGCGTCTCCAAGCTGCGGTTATACCGACACGTCATGGCTAGGGACAGTGTCTACCATAAGTGATCTACTTCGACGAATCCACGGTAATCACGATATCGCTTCATATTTAACATAATCGTATGCATGCTAAAACGATTATGCAGATAAAAAAACAAAGTATTATACGCCACCCACATCCGGGCGTGGCTCGGCTAAATAATGATAGTGTTTTTTTCACTGTTTTTTCACTAAACTGTTTTTGCTACGGCAATAAAAAGCAAAGTATTTTGCCTGGGGCCACGTCACCCAGGTCTTTACCTTCTAGCAGTTCACAGGAGAGGGTTCATCTCGTCGGCCAAGGTGGTCGCCGCCTCATCCGCATCCTCGCGCAGCTTCTCGGCTCCATCTTCATCTGTCCCGTGTGTAGTAGCGGACGGACGCGCTGAAACTCCACAATGGGATAATGAGAGCGAGCTACCGCAAAGCGCATGTCGAGCTGTGTCGCGGGTGGCCTGGCGTGTGAACTCCATGAAGTTCGCCCATGCCGCTGCACTGCGCTGCTCCATGTTCTCAGCATCGGTAGGAGGCGCTTCTTCTGGATTGGTTCCGCCGACTGCGTAGCCATGGATAGCGTCGAGAACAGGGCCGACACCTTGTTGCAGTCGTTCCACCCGACTCCGCCACAGCACACTCGATCCCTCCAGTTCGCGAGTCTGCTGAATGTGGGCCGCCCGCATAGCTATCGAAACCGGACAGGGTAAGAAAACACGACTTTTTCTTTCCTTAAAACTTTTTTCAGGAAACCACGAGAAAACATACCATCACGCTCGGCAATGGTACTTTGGAGCTCCTGGTTCAGATCACTTGCCCGCTGGTTCGCCATCACCAGTTGTTGCTGCAACAACTCGACAGCGGCTTCATGTTCTACAAAGGTATACACAAATAACAAATTTTTCTCGTTATTACTAATAAACCGTGTTTCAAAGATAACTACAGATCCAAATATTCAAGACTATACGACACTCACCACGAGTCTGGGCTTGGACTTGAGCAAGCTGAGCAGCACGATCGTCTTCTAGCTGCTTGCGGTCGACGGCGAGCTGGGTACGTGATTCTTCGACGGCTTTGCCCTCGCGGGTAATTCTGGCTGCGTCACGATCCAGGCGGGTTCGCTCAGTCGCCAGCAGCTCGCGCTCAGCTTCTAGCGCCAACCGCTCCTGAGCAAAAGCTTGCCGCTGCGCATCGGCACTCCCGGCCAACAGGCGGTCCCTCTCCACGGCGAGGACTGTTCGCTCATCAGCAAGACAGTCGCGCTCATGGGCGAGCTCATCCCGCGCCTGTTGGGTCTCGAGCAATGCTTTGCGACATTGCTCCAATTCGGCGCGCAGCTGGCGCATCTCTTCAGCTCGGATATGCTAACAAAACATCACATAAAGTTACTACAGTGCATATGACAAAAGATTACCAAGCAGAGTACGAAGGTTGAGTACTTACGCGCAAGCGGCTGGCTCCCTCCCTCTACTTGACGAGCTATCCGTGTTGGCTCATCCTCCTCCTCGATGTCTTCAAAATCCCCAGCACCTTCACCCTCGAGAGCCTCAGCAGCCGTTTCCCATGGGTCTGCCTCTTCCATCACCTGGTCTTCCTCAACATGTTGAAAATCATCAATGGACGACTCAGGAGGAATTACCATGGGCATTGCAGCTGGTTCAGATGTCAACAGGTCACCCGTGTTGACCACGGATTCCTGCACCTCAGGCCGACCCGATACTTCATGGAGTCCCTCGGGGACTCTGGTCTCTTGTTCCTCGACAGTCAGCTCGGGGACTGTGGTCTCTGGTATGTCGGTCGTCGGCTCGGGGACTGCGGCTGTAGGCGGAGGTTCATGGATTTCATCTCGACCAGGAGAGCCCACAACAGTCGGCACTGGAGCAGGCTCGGTGACAGGTCCCCTATATCATCAAGTTTAGTGTCCAAGATATAAGACGGTCGAGCAACACATTTAAGGCAGATAAAATACTTACACATCGGCAAAACGCATGCCCCGACGACGACTACCCGCACTTCCTCCGCTTCGCCCCCCGCCGCTACGAGGCGCTGTCACATCTCCATGCTCAGCTGGGGGCTCTCTAGGAAGAGCCGTTCGTACTATTGGTGTTCTATCTACAGAAGGCTAAACAGCACCACATACCGACACAATTAGATCGTGCAAATTGCTCGGGGACTATGGCAACTTACAAAGATACTTACAAAAGCTGTCGAATCGATGAATGCCTGAATCTCCTCTTCGGCAAGAAAGTCGTCTGTTTACAGCGGCACATCACTTCGAGGTCCCCGACGAGTCGTTACTTTTCGTTGGGTACGGGACCCCTCTGGCGCACTCTCCAGTGGTCGTTTGCCGCGCGTGCGTGCCGCTGACTCACCTCCGAAGTCGTGGGTGCACCTTGCGCTGCGGAGGCCGGGGTAGCTGCCTGACGATATGTACCAGCACGCACGGCGGCGGCATCGCTCGGCGACAAGCTGAAGTATTGGCTTCGCGACATTCCATGAATCTACAAGCACAAAAGTGTCGACAATTGCACAAAAACAAGCACCAAGTGACAAATGCAATAAATTTCCTCGCTTACCTGAGGAGGTGGGTTACTGGCAGAGAATGTCGGCACGCCTCGTGGGTCATGAGGATCATCTCCCACCGTCAGCAGCTTGGCTACCCGAGCCACCACTTCAGCAGATGGCAGAAACTCGGGAGACTCTCGAGTCGGATCGTTCAAACCGGTATATTCAAAACCGGGATGCTCTCTCCGCTTCAGTGGTTGAACCCGACGCTCAACGAAGACGTGGGCCAGATCGATCCCGTCAACATGTAAATCCGAGATGAGGTCCAGCAGCTCTCTCACCTCGCGGCATCTCGGCGGCAGTAGGCTCCTCGTTCCAGCTTGACTTCCTAATCGGCACGACGGTCGGATCGGCTGGAATTGGGATCTCCGATTGCGGCAGATAAAACCACCGTGGTACATTTGTCGGCAGCCGAATATCGGGGAATGGGATGGCTCGATTATTACGAAGACGCACGAAGATGCCACCAGCAAGCGTGAACCCGCATCCCCTTTAACCCAACAAAGAAGAAATATTTCCAAAGGCTGAGGTTGGGGAGGATGCCGAGACAGCACTCACACAAAGTGACGAAGGCGGCAATGTCGAGGATGGCGTTGGGCGGCAGGTGGCAGAGCTGCAGCCCGTAGAAGATCAACAGCTCCAGCAAGAATGGGTGCGCCGGCATCCCAAACCAGCGCCGAAGTGGCTCTCGAAGACCACCACTTCATCGGTCTCGGCATTGGGTGCGGTTCCTCCTCGCCACCGGGACCCTCCACCCGGCGATGATCTTCTCCGGCAGCACGTGCGCGTTCACCAGCCGCACCCACCGTCGTTCGGTGGATGATGAAGCCGGCCACTCCCTATCCATGCGGGACGAGGGGCTCCTCCGTAGCGAAGCGCGGGATTCGCCTCATGGCCACCTCCGCGGCGGCGGTGCCTCCACGCCTCGCCGGCCCCGGCATTCCAGCGCCGGCTGCTCCCCACCGCGACCTCGGCTCCACCACGACCGCGGCGGCCGCCCGAAGGTTGCGCTCCATTCCAATTCGAGGATGCTTCCTACACACGGGAAGATGAACAGTGCAAATGTCGGTCACATCTATGCAAAAATCACCGCTAAAATCGACGGATTAGGGCATAAAATGGTGGCGGAATGATAGATCTATGATACACATACCGTTTGACTTTTACGATTCAATCCCGAAGGGGATGAAGATTCGCGAACGACGGCGGCGGCTTCGCAAACCCTAGCTATGCGGTTGTAGCAAAGAGAAGATGGAGAGCTCGAGAAGACGAAGAGAGGCTTGGGACGGATGGTTCAAGGCGGCCTCGTGGACTGGGTATTTATACCCGACGGGGTAGGGTATCGGTAACGTGCGGCGCTATCAACCCGCGCCTCCCCATTTTCGGGTTGAGTGCGTGTGGCGGCGGCGGCGTCGGTTGCCATCATTACTTTTTCTAAGCCCGCACGGGCTATGCTCTTGACGCGTGTCTAATCTCCTCGTTTCTCGCGGCGGTTTGTTCCTTCAAAAGATATGGGATATTAATTGACCGGATATCTTGTCTCTTCTCGGGAATTCTGCATTCCTATCTTCCAAACGAAGATTCCTTAAATACACAGGATCTCCTCGAAAATAGGGATCTGTTAATTTGACTCAGGGGTTCCTGGGTCCACAGAAGTATACGATCTTCCATCTACTGGGAGGTTATTTTTTTCCTAAACCTTAGCATGCGTGGTCACCCCACCTACTCCTAAGCTCGGGGACTAAGTGGGCACACTTCACCTACGGTGAATCATCTTTGTGTAAATTGTAATTTTTTTCTAGTGGTTATTTCACTCCACGTGGGCACACTTCACCGGATTTTTTTTCACTGGAGCACCCCGCATCCAACGAGGCGGATTCGTCAAAGATTAAGTCCTGGTCAGGTATAGGGAAGAAAAAAGAATGGCTGGTCGAGAGCTGTCCCGGACTAAGTCGATGAATGTTTAGTCTGGTCGACACTGCTCAGTGGCTGGTCGAAAGATAATTCTAGACTAGTCGACTTGTGATTGCTCTGGTCGACACTACACGAAGGCCGGTCGACAACACCTCCTGACAGCTGAAGACGTCGAAGACTCCTACACCTGTAGCATACAGCGTGCTCGGGGACTAGCTGTGGGGGGATAAACCCCTATCCCCTCACGGGTTATTTTGGGTTAGGCCCTCCCGGGTCGGCCCACCACGGCGGAATAACGCCCTTGGCGTCGGAAGATCGTGATCATCGAAGATTGTGGGAAGACTTGGCCGCCACGATAATTACCTTGTATAGTTCGATCGTAATTGATATGTACTTTCCTATTGTAACCGACCAGGATAGATCTTGTCGGTATAGATCCGACCTGTAACCCCGTCCCCCGGACTATATAAGGGGGCGGGGATCCCCTCAAGGCCCCGAAAATTTTGGAATCAATCAATACAACTAAAAGCAGACGTAGGTTTTACGCCGTCAAGGCGGCCGAACCCGGGTAAAACCCGTGTGTTTTGTCCTTCGCCGTTTCGCTTAACATCTCGTTAGTCGTCTAGCGCATCCCTAACCGCTCAACCTACTAGCCGGGCATACCCCTGCTAGACTATCGCCGATAACTCGACGACAAGCGTCTTCTTCATCATCTCTTGGAAGAACTCGAACTGCTGGGAGAGACCGTCAAGCATCGCCATGAATTCGAGGTCCGTTTCGTCAGCTTCCTCGAAGGCGCCAGCCCAAATCAGCCGAGAACTCGTGATGTGGAAAAAAATTTGGGGTGAAAAAATAGGAGAATCGATGGCATTGATACCAATTGTCACAAACTCACACTTTCGGATATGGATTTCGGAAAGATTGAGGGAATTTGGGGAGAAATTGGAAGAAGAACAGGAGGAACCGAAGGGAAACAGGGAAGAACGGAGAAGCGGGATGAGGTCTTTGGAGTTTCTCAATTCAACGATAACCGTCTCAATACAACCGGGTAGCCTAAATGGCATCCCCG
This sequence comes from Hyparrhenia diplandra, assembly GCA_015847255.1. Classification (NCBI taxonomy): domain Eukaryota; kingdom Viridiplantae; phylum Streptophyta; class Magnoliopsida; order Poales; family Poaceae; genus Hyparrhenia; species Hyparrhenia diplandra. Next base: position 197,385 of record JADLZK010003871.1, read on the forward strand.
CTCACCACACCACCGGGCCGAGCCCCTACATCCTACATGGGCCAAACCCGGCGTTACACGGCCAAACCGCCCAAGACCAAATCTGAGTGTAATCAGCTAATCAACGACAATTGGGCTGGCACCATGAGAAATCAGGCAACTTCTCGCCGGCCTCCGATATCGCATGCTTGTGCGTGACAAGGAGGTTACGGAGGCATGGCTGGACAGCAAACCGAGTAGGTCTGATACAAGCGCCCAGAAAAGAGTGGAGCAACTTATGGAAGATCAAAGTCCCCTCAAAGGTTAGGGTCTTTTTTGTGGCGTCTTGCACGCCATTCGATTCCCACGGAGGATGTCGACACCATAGAAACATGGCTCCCAGTGGCGGGTGCTCAACTGTGGTGGACAGGATTCGTGGAGACACGCTCTCCTTGAATGCAACTTAGCCAGGTGCGTCTGGGCACTGGAGAAGGAGGATATTGTCGAGTTCGTGAATCAGGTCGACACGCAGGATGCCAAGGCGTGGCTCACTGAATTAATGTGTGGCCTGAAGCATGATGAAATGACAAGAGTAGTGGTGAGAATTTGGGCGATCTGGCATGCAAGGAGGCAGGCACTTCATGAAGGTAAATTTCAAAGCCCACTCTCTACTCACGACTTCGTGGAAAGATTCATATCCGAGTTGGACTGGGTACCTCCTCGTGTGCGAAGGTAAACCGGGTATTTAACTCAAGTGGAGTCAGGTGGATCAAGCCGCCTGAGGGGATGGCTAAAATCAATGTGGACGCTGCAATATCGAAGAATTCGAATCGTGCTTCAGTTGCGGCGGTGGCAAGAGATGAGCATGGCCAGTTCGTGGGAGCATCGGTGTTGGTGTTACAGGGCTGTAATGATCCAGAGATAGCCGAGGTCGCAGCTTGTCGAGAAGGACTGGCTTTGGCCAGTGATCTGAACCTCCAGCATGTCCGGATGGCGAGCGACTGCTCCAATGCAGTTAAAGCTATACACAGCGAAGGCTTGGGTGTGCACGGAGCTCTGGTCCAGGAGATCAGGAGCACGATGAGAAGCTTCTCCCGAGTGAAAATTGTCCATGAAAAGAGAGAAGTAAACGTTGATGCTCACTGTCTGGCTAGAGGTCATGTTAATAATATGTTAGGAAGATATGTTTGGTTTCTTTTGCCTCCTGATGGAGTTTGTAACAGTTACAATATGATATAAAGGAGGCAGTGCCAGTTGCTCAAAAAAAAAAAAAAAAAAAAAAAAAAAAAAAAATCAACGACAATAACCACATATGATACAGTAACATGTCAGCACTCGTAGTCTTCTTCTTGACACATGCGTATAAAGTTCTTCTCTAAAAATAGCAGCAGTAGTAGTAGAGTTTTTGACCGCAAAAGACCGGGGAGGAGATCCCTACGCAGGCGACAGGCAGTAGTAGAGTTGTGTATCGCATTGCATTGCATTGCATTGTTCCTCTTTTGCTGTTCAACACCTACTGCTGGGCTCACGTGGCGTGTGTTGATCCATGAATGCACATACATCATCTTGGCAAAAGAGTGATTCGGTATCGCGTTCAAGCTTGTCATTCAATGATTCCATAGTTCCTGTCATCTCTGCATCGTGTTCCTGTCTCTCGCTAGCCAGCTAGAGGTGGTTTACGCCGCCGATCGATGAACATTTGCCATCGCGCCATTGCTGACAACTTGTTTCATGGCGTCCTCTGTGCTTGCAGGTGGTCGGCGATCGCGACGCACCTCCCGAATCGGACAGACAACGCGATCAAGAACTACTGGAACACGCACCTCAAAAAAGCGGTTGGCCAAGATGGGCATCGACCCCGTGACGCACAAGCCGCGCTCCGACGCGATAGGGACAGGCGGAGCAGGGCCCAGCGTCGCCGGTGCCGCGGGCGCGCAGCACGCCGAGGCCGCGGCGCGCCTCAGCCACACGGTGCAGTGGGAGAGCGCGAGGCTCGAGGCCCAGGCGCGCATGGCGCGCGCACGCGAGGCCAGTCGCATGCGCGCGCTCGCAGCGTCTGCGTCCATCTCGGCGCGCCGCCGCACATGCCCGGACACGCCGCCGACGTCCATGTTCTACTCCGAGAGCGCCGCCATGCCGACGCAGCAGTCCATGCAGCAGCAGGCGCACGAGAAGGCGGCACGCAACAAGGATCATGTTGAGCTGCAGCAGTGGGGAGATCACTTCATCGACGCCTCTTACGCGGACTGCGCCGCGAGGGAGTTCGCGGGCATGCTTCTTGACGAGTCGCTGCACCAGCAGCAGACGGAGTATGAGAAGGAGTACTGGCTCGGCATAATGCACCTGGTAAACTCGCCGATGCCCACGCCGTCGTTCGAGGCGTCCTCCTCGTCGGCGCCATTGCAGACGTCAGTCGCAATGGCGCCGCCGCCCGAGGCGTACTCGTCGTCCACGGCGGCCTCGTCCTCGGCGTCAGTCACTGAGCCCCCACCCGATGCCTAGCTACTTCATACCGGCGGGCGATGATTAAACATGCGAGGAAGATGGTTGTACCGAATTTTAGACTCTGGTACTCGTTCATCAGTTGCCAAAGCTTCTTGTAGACTGTACGACAGTGTATTGGAATTCTTATTTGTTTATTTCGTCTGAACTCATATGCATCAGAATCTGTTCAAGTTTGTATATGTTGAATGGATGAACTTCGAACTATATATTGGTCTTTGACTCTTTTGTTTTTTAGATTATTATATTGGTCTTTGAGGCTTTGTATTCTGTCATTCTGAAAGGAGTTCGAATTTTTCTCTTTTTTGTTTCTTTTTTTCGGGAATAGATCTTTTTTAACACTGAAACAATGGAGGAGAGGGGATATGTCTGCATTTCCTGCCAATAGAGACGTTGCAACACGTTGGGTCCAGTCTTCAAACAGGTCAAGCCCATGACAGACCTGAACCTGGTCCAAATTTAATCCAGCCCGCTTGGTTTTCCCCATTTGGAGTCGAGCGCAACAACGGGCGCAATTGCTCTAATTCTTTGCTATGTTGACTTTCTCCGCCACAGTCTGAAAAAAAAAAAAAAAAACCAATAAAAAAATTTAGCACCCTAATTCTTCGATGTAGCAACTTGAATTGAATCAGGAGCAGGACAAGAGACGGATGACTGAGGTCAATTTTTATGGTTTAATAGCACCCCAGCGATAATATCGCTAGATCTAACTAGGAGTGTAGGAAAGATTATTGTACCTGTTATAAACTTGATGCCAAAAACAGGAGAACATTTCTCAAGAGAATTTCATCAGTCAAAGCATTCCACATAGCAACGTTAAAATATTTAGAGTCCAGGGCAGAATAATCACTCTAACATATTGACATGTCACATAAAGATGTTCAGAATTCACTTTTTGTCAACACATACTAAACATTGGAACTGCAGTAATCAAGTCATTGGTTTACACGGCAAAAAGAGTACGAGTACATTTCTTCAGCGGCGACCACAACACCTATTTTCAAACTTGGCACACAAACAGAATACCACATCATCCCAGATCACATCTGCCACTAGCAATATTGCCGGTCTAACAACAAGGGAGCGATAACAGCATGGTGATACAACAGAAATATTGAGTTAAGTGCTAGACTCTTAAGGTCTAAGTACTTAGTGCCAACAGCAACAAATGCAAGCATCAGTATGGAACCATAGTCTTTTGGACCGTTGTTGCTATTACTATCAACTCCCCTCTGTCGCTTTCCACCGGTACCGGATCAACCACTATCATTGCCGCTACCACTACTGGATCGAACTATATAATGGTTTTTGACTCTTTTGGTTTTTAGATTATTGGTCTTTGACGCTTTGTATTCTGTCATTTTGAGGTCGCATTATTTTTTTTTTTTCACAAATCGATCTTCTTTTAACACTGAAACAATGTAAGTAGAGAGATATGCTTGCATTTCGCCACCAATAGAACCGTTGCAACACGTTGGGCCCGCTCTACAAGCATGTCAAGCCCATGAAATCTAGATGAATACACTAGCATGCAAACAAGGCGATTTGGGAGGTGGAAGGGGAGGTTCTCTTCAAGCCCTCGACAGGGTTCATATATATAGATTGCCATCATGAGTTACAAATGGACCCTTAGGAGGCTTGTATTTACAAAATAAGCCACTAAAGACAATATATAAATGGTCTCTAAATTTGTTCTTGTGAGACTTAGGCTGTCCAAATGGGCTTAAAGCATGGCAACAGGATCCCAAAAGTATGATACCCCCTAACATTGTGTTTGGGTATTAGTTCAGTTGGTTGAAACAAACTACAAATTGGTGCAAATCTGTGTTATTTTAATTCCTCTGCAACCCCGAATATAGAAGATAGTTCATGCAAAAGTATATTGCTTACTCTGATTTGGAGCATGTGAATGAGTAGATTAAGGTTTTGCACAAATTACTACAAATTTTCAGATTGCTTCTGTACTTGTATACATAGTACAAAGTACAAGTTTTTTCACATTAAGGTACACAAGCAATCTGCAGTAATACAAGCAATCTGAAGGAACAAAACCAATTTGTAATATTTTACTAAATTATTTACACAGGATTCTTATGTTTCAATTTTATGCTAACAATTTAAATTAACCTCATTTTGCACAAATGGTGAATGGAAATCTTGTAATGCGCACATGTGTTGTTTGAGCCTCTACGGACGCTTAGTACTTGTGCGGGGAAAAAAAAAATACCATTAGCTTTTTTTTTTTTTTTGTATGCCGTTTGGAACATAAAAATGCTGCTCCCTATGGTATTTTTATTTTGCAGTAGCCAACATCACAGTTTAGAACTATATTCTAATAGTCAATCACCTCAAAGACCGTCTATAGTAAAAAACAGCATCATGGACATCATTTCAAACCATATAAAAGATACAGGTAACAAATGCTATGAATTTTAAGCTGATGGCAATCTGATGCTCATTTGTGATATTCCATTACATGGCACGTTCGGAGGTCACACAATATTTGAAGCCCACAAAAAACTAATGGCAAACACAGCTTGCCGACATTTTACTGGACTTTTTCACACAGCAGAGATCCAGCACAACTATAACAAACACACAAACTCATGATCTGCAAGCAAGAAGGATTGCAGAAGCACTGATATTTTATCTTTAGGCGGCGGCAGCAGCTGTGCACGCGGTCTGATTCAAACCGTCAAGGCAGAGTAGCTGCCTGGGAGGCCTTGCAGTTCTCCAGGATGGCCTTGGACTTGGTGTAGAGCCGAGCGACGTGAGATGCCCATCCCTCTGCGAGAAGGTGCGGGTGAGCACCCGGATATCCTGCCTCAGCTCAACCAACTTCTGCTTCTCTGCACCCAGCTCCCCAGCCAGCTCCTGATTCTCAGTGGTCGGTGGGCTTCCTGTCGTCCTTCTCGAACGCCTCACACTTCACATTCAAGTCATCCAGCTGGCCTGCTTCTCGGCAACAAGGCTGTTGACCTCCCGCTTGGACTCGGAGAGCTCCTGTTTCAGGGACAAGTTCTCGGCCTCCAGATTGACGCATCTTGCCTTTGATTCCTCAAGCTGTTGCCGATCAGAGTTGCACTCCTTTTCTAACCTCTGGCATATGGCGTCAGTAGGTTCATCCAATGATACAGCCTGCAAGCAGAGAGCAAAAAATGACAGAGAAATAGGCAAATCATTTCTCAGTTCCAACATATTCCTTACGAAACCGAAAACCAAATTTGAACTGAAACAGAAGGATAAACTAGCTTCTCAATCTTTTTATGAAATATAAGCAATTAATTATGGCTTATCAATCTTCTTAAGTTAGAGGTAACAGGCCCAGTAATACATGGAGAAGGAAAAGGCACCAGGTCAAGGTGACAGTCCTTAGTGGTTAGAATTAAGTATCTTGATTCAACTATGTTGCAACTTCTTGAAGCAAATTTATCAGAATCATCAAGACACATTTCCCCTGATGAACTCCGCCAACTAGAAATTACAGATTCTAGACACACTCTCGACACTGAAGCAGTCTTTTTGTTGGACTAAGAGCTTAGTAGCTAACCTATGCCCTCGCTTGGCAAGTAGCGGCAGACACATTATTGGGCAGACAAATACGTAAGGCGCAAAAGAGCTGACTGTTGATTATGTTGCCTGTTGGAGAGTGAGCAAGCACATTCAAATCCTAGCAAGGTTGGTTGGAGATATGTGTGTTAAACTGTTAATACAAACTCCACCCAAGTTCAAGCCCTATTGAATACTAAGTTATCTAGTTTCTGCTTGGTAGACTGTTACTCTATTTTTGTAAAAATTTATGTCCTAATCAGTATTTTGAGATAAAATCACAAAAATCTGTAGAGTTCTATGAATATGGACATCCTAAAATATTTCTAAACAAATAGGGGATTAGAGCAAATGATGCAGGAACAGAGAAAAACTTACTGATGTTGTATCTTGTACAAAGGATGCCTCACGTTTCAGACCAGGTGTCATCTCAAGCATGTCAAGATCAGTAACACAACCTTTGTTGAGGCGTGTCCATAGATCTTCATGAGCGATATTATCCAAATCTTGAGGTATTGGACTGTCCTCAACATCGTTTGAATAACGTGTACGACACACAACATAGCGATCTGCATCTGGTACAGACTTTGAATCTGGAGTTTTCAGTGCATCCAGCTGCAACAGGCAAACATATAGTTTCAGATCGCCATGGACTTGCATATTAAAAGTAAGAAGTAAGAGGGCGGATATGGTGACAGACATGGACCATCAGTGACATGTGCTGCATGGACAGCTTTTAGCTTCCCATACTACAAGACTTAAAGACTAAAATTACTATTTGTTACCATGCTTCTTCTCTATCAAATATACCTGGATTGAATCATTAAAGTAATCTGATGATATGGCCTCTAGCTTCTTTTGTTGCTCAGTCAATTGCTGTTCTAGAGTCACCCGTAACTTCTTTTCCTCTTCAAGTTCCATGGCCAGTCGATCACGCTCAAGTTCAGACTACATGAAAACAACACATGTAGCTTTATTGTGTAGTTGTGAAAGTTGCATTTTATTCATAAAAGCTAAAAAGATAGTTCTTTGATGCACCGTCAGTATGAAGAACAATCATGAGAAACAAGATTTTATTATAGCCATTAGTTTTGACACACCTTGTGCATGTCAATCCGAAGTTTTAGTACAACCTGCTCCAACACTTCAGAATGGGAGCCCTGAAATTCATGAAAAATAGATCAAGACTCTAATACCTACTCTTATAGAGAGTAATACCAACCTAACAACAACTACCTGCAGTTTTTTACGAAGTTCTTCTATCTCTAGCTTTTGCCTCTTCAGCAAAGCAGCATCTGTTAGAATCTGTCACAGAAGTGGCCAAGTTATAAACTATGCTAACAACTAAAATTGAACAGTTTATCCTTACTGCAAATATAGAGGCAGGAGCAATATTTGGATTGGCATCAGAGCATTTACAAGAATACATTCCAGCCGTTTGGAATAAAATTTTCACTTTCAACAAACTAAAAAAGAAATTATAACAATGTACCTATGACCACTGACAATGCAAGTTTATTTACTTGAAAATAATCAACCTAGCTCAAGCATTTCTTTTAGAAGATTTAACACATACCTCATTTACTTGGGCACAATTGCTGACACGTTTTGCTCTACTTGCAAACTTAAGTGTTCCCCTAGTCTCCACGATGTGAATCTGTAGATTAAATGTCAATTTTATTCAGATTGCGCAACAATTAAGAAGATACAAGTCTCTACAGCAGTTTGCCCAAATGCAACAAATGCAAGTGTATAGACACACCTCTTCAGGTGTAGCAGTGCAGATGATAGATGTCTTTGCATTACCTCCAAGTGCAGGTTCAAGAATGCGTGTCAACTTACTATCACGATAGGGAATGTGCCCTCTGCATAAAAATATTCAACTAAATACCATTAAACATAGATCATGCAAAGTTTCATATCATTATTGCATCCTGTATTGGAGTAAAAAAGTAACATCAATTAATTATTTTTCTTCCGTAAGGTAGTAACTTTTTCATTAAGAATACGACAATGAGGCAGACTCTAGAAAACGAAGGTATATGATTTTGTCCATATTATAGCAGAGTCCACCCAAAAGAAAAATTTAGGGAGCACATGAGGCAGAAACTTATGCAATACTCCATAGACCGTACCTTTGTTTTCCATGGTCACTCAACTTATTGATGACATTGCGAAAATCTAGCACCAAGTTTTAGCCAATAGCCTGTGTCAAGTTCCTTCACCAAACAATTTCTTGCCCACCAGCAGCTTTGCCAAGTTCTAGTCAACAACCTAGCAAACAGAATAAAACAAAACAATGAAGTCAGATTTAGATGACCGAATGGACAAAGTTTACACGACAAAAACTGGAGCTTAAGTCTGATCGATGCATGAATTTATATCCTCAAATTATCCGTGCATTTTTTTTCTAGAAAGACTATCAGACACAACCATTTTAAACCTTAAGTATGGAAATGATGAATAGTTGCTCTGCTGTAATTCCTTACATGTACCTAGTTTTCAACATTGAGTTCTCCCAAGTTTCGAGACAAAATTGTTTTGACACATGACTTGCTTTGAATTTGAAAAACTTGTGGGTAGCAAATGCTTGATCTAAGTCTAGGTAATTGACGGATATGATATATGAAAAGTTGAGCTGCTATTTATCTTGTTCCTAGTGATACTAGAGTCCTGGAGAATTATCTTTTGAAAAATTAAAAGTGCTACATGATGAGTTCCTGTATAGCAGTATTCCTACCATTTATAAGCCTATCATACACCCCTTACAACCTACACTTCACTCATATATGCTACTTTTATTATGGAAGTACGCATCCATCACATTCCACTAAAAGCCCATCGTTAATATAATGCTCATAGTTCTTGTTACTTGTCTCTCCAAAACACACACACAAAACACACAAAATATGGAGGTGGAAAAAGACATATATTATTAGCGGCGTAGGACATTATTATAGAATAGCTACTTAGAAACCAAAAGAATTAAATAAAAACAAATCAAGTGTGTAAAAATAGAAATGGAAAATAACCTTTAGTCCCGATTCATCCCAACAATAGGGACTAAAGGTTGCCGCCAACTTCTTGGCCCTAGGACCCCTTGAGTCCGGTTATTGGGGTGAACCATGACTAAAAGGTCTTTTAGTCCCGGTTTAGGAACCGAAACTAATGGAGGGACTTTTAGTCCCGAGTAGTCCCAGTTCCATAATCGGGACTAGAGTCGTTATGAACCGGGACTACTTACCCCTGTAGTAGTCTAAATTGAGCTTAAGATATACTCCCTTTGTCGATTTATAAGTGTCATTTTGAACTTTTGACTACCTTGTTTGACCATTTGTTTGATTAAAAAAAATAGTGATTATAAAATAAAAATTGTTATTAAAATATCGCTAAAGATAAAATGAGTTATTAAAAAATAATATTTATATAACAAATTTGACCAAGATTAATGGAAAAATAAGATGGCACGAGTCTATGGTGACACTTTCAAATGGGCAGTGGAGTTTGCATTTTGATTGCTCAAGTTGAACTATGCAATGGTGTCGGATCTCGGCTAGATTGAGCAGCCTCCCGAGATGGCGTAGGGGCTGCGGCTACCCGTCGGTGGCGTCGGCGGCAAAGACGAGCAACTAGATGGAGAGGAGCCGTGGGGAGGGGGCGGCGGCGGCGGTGGCCGAGGGCATGTAGGGCATGGGTGGCGTGGCAGACGCGCGGGCGCGAGGGCGGCGGCGGCGGGCGATGGGGAGAGCTGAAGGCGATAGATATATTTTTTATTGCTTGCTTATCCCCTAGAGATTACATGTCTCTTGCTTAAATAGCCCGACTAGTGAGACTTGTAATCTAAGCAATCTCTATAAGGTTTCCTTTATACGATTGGAATACCTTTTACAAGCATATCCTATTTATTTATTTCCTAATAAGGGTCTCCTTATAGATGAGATATCCCCTTGCACACCAAAAATTCCTAAGATAATCCTAATTTGAAGGCGAAGCAAACTCGGACTCGCACGGGAGAGGAAAGCGGTGGTGGTTAGGGCGCCGACTTTGCACGCGCGTGCCCTCGCCCCCTCTCGGCCGGCGGCCGTCGCGATCGGTCCAATTAACCCGGCCCGGGCTGGCCCAATTCTCGATCATGACATTTCCCCACCGTTCGACGAGGAGGCGCGTCCACATGCCGCCCAACCCACCGTGTGGTGGCAAAGGGCACGCTGATCGGGAAGTCACCACCACCGCCCGAAGTAGAAAGACAGAGGGCCGCACTTGTCGTTGTCGTTGTTGCAGATGCTAACGTCCTTGTCGGCGAAGGAGAAGTCAAGGTGGAGATCGCTGAAGTAGATGCTGAACTTGAAGTCGGCGGGAGCTACACGAAAGGACGTTTCGCCCGCGGTGACGCATGACGGACAAGGCCGAGTGCCCGACACCTCGATCATCCGGGCGAAGTCGGAGGAGGAGACGTGTAGGTGTAGGTCGCCGGCACTTTGTCACCTTAGCGTGGAGCCACCGCAGCAGACATGTCGGCGACGTAGACGGTGAAGAGGTGAAGTCGAGGAGACAATCGAGGAGGTCGGGCGTCTTGACGACGGGCGGCCCAAGCTGCATCTCCTTTGTCCACGGTGCGCCGACCATGACATTGCCGATGCAGAAGAAGACGCCACCGTTGTTGTCGAAGAGGATGACGGTGGCACCTTCGACCCTCGATGTCGGGGTCGCCTAGAGTAGAAGGACGCTCGCTGGGAACGCCTGATCTTCGCGGGGCAGTTGGGGAGGTGGAAGCCCACCGCTACGCCATGCGGCCAGGCGTTCTCCTCCGGCAGGAAGTCCTAGAGAAGCTCGGCGGGGCGGGGATGTAGTAGCGGTGGAAGTACCTCCACGATGCCATAGTGGAGGCTCCACTCGGGCGCTATGGCTCCGGCTCGATGGCGTTGGAGATGATCCCGAGCTCCTTGTTAGTCGTCGTAGCCAAGTGCAGCTCAGCGATCATGTCGTTCAACGTCAGCCGCCGATGTCGTCCATGGCAGAAGCAAAGACGCTGCTGGTCCCGGCATACGGTCAACCAAGGCAACCGCGATGTCGTTGTCGATGTCGCGGGAGGGTCATCGTGGTGGCCGGCCTTGCCGGTGCGGCGTCGGCGCCATCCGGCACTTTTCGTTGTAGCGGCGAGGCGAGGTCGATGGCCTCCTCCATCGAACGGGGCTCGAACCACTCGAGTGTCGTCCGCAGCGAAGTACGCAAGCCTTCGACGAAGAGGCTAACACGGTGGCGTTGTCCTTCAAAATCCATGCGTGTAGCATAGACCGCGAAGGCGTCGATGTAGTCGTCTAGCTTGCCGCCCTGGGAAGGCGGCGCGTGCGCCCCGTAGTGTCGATGTAGGGGGAGGGCCGAAGTGATGTCGCAGGCGCCTAGTGAACTCGTCCCACTCGAGCGGGGACTTCTTCTTGGACAGATCGAGGAACCAGACTGCAGCAATACTTGTGAGGTTGAAAGCAGCGTAACTCATATAGTAGTCCGGGTCGATGTCGAGGTTGAGCTCGTACAGGAGTTCAAGCTTGCGAATCCAGAGGTCTGGGTCGTCGGTGCATTTACTCCTTGACTTGTAGACGCGTGATGTAGCGAGGGGGATGTGATGTCGTGGGTGGTACCACGGGCCTGAGCGCCGCGAGTGGTACCACGGGCCTGAGCACCGCGGGTGGCGCGGTCGGGGGACGCCGTGGGTGGTGCCTGGGGTAGGGGCGGGCGCCGCGGGTGATGCCATCTCTGCCGGGGAGTCTCGCACGGTTGCGGTGTCGATGGAGTCCCTGCACGGTTGCGGTGTCGATGGAATGGAGAGGGCAGCCGGTCTTTGCGGTGTCGTCGAGGATGACGTCGATGACGTTCGGTGCGTCATATGCGGTGTCATCTTCCTCCTTGAGCTGAAGGATGGCGGGGGTCGGTGCCATCAACGATGTCCGCGGCGGAGGGGGCGGCGCGCGGTGGCACCGGGCGGCGCCTGTCTTGCGGGGCGTGGCGGCCGCTAGGCTGTCCTCCGCGTTGTCGCCGTAAAACGTGCGGGGGTACTCAAGGTGATGCGGGCGTACTCCATGCGGCGTGGGCGGTTCTCAAGTCGTCGAGCGCCGGCTGATCCGAGCGCGGTTGTCGTCGGGCGCCGCCGGTCTTTGCGGTGAACTCCTTCATCTCGGAAGCCATGTGTTGCGGTCACCAACGACACATTTTTCCCGTCAACTTACTACCATAAGGGGTAAAACTATACCTTTTTATACTCATATGCATTTATCACTAATAAATTCCACTTGTAGTGTCTAGAATTTTATTTTGCAGATTTATAATAAAAACAAGTGGAAAATCGACCAAAGTACGCCATCCGGGAAAGCGCATTATTGCAAAACTCAAGCCCGTGGAGCAAATCGACCCAAAACATCAAAATTGGGCCGAGCCTAGCCCGCCCACAACTTTTCGGGGACGGAAGGCGACACCCCGGACCCGAGACCGGGGGGCGGGAGCCGAGCCGGGGGGGTGCGCGCGCACCACCGGTGCGGCGCACCACCCCCGAGGCGGTTTCGCCCTCGGGGAGGCGGTTCGTGCACCGCCAAATGGGGATTCCCGCCCTTGGTTGGTCGGTTTGCTCAGATTAGGAAGGTTTAGCGGTGTCGGTTTTGGTGTAATTTAGCACTTAGGCCCCTCCTCCAAGTGTATAAATAGGCCCCCTCTCTCCCCTCTCTCAACACACACCACTTGGAGTCCAAACAAACCAGCAATCTCTCTCTCTACCACCTCTACCTCTCTCTCTTCTTCTACTTCTTCTTTCTTCTTCTATTTTTTTTCTTTTTTTAGTTCTTGGTTAGCACTTGGAGTAGAAGAGCTACAAGGAGGGTTTGTCTCCTAGAAGAAAGTGCTTTGATAATACATCTTCTCTATGGAGCATTCTTCTATTTGCAAGTCTTATATTTATGTTCTTGGCCTAACTTATGAACTACTCCCTCTATCATTTTTTATAAGGCGTGTAGGCCAATATCTCAGATACCAAGGAAGAGGATTAATTCCTGTTAAGCGTTGTGTGGTTAATGCCCCACATTTACGTGGCTGCATGCAAACTCCAACGCAAATCAGCAAAATGACCAAGCCAACAAGGTGAACAACCACTCACGGCTCTGCTTTAAACAAGCTTGCATGCAAACGTTTGAAATTCATGCATGTATACTATTAAATGCCGCAAAACAATCTGCCTCCTCCACCCCAATTCCAATGCCACGCCTTATAAAAAAATCAAAAAGCCAAAATTGCTGGGCGCCTTATATTTCGTAATGGAGGGAGTAGTGTATAGTCTTGTTCATGTTCTTGTGTTGGTATATGAACTAGCATATAGTTTACATATCATGATCTTGACATGTTCATCACATTTCTTCATCGATCATCATATGCCTAACTTGATTAGAGGTGGGATATCGGTTCGTTGTTCCTTCGGGTTTGCTCTTGTTCTAGTCCGTCCATTCGGACGAAGTGGGGATCTGGGGGGACAAGAGTACTTTGCTTCGATATGCGGGCATGGTGCCCGGGTATTACGACACCTGCGGATATGAGTTCACGCCACGGTTGAGGGGGTAGGCGGCTTGGTCGTGACAAGCCTTGACCGTCCCTTGAAATCCCCCCACGTTCGTGTGTGCTGTACGAGTTCGTAAATGCTTCCTTTCGGGCCGTATGGTCCTCGGGGAGTCTCCCTGTTATCCTAGACCTAACCACAATTAAATCAGTTTGCATATGATCCTAACTATTCATTTGTATGGCCATGACTAGATACTTAGAATTACTCCATTAGATTATTCATTTATTCTTTATCTATTTTCTTTATCCTTTTGCTGGTGGATTCTTAAGTGTGTGTCAATCCAAAAACCGTTATTGCTTACCCCTGTTATGAACAATTTGATCTAAGCAAACACATGTTCCTCTATTCAGATGCCATGCTAGCTTATTAAATCACATGCCTTCCTTTCGGAAAATATAAATAACGATACCCCCGAATACTTCCGGGTGAAATGCTACAACGATAGATCCGCTGCGGATGAAATATCTACGATGGCAAGATCTATCCCGTTGACAATCCCTTTCGGATCACCGACATGGTGGTTTTACTGGGGAATGTCAGCAGTGCATTTCTGACGCTTTTATTGGGGATGGGCTTTATACCTGTTTCCTTTGATTGCGTTAAGAAATGTCAACACCATGGGGGTGGGAATCGCCCCTGGTCTCCGGATACTAGGCCGTCGATTCGGCCAGATTGTGCCGGAATTGACACGTGTTCGTCGACCGTTGTAGCTCCTAAGATGGCGTAGGGGGCTGCAGCTTCCCGCGGGCGGCGTTGAGCGGCGACACGAGCAACTAGATGGAGAGGAGCAGCATGGGGAGGGGCGGCGGCGGCCGGGCGGTGGCGCGCGGGCGGCGCGGGCGGCGCGGCGGCCGCGCTGGTGGGCGTGAGCGCAGGGGCGGCGGCGGCGGACGCTGAGAGCTGAAGGCGATAGATATATTTTTATTGCTTGCTTATCCCCTAGAGATTACATGCCTCTTGCTTATATAGCCCGGCTAGTGGGACTTATATGATTCAAATACCATTTACAAGCATATCCTATTTATTTATTTCCTAATAAGGGTCTCCCTTATAGATGAGATATCCCCTTGCACACCAAAAATTCCTAAGATAATCCTAACTTGAAGACGAAGCAAACTCGGACTCGTGACGGGAGAGGGAAGGCGGCGGCGGCAAGGGCGCCGGCCCCGGCCCTTAAGGGCCAAGCCCCGTCTCGGGCCGGCGGCCGTCGCGATCGGCCCAATTAACCTGTCCCGTGCTAGCCCAATTACGGATCATGACAAATGGAGAAATCAAATTTGCATTTGGAGAGGTGCTCCATTTTCCATGACTTGAAATTTTTATTGTTAACAATATTCGCACAAGAAAATACAAATTTATTTTGACACACAGGTCCACGATACAACATGAGTAAGGAGTAGGTACATTGAGTACAATGTTATTTATTATTATTAGACGAGAGCTTGGACAAATCGGATCGTCAATCAGTTGGGGATCATTGTATCATTGTTGATCGGAGTGCTAGCAATAGCCTCGGTCTTAGAGGTGCATACTTCGTATTCACACCAGCATTTAAAATCTTGACAATAGCCGTGAGTGTACCTGCTGTCATCGTTTTTGCATGCAATAAAGCAGCCCTTGTCGTTAAACACACATGGCCCTTTAAAACTGCCGCTTGGGTCTTGTTCCCAGCAAGGATTAAAAGGAACATAGTCTGCATGGATCATATCCAGGCCTGGAGATTTATGTAATAAATGTTGAAAGCCCATCAAAATTAAAAGCTTTTAGCAAAAGATTTATATCAAATTAAATGACATCGGCACTTTCATCATATACTTCATGCATGTGTACGCGCACATACCACGAGTTGCCATGACGATAGGTAGGAGGATGATGACTAGAAGGACCGCGACAGAGAGATTCAATTGAAAAGGCTTCATTGCTTCTTTTGTCGTGGAAGCTAGAACCTCGAAGAAGGCTGAGTAAGTAGATTTGGTGCGGTTTGCGGAATGAAGTCGGGGAATGACTTGACTAAGAGAGCATAGATATATACTATCTTAACATATCACTATTGAACGGGTACGTCTTAGATGATGGAACTCGCCTTGCCTAGAACAAGGGACTGTCCCTATCCACCGGCCGGCCCTCAAATAAGTTGAAGGACGCCACGTGAGAATCAATCATGATGATGATCCAGCGAATGACCGGTGTGTAATAGTCCAACGCCGTGGAGATTTTCTCAAGGGCGTGTGCTTCAGCAAGTTCTGTCGGTGCAGCGGCAAAC
Organism: Hyparrhenia diplandra; assembly: GCA_015847255.1. Classification (NCBI taxonomy): domain Eukaryota; kingdom Viridiplantae; phylum Streptophyta; class Magnoliopsida; order Poales; family Poaceae; genus Hyparrhenia; species Hyparrhenia diplandra. The sequence continues at coordinate 213,254 of JADLZK010003871.1, forward strand.
ACTAAGAGAATGATTTGTGCTTTAATTAAAGAGATGTTTGTACCCGAGCCCGACGGAGGATCGTAGGTGAATATATAATTAATCTCCCATACTGTTGTCTTTAGGCATGCTATATGATTTACCCGGTCATTCTTGTAATTAGTTTTATTGAGCCATTTGTCTCGCTTGTATTTGTAATTTCTTGGTGATGTGTTGGATTTCAATTTCCCCTCTACTTGCACATGTCCACATATCGCAAACTTCTCGGTTAATCACTCATCAGGTCAACAGCTCCTTAGCTCATTTTTCATCGATATAGGACCGTATAATTAAGCTTCCACCAAAAAGCTACAAGCAAGCGTAAGTCTGGCCGTAATGACGGCATCACCAAGGAATTTCTTTTTCGTCCTCCTCCTACTCTCCATCGGTTCCGCTTATGTGTATGTATCAACATGCAAGGAAGAAACAAATATATCAAGTCTTTCAAGATATAAGTGATGTCTTGAGCTTCACTAGTATAGATATCGACATGACAACGAACGGGACACGGCATCTGCCGCGGCTTGATCCCGGTCCTGGTGTGGTGCGAGGGACGCTGGTGGCGCACACAAGTACGAAACTCTTTTTTTGTGGCGGGGATTTTGCTTTTGCATGGCGGACACGGCCGCCCGTCACCAATGAAAGGTCACGGTTAATCGTGACCTTTTGCATGGGGCGGTCGTGCCCGCCACGCATAGAATCAAGCCGTGGCGGGCAACATAACGCGCCCGCCACGCCAAAAAATAGTGTTATCCGTGGCGGGCGCGTTACGCTGCCCGCCACGCCAAAGTATTGTTATCCGTGGCGGCGGCTTATGTTGCCCCGCCACGCTTGATTTTTTAAAAAAAAAAATAAAATGGCATATATACATATACATATATCTATATAAGAAAGACATATACATCTATCAATCCATACACACACATATATATAAGAAAGACATATACTAAAATATATATATACATATATAAACATCGATTCATATATACAAGTTTCACCGATCGATCGATCCATTTGTTCATATCCAACAAGTACTAGTTTTAGTTACAACATCCATACAAACATTGCGAGCTATATGTTTCTTTGGATGAAAATAGTCCTTAAGACCTAGCTCTTCCCATCTCCTTAGCGGCCCAAACTCTAAACACAGCCCCCGACTCCTTTGTCCCGATTGAAATGCGGCTGTTCTTCGTGAACTACCATGTCTAGAGCGAACTTGCGGATGTATGCGCTATTGTGCTTTGAACCGCATCTCGTCGGTTGCCTTACGTATTATCCTCGTGAACTTGTTCCTTGAGTCCTTGAGCTGTCGGTAGCTGGATTTGTACCTTCGCAGGCCACGAGGTACTCACAGGCACGAAGAATCCACACAAGTTTGATCCGTCACGGTAGTTTGAGGCACTTTGCACACAATAAACCGGTGTTATTAGTAATATCGAAGCTATAGCTAGGTAGTCGTACTAAGAAAAACTATGTTTTATTTACGTGCCGGGAAATCTCGCCTGATTTTTGAGTGTATCTTCATTGCGCTCCTTACATACGGGATTGTTGATCCCAGCCAGTTGGATCCTTCAAATGCTTTTGTAAGCGCTATGCGAAATGCACTATATTGTCAGCGATATATGATATTCGACTCTAGTAATTGAATAAGGAGTTCATCGATCACTTACAATTTCATTTTTTTTGAATTGTCGGTAGCCGTGTGGGTTTGTGCCTCGTAGTGAGTCAAAGATAACGCCCTCCGTCTGAGGAAAGATCTTAAAACAGATCCAATGTCCTACGAGCCCTATTCCGTATTGGTAAAGGCGCGGAATACATCGATACCCATTTTCCTTGACCTTTTTCATCGGCGATAAGGCGTACTCGCTACTTCCAACTTCTTAGCTTTTTCGTTCCGATCCCGAGATCTTACGTCTTTCCTCGTCCGTCAAGTTCACCGGTCGGGATGGTCCGCTCTTAGCTTAAAACCGATGATGTGTCTCTCACAGATGTGGCATGGAGAGAGGTAAATAATACCGGTGTTCAACTTGTGGCCTCATCGGCGCTCAACCTCTGAGGGACATGTGGTTGTGGCTTAGGTACCTTTGAAACAAAGAATCTAGCTATATACGGATGCAAGGGACATGTGCAAGTAAAATTGCGCTTACATCGTAAACAAGGTGACTTGGGCGACGTCCAAGTCTGTCGACGAAGTAGTCTCGACATGTCGTCGAATGTAACCGCGAACTGGACATCGGTGTGGTAGTGGAAGCACTCCTTAGGAAGGAGGACACTAAAGCTATGCATTCCACGCTTTGCGCACTCTATGTACCACGCATGGAACTTCCGAGTCTCGGTCCTCGTTATCGATGAGATGGGCCTTTGGGATCATGAACTTCCCAAACTTCGAGCGAGCCGGCGGGGCATTCGTCGAGGCAAACCCCAATCGAGGTGGGGGTTTTGGGCAAAAGCGGCGGTACAAATGTTAGCTAGGGTTGCGAAAAGATGTAGCTAATAACATATTACAACTCGTGTTTTCAGCGGGGCATATACCTTTCGGATCGAACATCTATTCTTTGGGGGCCTCACGGGTGGCGGGTACTTGGCGGCCACGACCTCCTCTTCATCGAATGTGTGCTTCTTCGGTCTTTGGAGGGCATTTGCTACGACCTATAGGTCTAGCTCCTTTACCTTCCCGGCGCTTGAGGTGTTGTCCATTGGAGGCCTTGAGTGTAGATGGGTGTCTCGCTCCCTACTCTCTCCTCGGGACTTGGCACTGTGTTCTCGCCAGTTGCTTCCTCGTATATAGGCTGCCCCTCATGTGCCGGCTCCTGAGGCTCCTCAGTTGCCGGCTCCTCAGGTGCCGGCTCCTTAGGTGTCGGCTCCGGGTGTGTCGGCTCCTTAGGCTCGTCTTGTGCCGAGTCCTTAGCCAGGGGGGTTCTTTGGAACCATGAGGAGGGTCGTTGCCTCCGCCGTCCCCACCATCTTCATCATCATCGGGAAGACTCACCGTAGGGGTCGGTGGCGTGCTCGGGTCATTTGCTATCTTCTTTGGTGTACCGGAAGGTGAAGTCAATTTCTTGAGCTCAATGTCCACCTTCGGCCCAAAGCACTTTGTACAACAGAGCAGCTCCTAGAGTGTTCACCCCGTTATGACCGGGATAGTCCAGCTCCCGGTCTTCATGTTCCGGCGCCCGCGTACCCTATCTCGACTTCAGCACATTACGGAGGGATCTCGTGCGCCGTACTCTTTGCAAGATCGGGGAGGAAATACCACCCCCCCGCCTTTGCCTTCCTCTTGCCCAACTTTTTGCCGCGGGTATCCACAACGAGCATCGTGTCTCTTAGGTGATATCATCCTTTGGGTTCTCGGGTCGTCAAGAGCGCAGGTGCTGCTGGGGTTCTTGGGGTGGACACCGGCATACTAGCGTTGCGGAACATCGGGTTCCGGACTTCGACCATCCGGGGGTCGTTGCTCGTGAGGGCCTCTTTGATGGGCTGCGAGATCATTTCTTCGCAAGGCCTCATCACGGCCTTCTGTCTCGGACCTTCCTTGTACCTCCGCCTCGTGTGATGCGAGGCAGCATCCGACCGCCACGAGCCCACCGTCGCCCAACTCTTCCTGGAGCTCATGCCACGGACGCGTCCGCGATGCTCAGGGTTTCCCAAGGCCATCGTCAGCGCATCGTGTCCCCGGCGAATCTCGAGGGTCCCGGTGTTCTTAGCTGCGTGGCTGGCCTCTAGTACATTCGGGCGACATTTGAAGCCCCCGGGCGGTCAAGATTCAAAAAGTCATGAATACGGAAACTTCATAACTCATCAAGATCTACATTTCATATATAGTTCATTCTTGCATACGAGAAAGTGTTACAAACGTGTACTTCAAAAATCACTAGTCTCCCTGTAGTTTCGACACTCGTGTGAGATATTTGTTTTTACATCAGAATAACTGCAACTAAATATCATTTTGGTGTCGGTGCATTGGTGGCCTTCTTTCGCCATCGGGGCGGGTCCATGGCATCATTTTAGTCTTGTCGGGATTGATTATGTCCTCGGTGCCTTAATCTTTTTTTGGAAAATCTGTAAAGAGGTGGAACTCATCATAGTTGTCGTATGTTTGGGACTACGGACCCCATCAGCTCCCACGATCCATTGCTTTCTGCCACAACAATATGTCTATTATGTTGTCCGCGTTCATGTAGTAGGCTACTTGTGCGACATCCGATGCAAGCACCCATCGATCATCTTTGTACCGAGACACTTTGAAGGTTCACGGTGGTTAGCCCAAAATCATCCACTAGAACTGCTCCAGGCTTGACCCACTGGTAACGAAAAACGGTTACCTATAGGTTACCGCCATAGTCAAGTTCCCATATTTCTTCGACTTGTTGAAGCATGTCATCTTCTCCCCTGTCTCATTTGTTCTCGCCCTCATATCGAACACCGCATTTCGTTACGTGATGCACTCTTCTTGTCCTTCTCTTTTGTGTGGAACCTGCACCCGTTGACATCATACCCTTGCCACGTGGTGACCTGCATGGATGGCCCGACACAAGCTTCTTCACGATCTCGCATCATCTCACGGGGAATGTTACGCTTTTGGAGCCACTTTGGAGAAAAGTGTTCTTGTGTTCCTTATGCGCCCAATCCGGACGGTTCTTGCGCTTCCTACTTGCACGGCGTAGCTCTTTGAGGTGCTTTTTCACGTATTTGTCCATGATCACCAATTGATGAAGGATCTTTGTAGTGGCGTCTAGCACTTTGTCCCTATGTATGTCGGTGCGTGCTTTTCGGCCCGCGCACCCCATGCCCGAGGTTCTTCCTTCATGTGGATGCCTTTGGAAGCCCAATAGCCCTCCCATCTTTTATGTACTTCATACACCCGTTCCGCGGCCTCCGGCTTTGTGTATGCCTCAATCATAGAGCCCTCACGGGTAAGTGCGGTTATGATTGAATCGATTGAGGGTAGACATTAGGCGCTCGGTGGTCCACATCACTGTAGGTACACGGGTCCAAGGCTGTTCTATCCGATCAACCATGTGCATCATCGGGTGTGGCATAATGTCGAAGAACGACGGTGGGAAACACATCTCTATCGGCACATTGTTTCGCAATGAACTCTTTGTATGAGCCGGATCAGCTTTTGGCAATTACCTTACGGGTGATTTGGTTAAAAAGTATGACAACCTTGTGACCACCATCTTCACGCGTATTTTGGACGAATAGCTTTGATCACAATTGGAAGAAACACCATCGGCATGATGTGAGCATCGTCTTGGCGTTGAAGTTTGCCATCGTGAGGTCTTTCATGGATACGGACTCTTGATGTTGGAAGAGAAACCGGTCGGTACCTTGATACCCCGAATCAACCGACACATAGCCAACTTCTCATCTCTCGTTAGGTTGTAGGCTGCACGAGGAGTTCGACTTTACCGTTCGGAAGCCGTGTAGCGTGAATTTCGGTCGGATTCCCATGTTAACAAGATCTTGGCGTGACTTCACACCATCCTTCGTCTTGGTCTTGATATCCATCGGGGAGACCGATCATGCTTTTTCGAATACATTTTTTCCAAAGGTGCATCTCATCGATCGCATGGGGTGTATGCATTATCTTCGATCTTGTAGATACTTGAAGAAAATTGACTTCTTCTTGAAAGGAACAATTTGGAGGCGCTTCTTCCTCAATTTATCCCTCTTTAAACTTCATTGTCTTGGAGGTGCCGTCTTCCCGATCATCTTTCTTCTTCTTCTTCTTTCCAAACTCGCACTCCAAGTCCTTCACCATGTCAAACACCTTCGGACCATAACTAGTCGGTGCTACCGAGGTCTCGACTTCGCCCTTGTTATCAAAGTATATATTCATTTTTGCATCTCGGTACCTATGCTTCTGCTGCAGAGGAAGCATCGTGTTCCATGTACACACTTTTGGTGGATCCCTTCAAGTAAGTGGAGCGAGGTTTCTTCGATGCAAGCTACGCGAAGCGGTCTTCCTTTAATGCCCGATAATGAAAACAGGCCGGGGTAATCGGTGATGGTGACAAAGATGATGGCACGAAGGGTGAACTTACGCTGCGGTGCGCATCAACCATCGACCCCATCATCAAATAGTACTGCATCTCCTCCATGAGCGGCTCCAAGAACACATCTATATCATTGGCGGATGTTGCGGATATGCCACCCCCACTAGAATCTTTCAGAGAACAATGAAGAATCAACCTCCGATCAAGGAGAAGAAACCATGATAGCTAATTTGCAACAAATCCAATCCCAAGGCTTAGCTATCCACTCGAACCATCGACACCCCAAAATCCCCCAAAGGAAGAAGAAATTCTACCTTTGAAAGATCATATGAACCTACCCTTAGTGATTTTTGGGAGAACACTAAATTCTCATCTAGACAAGAGATCTCCAAGTGATTATAATTCAGATTTCTTTAAGGAGAAGTCTGTATTTGAACATGCTTATTCTTTCAAAGGACATTGGGAAGAACAAAAGGATGACATGTTTGATCTTGCCATAGAAGTAGAGCAAAGCTATCTAGAAGACAATCTTATCTTCTCCTCTTCTATGCCTAGACAAGATGATTTATTCAAACCCATCTATGAACCCATCCTTGACCCCGATGAATCTACATATATTTCCTTCTTTGAGACTCAAGATGATCCTAGAAATTCACCACAACAACCTAAGCATGGGAATCATCAAGACTATCAAGATCACCAAGAAGAACCACAACAATGGCTTGAGAGTGTTAATGACTTATGTATCCCAGCCATTGATTGTAGGGACGACATCTTAGACCTTATTAGCTTGAGAGACACAACCCCAAGAGATCCTTTAGACAGCCATGATGAATTAACCTTGGAGTTTAAGAAGGAAGACAATATCAGTGAGCATGAGAGCTGCTCCATAGACACTTCATTTAATCCATGTTCACATGATCACCTTCCTAAATCACCTAGTTTCTCTATCACTATCCCATATGAGATCTTCAACCCCCTCATGTTCTCTTTTCCTATAGATTTCGAAAGGGTGGTTGTAGATGCATACATCTATAATAAATATTCTAGATCTCGCTAGTATTAAATCTTGAGGTAGATTGATGTTGGAAGGGAAACCACTTCATCATTATGAATCTTAATTTAATAGGTTTCCCAAGGACGAGCTTGCTGTCCTTAACCAAGCACTTCTTGAGAAATAACATGAGTGTTTACTTTATTGCTATAATATCCTTGTGAAATAAACATAAAGATATAAATGAGGAAATATTCCTTGGGTATTCTTGTCACTAACCATTTCAGGTCTAGAGCAAGAAGAGCGAAGGAATGACAAAGTAAGGTATGTCCAACCAATCATTGTGCAACATGAAATCACATGCATAGAAATATTTCCTTAGCATGTTGCTACACTATCTTGGTTGCTTCTACCTTTGAGACATGCTCAATTTGCTAAATAACTGTTGTCATGCTTTTCATCTCTCTATTTGAGTAAATCTCTACAATGCCTTCATGCTACCCTTTATCTACCATAGTATGTTTTGGTTTGGAAATAATACTATATTGCAAATAGCTTGCTTCCAAAGGCTTTTAAATTAAGCGTGGTGCTTAGGTTAGAACGCCTTCCTTAATTAAATTAGACATGGAGTCTAGTTTGGTTATTGAACTAAGAATTACTTGTGTAGACATTGGTATACTTTGTTGGACTAACCCTTGCGAGACAAGGAGAAACTCACAAATAAGCTTGGGGAGGTCTTGAGATAAACTCATACTAAAGATGAAGCAAGAGAAAGAAGAGGAGTGCCACAAACAAAATCTGCAAACAAAAGCACTTGCTCAAGGATCAACTTAAGGATGAATGGCACATGGAAGAAGAAGACCAACGCCACCAAGGACAATTCAATCATGTTCTTCTTCCTCACATGCTGCCATCACATCTCACATCTTGAAGTGAGACCCAATAAATCTTTCACAAGGAGGATACGCTCGTACATAGAAGAATCTTATGGAATAAAGAGAAAGAAGACAAGTTAGGAAAAGCTACACAAGAGGCCAAATCAAGAAAGTTTCAAACAAAAGGAAAGCATCACCACAAGTTGCTATAGTGCCATCATGCTTCAATACTAAGGTAACATCTTGAGGTGAGTTAATAAGCTTTTCTTAATTATGGCATAATCATAAATAAAGAACCAAACATGTTAGAGTAACACCCTTGCTTGATCGACTTCGTTAGCTCAACATGTTTTGTTTCTTTTGTTGTTCCTAACACCACCTTCTTGATCTCATAGTCATAATCATACTAGCAAATGTTTTGCAACATTCATGTTCCATCCTACGATCTTGTCACCTTTGTTATAGTAATAGAAACACATAAACATTAATTTTATCTTGTTTAATGTGCCTAAGGTTTTAGAGAAGAATGATTTTTTTGGTTACTGTTGGTGTTTTCCCACCAACAGCCCATGCACTGATCTCTCTGCCTTGTTTTTGTATGCGGGGAAACATTTCGAGCAAAATATGGAGGAGTCTTCACTCTCTACAAGAGAATGTCCTGGACCTACAAAGCATGCACACAAAACAAGAAGCTGCCAACCCCCAAAGTTTCACTTCAAAATGTTGGACCAACAAAAGAACATGGGTGATAGAATTTTAGAATCACCATCTTAGGAGATCAATTTGTCAAGATCGGATGATACACTCGAGGAGTAACTAAGGTAAGTAGTCTTGTTCAAAGGACTTAAAACATTGAAACCTCACCGAAAGGTAACTCGGTAGTATCCATATTTAATTCTTAGCATTGCATATTTAATTGCATATCATATTTATCTTTTTGCATCTTGCATTAGCATATTTACTTCTTTGCATAATCATTTTCCTTTAGCATATTTAATTTTCGCATTAGCATTGCATTGAAAAATTCTAAAGCCCCATGTGAATAATCTTGTGGTGTGTAACAACCCATAAAAAATTTTCTTTGTGGTGGCATAAAAATAAGCATCCATTCATCTAGTTGCAGTTGAATTATAATTCTTTGCATGCATATAAATTTATAAAACTCCAAAAATATTTTTCTATTTGAAGTTTTACATAGAATAATCATGATCCATCTCTAGACACATGAAGCTAATGTGGCTAACCCCTAATGCTTAATCAAGTTCCACTAGCTTTATTGTCTATTTGAGTTCAGCAGATTCGAAGGAAGAGAGACATGATAGGGCGACATCATCATCGCCATCTACCTCAACTTCCACATCATCAATGACCCTACACTTCAATCCGGCTTGGGGAGATCATCCCGATTATCTTGATAAGTATCTTTACCCTACTATATTATTATTATACTTAGTTTGCTTAATTTGCTTGGTTTTGTTAAGAGTCTGAGTTTTATAAATATTTAGTTGTTTAAAGTCTTTGCTAGAGTTTAGGAATAAATAAATAGGAGTGTACGAGAGGTTTTCTTTTTCCACCTACATAAAATGATCCCCTGAATCTAGATCTCATGCATGGAAATGATGAATAGTTGCTCCGTTGTTACACTTTTCTAGTACCTAGCTTTCAAGCTTAATTTCTCTCGAGCTCCATTTGCAAAATTGATTTTTTACTTTGAAACATGAAACCTATGGGTTGCAAATGCTTGCTCTAAAGTCTAAGTAATTGACGGATATGATATATGATAGTCCGAGCTACTATTTGATCTTACTCCTAGTGACACTAGATTTCTGGAGATTTATATTTTGAAAAATTGAAAATGCACATGATAAGTTCCTGTGTGACAAGAGTGTGAACTTCCTACCACGACCATATATACATGATAATTAGATTAGGAAAACCTTTTGAAAAATATATATATAGGCCGCTTACTTTGCATTGAGTTTGTTCAATCTTTGTCGACCCTTAGAAGCTTGTCATGCTGATCATGTACACTCCACTCATTCCACTCACTTCATTCTACTACCATCCACTCACTCTAGCCACAAAAATGTTCTACTCTTATCTCGGGGAGAGCAACCAAAAATATTTATTATACCCATCCACTCATTCTTCGCTAGCCAATATCTTACAAAAGCTCCATCATTTATACCTCTCAAAAGTTAATGCAAAAAGAGATCTGGGTTGTGTATCTTTAAAAGAGAAAGGGAGATGAAAAATGGACAAAAGTCCTACGGGCGAGTAGAGCCTACCTCCCTAAAATAAAAGAGATGAAAAATGAACAAGTGTTCGAGGGCGAGTAGAGCCCACATCTCTTAAAAATAAAGATGAATAATGGACAAGTGTCCGAGGGTGATAGAACCCACATCTTTATAAGAGAGGAAATAATGGACACAAGTCCGAGGGGCCAGCAGAGTCCACCTCTCTTGAAAAAAAAAAAAAGAAAGAAAATAGAAAAAGAAAAAGAAAGAAAAGAGATGCAACCCGGGTTCTCTACAAAATTATAAAAAAGAGAAGATTCCAAAAGGAGCAAAAGTAAGACTTCCCTTATCTATTCTATTCACTTCACTACATTCCATACCATATATATTCTATCTACCATACACATGCACCACTTGATCGGTGTGACTTGTATCTTTGGATCCATTGCTTGAATTTACAATATATGCTTAGTAAGAAAATAAATTATTTTCTCTTACCTATGAGCTCCACATATATAAGCCTTAGATATTAGGTGAGAGAGATAAAGGCATAGTAAGCTATTGCCTTAGTTAAAAATGTTATATACTATGAGAGTAAGGCAAACACTATATTATTGCCTAAGAAAGGATCCACAAAAACCACAAATAAGAGATTAGAGAGAGTCATCTTGAGGAACTTTGAGTTTTATTTGAAAATCAGCAAAAACTCGGAAGGATAGTTGATCAAAAGAGTTTGAGATTTAGTGCTTGACTTGATCTGTTCTATCTTTCAATTACCCAAGATTGCGAGAAAAAGATGTAAAGCCCCAAAAAGGTAAGAGGTAATTGAAATAATTGAAGTTTGAAAAAAGTTTATCTTTATCACGGGAGAGAAATTTTGTTTGAAAGCATGTGTACTTTAAAGGTGTGATAGCGTTGCGGCAACTCGATGCAAGTAAGTAGTTTCTAATATTTTTGTGTCTTGCTAAGAGACTAGCAAGAGGTAAGCTTAGGGGAGCTTGTTGACACCTGTTATAGCATAAAATTACTAGTCAATTAAACATGAATAAGGGCTTAAATTAAATATCAACATAAGTCTAGGGGCTTAAACTAACATAATTCCATGAGTTTTGGTGATTTATATATTTTGGGGACTTAACGGATAATTTGCAGAGAGAATAATGGAGAAAGTTACGGAATATACAAGACATGTGATGACAAGACTTGGCCGTGAAGTAATTCAACCCGAAAAGTGGACTAAAACATTCTAGAAAGTACCGAGGAGAACAGGAAGGAACGAGTCCGAGAGGAGCGAGGACTTGGCGGCGGCCGCGAAGCCAATATGGCCGGCGCCCGGTGGGTCCCACACTGTCGGTGTCTCCTTCCTATGGCGGTTTACTACCGACTTTGAGGTTGTATCTACACCGTTGCCAAGGTCGGTTTGATCCAAGGGTTCCGTTCATCGCCAAGGCCTATATAAGAAGACCCCCTTTGAGGGGGTGAAACCCTAATTCATTATCAATTCATTCTATCTCATTAACTCTTAATTGTAGAGGGATCCCTTGAATGGATCTACTCTCTCTAAGAGATTAGCGAATTAGAATGTAATTAGAAGCATAATTAGAACATCATTAGAAGAGCTAATACAAGAGGATTAGAACTCATTAGTTCTAATCTTTAGAACAAGAGAGATAAGAGAGAGGGAAGGAGTAGGAGGAAGTGCAGGCACTGTCGGTGCTATCTTCACACTTGTACCGATTGGAAGTTAATCTACACTTGGAGTTACTCACGGTAATTTATTTCTTCTTTTAGTAAGTTATTGTTTATAATTATTCTTATTGGTCTACGAGTCTCTTTGGAGTACTTTAATCGGCGCCTAGATTAGAGTATTATTATTGATTAAGCGTGGTGTTTGGGTTCGGGTATCTCGTAGATACACCCTACCTTCCGGATCGTGGTAGTTCGTGGTAGTGACGGTACCATTGATTCCTTTGGATTCCACATCCGTTGGATAGGACACGTAGGAACCGATTCTTGGGGGAATAGTGAGTATTGGCCTTGCTTTCCTTTGAGTACATCCCCATAAGAATTCTATCAACATTGCTTACCGAATCAAGATTTATCTATCTTAGTAATCCACTCTATATCCTCAACCTTCTAAGTCTTGTATTACTCCGGATTAAGATTAGATCGTAGTCACCCTCACCCGTTTCCCTGTGGATTCGATATTTAACCCTTTCTCGGGTGAAGTGCTCACCGTATCTGTTAAACTGCGAGACTATACAAATTATAAATAATTCTGTAGGATAACGTTTACCAACAAGCATTTACGGCGCCGTTCGGGAAACGGATTCTTTGAGATTGACTTAGAATCTACCTTATCCTTGAATTATATTCTTTTCTTTTTTATTTTTATTCTTTTTATCTTTTTAAATCATCTATTATTTACTTTCCTTTTTCATTATAAATTCCACGCCTATCTATAAATATCTTAGACCCTCTAGCCAAAGCTTTAGGCAGCGAGAATCTTGAGCCTATCCTAGCCAAGTCCTATGAGCTACGCTTGGGTTATATAAGAATGGTTCGTAAACTAGCCATCTCGGGGAGAAGGTGAGGCCAACCCACACTTACATCTATGAAAGTTTGAGGAAATTATGGGATGCTTTCGTATGGAAGGCATATCCTATAATACCTTACTATTTGGAAGTTCTTTCCGTTCTCTTTGTGGGGAAAAGCTAAACAGTGGTATTACTTAAGCGTAGAGAGAGTAAAAAGGAGATTGGGATACTTTAGTGTCCAACTTTTGCACATATTTCTTTCCCACCTCCAAAGTGGCCCGTCTTCGTATAGAACTTTTAAATTTTAAACAAAAAGAAGAAGAGTCTCTTAATGCATCATGGGATCATTTTAATGACCTTATCAACTTTGGCCCAAACCTTGGTATTCAGGACCCAATCCTTCTTCAACATTTTTATCCGGGTGCGAACAAGAAAGATAAAAGAGACCTTAATGCGGCTTCGGGAGGTGCATTCCTTGCTCTGTCTGCTATAGAAGCAAGAGATCTCATTGACAGAATATTTTGGATACGCCACCCCCACTAGAATCTTTCCGAGAACAATGAAGAATCAACCTCCGATCAAGGAGAAGAAACCATGATAGCTAATTTGCAACAAATCCAATCCCAAGGCTTAGATATCCACTCGAACCATCGACACCCCAAAATCCCCCAAAGGAAGAAGAAATTCTACCTTTGAAAGATCATATGAACCTACCCTTAGTGATTTTGGGAGAACACTAAATTCTCATCTAGACAAGAGATCTCCAAGTGATTATAATTGATTTCTTTAAGGAGAAGTCTACGTATTTGAACATGCTTATTCTTTCAAAGGACATTGGGAAGAACCCAAGGATGACATGTTTGATCTTGCCATAGAAGTAGAGCAAAGCTATCTAGAAGACAATCTTATCTTCTCCTCTTCTATGCCTAGACAAGATGATTTATTCAAACCCATCTATGAACCCATCCTTGACCCCGATGAATCTACATATATTTCCTTCTTTGAGACTCAAGATGATCCAGAAATTCACCACAACAACCTAAGCATGGGAATCATCAAGACTATCAAGATCACCAAGAAGAACCACAACAATGGCTTGAGAGTGTTAATGACTTATGTATCCCACACCAAGAAGAACCACAACAATTCTTTATTCTGGGGTGGCCAAATGCGCTCGTAGCGGTCGACCAGGGGCCATACCCGGGCGTCCGGTCGGTCGCGTCTGGCGAGAGCCCCTGCGAGCTGGGGTTTTTGCCGGACATGCTGCGACCGAACCCTGGACCGGATGCTTCCGGTCACGACCCGGACCACTGTGATCGGACTTACGAAGGAGGGGTGCGGTGTGGGCCCGGCTTGTCGGATGCGGCCGGAAGGCTGCGACCGGACTCGTGGCCGGACCAGTGTGCGTCCGGTCGGCCAGCGTTGGTCGGCTTTCATGAAAGCCCATTTTGTTGGCAACGGCTCTATCTTTGGAGGGGCTCTATATACTTGGATGGCGGTTGCTAGCTCTCTCTCTTGCACATTTGAACACTCTAACTTTCTTGTGAGCATTTGAGACTCCTCTCGGTCATCTCTCCATCCATAACTTCGCATTCTTGGTGAGATTGAGAGTGATAGAAGTGCATTGCATCATCGGTTGCATCTAGAGGCACTTCATCCTTGGAGAAGCAGCGGGATTCTTGTTTTCTTGGGAATTTGCCGGTTCCCTAAGCGGCTTGGAGCAAAGGCGGTGTTGAGCTCAAGTGGAGCTTGTTTGAGGCCACACCGGTGGTGATTGTGAGGGGTCGTTCCTTACCCAGCGGGAGATTAGCGAAAGGAGCACTAGTGGATTGCTCGTGGCTTGTTGGACCCTCTCTTGTGATTGTTGCTTGAGCTCCCATAGGGGATTTGGCACGGCCATTAAGCTTGGCAACATCAAGTGAGTGTGTCGCCACAACGAGGGCGTAGCATGCCCGGCAAACCACGTGAACCTCGGTAAAAATCATCGTGTCTATTGTCTTGAGCTCGTTGGAGATTTCTCATTGCACCACGGTGATTGGGTTCATCCTCTACACTCCTCGGTGGTATTGTATTCTAGCACCTCTTTGCATTACTTTGGTAGTATACTTGTTAGGGTGCTTAGTTGTGTAGCTTGTTTAGCCTTGTTAGCTCCTAGTGGTAGAATTAGCTAGAATTACTTGTCCACCTAGGAGTAACTTAGCAACCTAGCCTTTGCTTGTGATTAGAGATATTAGAATTACTAGAATTGCTAGGAGGCTTGCATAATTAGCTTGAAGCATTTGCATTTGTGCTACTGCCGTCTTATTTACTAACCGCCTTGCTTAGTGTTGTTTGTAGAATTTTTAATAGGCTATTCACCCCCTCTAGCCATTAGGACCTTTCAAGTGGTATCAAAGCTAGGCACCGTTGTTTGAGAGGCTTAACATCCCTACGGTGACAAAATGGCGTTGAGTTTTCATGTCAACAACACCAAGAAGGCGCCACCTTTCGATGGCACCAACTTTGCCTATTGGAAGGTGAAGATGACCGCACACCTCAAGTCAATCAATAGAGAAGTGTGGGTTGTGACCGAGAACAAGTTTGAGGTGGCAAAACCAAGTGAGCCAACCCGGTTGAAGAAAAGAAGCTATATGCCAATGATGTGGCCGTAAGTGCTTTTCATGAGGCATTCAATGATACAGTGTTTGAGCAAGTCAAGACACTCACCGTGGCCTATGACATATGGAAGAAGCTAGAAGCGTGCTATGAGGGCACCGAAGGGGTCATGGAAGCCAAGGCATACATAAAGCTCGAGCAATTCAATAGCTTCAAGATGGAAGATGATGAGAGTGTCTGGGAGATGTTTCACCGTATGCAAGTATTGGTGAATGATCTAAATGCACTTGGTGAAGAGATCAAGGACAAGACCTTCAACATGAAGTTCTTGAGGTGTTTTCTTAGGAGAGGTTTGGGATGTTCATCACGGTGCTTGTGAGAACAAACTTGAAGGATTTGACTCCCAACCAATTGCTTGATGAGGTCATGACCGGCGATTCATATAGAGATGACAAGAAGAAACATGAGCTCATCAACAAGGCAAACAAGAAGGTCAAGGATGAAGAGAAGAAAGAGGACAAGAAGAGCTTGGCACTCAAAGCTAGTTCATCATCCAAGGGCAAGAAGAAGAAGGAAGAATCAAGTGATGAGGAGGATGGCACTTCTACTAGTGGAAGTGAGATTGATGAGCACATGGCCCTCTTTGTGAGGAAATTGGGCAAGTATGTGAAGAAGAGTTACATCTCTTCAAAGAAGAACAAGAAGAAGCAATCATTCAAGAAGAAGACCAAGGATGGCAAGAATGAAGGCAACATGACATGCTTTCGTTGCCATGATGATTGTCACTTGATTGCGGAGTGCCCATATGATAGTGATGATGAGAAGGGCATCAAGAAGGCAAGAAAGAAGAATGATGCCAAGAATGAGAAGGAGAAGAAGCCCAAGAAGAAGAATGAGTCTCATGTGGCGATGTGGGATAGTGATGGCTCATCTTCTTCAAGTGAAGAAGAAGAGGACAAGAAGAAGAAGAAGGGACAAGCTCACCTTGCCATGCATGACAAGATCTCCCTCTTCGACACTCCTTCACCATGCTTCATGGCTAAGGCCACTAAGGTACAATCTATCACTAAAGATGATGATGATAGTGATAGTGATAGTGATGATGAGGAGCCAACCTACACTAAGGAAGAATTAAAAACCATGCTTGATGATAGTATTGACATGTACAAGGATAGTAGGAAGGAGGCCAAGGGCTTGCGTAAGGAAATAAAAAGCCTTAAGCAAGAACTTGATGAGCTTCGGGCATCTTATGAGAGTCTAAAGGTAGACCATAAGACGCTGAGAAATCTCATTCTAAGCTAGAGAAAGCTCACTCCTAACTTATAGTTTAGAGTTACATAATGGAGTTTCTAATGCTAGCTAGCCTATGAATTGCTATCGTCCCCTTTGTTTGACACTTTCTATTTTGCACACCGGATATGACTTGGTTGAATCCATTTATCAGAACTTTATCATTATCTTTATTGTGAACTTTGATCCCTGTTTAAGTAATTGATAGATTTAGCACTTAAGCTTTGCTACGAGAGATGATTAAGATGTTTAGATACACCTATGCACAGTTAATTCACGATAGTAGACTTCTTTCCCTGTGGTAGAATATAAATTCAACACCTGGTTCTTACTCCCGGTTAAAATGCTACAATGGTATATTCATATCTGTGCGCTTGCGGATACCCGATTATAATTGTTTATTTACTTATTAAGAAGTTAATCAAGGCATAGTACGAATATTTTATTCCTTGCATATTAGTAGTTTAACTATAGGGATGACAACCTTTTCAGATATGCTATGAACTAGCTGTTGATGCTCACTAACTCATATTTTTATGCATCAACGATTCATGGAAAAGGACTAAAATATAATTAGATAACCTTATTAGGGGTTTCTACTAATGATTTCCATGAGTTTTGGTAAAGTTGTGATTTGTAGGGACTTAACGAGAAAAACAGCAGCGAAATGGCGTGTCACACGATCGACGTAACATAACGCAATCCAACTCCAACACAAGTCTAGAAGGCTCCGGATTACTCCCGGCGTGAGCGAAACTTGACACGAAGAAAACATCATCTAGAAGACTCCGGAAGCCCACGACGCATCGCGGGGCCCAGAGTGGGACCCACTCTGGGCGATCGGCCCAATAATGGGGCCGATCGGCCCTCCTTGGCCGCCACGCAAAGCCCGTCTCGGAACCTTCCTCCACCGCCTCTAAGACGCAATCTAATCCGGTCGTGTAATGTCGGTTTGATCCAATGGTCATCGTTCATTATCAAGGTCCATGAAGATTAGTACCACATTGCTTGCCGACGCCGGAGAAACATAAGAAGACCCATATATATAGACCCTTAGGCCCCCCTGACTCAATGAATCTGATCCGAAGCCTCAAGTCATCATCAAGAAGGAGATCAAGAAGAAGCCAAGACAGGGAGTAGAAGAGGAGACACCAAGAGATAGGATAGCTAATTCATAGCTCTAATCTAGAGCCTAGTTTAGATAGAAAGTCGAGTTTAGAGAAGAGAGCATACGCTCCGGTTACGGATCTATAAGTTACACTATGGATCAATATTATTATTGTTCTCATACACCTTTGTGCTATTTCATTACTATGTATGCAATTAGTCTACTTATACTTTATTCTAGTCATAGCATATTTGATATGATCATTATTCATGATAATTCAATGCACTTATTCGTAGAGCTCCTAGTATATTACACGTGTGTGCTAGGTAGTAGAAAGTATGTAAGCATGGTGCTTAGATATAATTTACTTGCGGATTCACCTTATATGCGGGTCGTGTGGTAGATCGTAGTGGTGGCGACACTATTGAGTCCTTTGCAATCCATCCCCGTGTATAAGACTAGTCGATAATGGTTCTTGGGATTATCTTGTTTAGTTCTGATTTTCTTAAGTAATCTTGGGTGCACATTCTTATTTATGGTTTTGATATATATATGATCTTATGCTATGCTGTCTAAACATTTTGTAGATTCTTTGTATGCTATCTAAGAAGCTGTCCCTTTGTCATAAATCCAATTCTAATCTTACTAGGAATTAATCTTATGCTATGCTCACCACGTGCACCTCTACATCTCTCATATACCTTATTATTGTTATTATTATTATATTGGCTCACCTTGTTTAAGTATGTGCTAAATACTACAAAATCTCATTAGTCTTCTATCACTATCTTTAATCAAATGAATTGTTTGTCATGTCTTCCTCGTGGATTCGATATTTAAAACCCTCCCGGGTGAAATGCTCCTTTGGACATCCGTGCGCTGCTATGGATCTATAATTATTTCTCTGTAAGCATAACAAATACCAACAAGCATTTACGGCGCCGTTGGGGAAGATTTTGATAGCTATTCTTTTGATTATTGATAGATGAATACTAAGTGTGGATTTTGCTACTTAGCATCTACCTTAAACAGATTTACCCATTTATTGTCTTTTTCTATCTTATTCGCGGGGTATTAACTTGAGGTTTGATTGTGATTCACTACACTTAGATCATACGAATCAAGTCAACCCAAGAAGCTACACCAAGTTCGAAGCCATGCACGAAAAGGCGTTGCGAGAGTTCTCTGCTCCAAACATCAAGAACATTCGCCTTTGGACCTACACTTCCAATCAATCATGAGTTTGAGCTCAAGGCAAGCCTCATCAACATGGTGCAAGCTAACCCGTTTGAAGGAAAGACACATGAAGATGCAAGCACTCATCTCAGGACTTTCATGGAGATGGGCGCCACCATCAACATCAAGAACATTCCCAAGGACACGATCTGCTCCGCTTATTCCCTTTCTCACTATTGGGAAGAGCGAGGCAATGGTTCTACTCAATGAACAAAAGATAAACACATGGGAGAAATGTTCTACGCATTCTAGCAAAGTTTTTTCCCCATAGGCAAAACCAATGCCTTACGTGGAAAAATTGCCAACTTTCAACGGCGAAGGAAGAATCTATTCAGGAGGCGTGGGAGCGTTTTCAAGAATACATATCAGTTGCCCTCACCATGGAATGGAGGAATGGATGCTCTTACAAGGATTCTACCATGGACTAAATCAAAAACCAAGAGAGCATCTAGACGCCACTCTTTGGAGGATCATTCTTATCACTCACACCGAGGGAAAGCCGACATACTTATGTGCAAAATATCGAGAAAATCAAAAATTTGGACCCGAAGAACATCCAATCTTTGTCATCAAAGTGAAGAAGTACAAGAAGAACAAGAAAGAACTAAAAGGCGGTATCAAGCTGGGATGAACGTGCTACTAAATTGGCTTGAGGGCGAGCCAACTACAAGAAAGGATCGACAAGCTTTACAAGACTCCATGAGCGCTTCAAGAAGTTCAAGCTTGGTGGTTCACAAGTCGGCCACCGAGGCAAAGAGAAGACCCGCAACCCACGACCAACTTATGCGGGTAAGTATTCAGGTAATAACTTTACTTCGGGTAATAAATTCAAGCAACCTTCTTTACGAGAACTAATTGAAGAGCAAGTTAAAATTAATGATGGTTTCTCTAAGAAGTTAATTGCTAATGATAAAATTCTAGGAGATATAAATGCTAAAATGGATAACTTTTACGCTATGATAAAAGAACAAGTTGCTTTTAATATCAAACTAGAATCAAAATTATCAAAATTATGCATTTGCTATGCACTGTTGTCACTAATCATGGCGGTACATAACATCGAGCGAGAGGTGGTAAGCAAACCACCGATCCACCATATCCCGGCGGGCGCGATAAGACCCGGCTAGGAAACCTACGGCACTGCAGCCCCGCACCACCCGTAGTACCAGCCAACATTCGAATATAAGGACAGCGGCGTAGGCGAAGTTGTGCGCCAAGAACCACGAGGACAAGACTTTCGCGACACCAACTTCCTACCATATCCAAGAAGAATTAGAAGACCTCAAATTGATGATCAATTCGGCAAATTCGTAGAGGTAATCCAAAAGCTTTATGTCAATATACCTCTCTTGGATACCATGCGAGGTCCCGACATACGCCAAGTACATAAGAGATATCACGAACAAAAGAGACCGCTACCAACCACGAGAGATCATCAAGTTAACGAGAAGAGTGTAGTGCGGCAATCCTAAACACATTACCTATCAAGAAAAAGGATCGAGGATGCCCCACTATAGAGTGCACAATCGGAGATCAATATTTCAACAATGCACTCTGCGATCTTGGAGCAAGTGTCGGTGTGATGCCCAAGGTTGTCTTCGACAAACTCAAGCACCCTACCTTGGTTCCAACATCAATGTGTCTACAACTAGCGGATCAATCGGTTCGTTACCCGTCGGGAATCGCCGAGAATGTTCGGTGAGGATCGGGAGTTCTTTGTGCGGTTGACTTCGTTATGCTTGGACATGCACCCGAACTCGGGGTCTCACTAATTTCGGCGACCATTCCTAAGCACCGCCAAAGCTCACATCAACGTCGTATTTGGAGAAATTACATTTGAGATCAGCGGAAAGGAGGAGAAGTTCGCCTTCAAACCCGGACGAACTTCGCCACCAATGCGAACATGATCGATCAAGAGAAAGCGATGCAGACGAACCATCCTCTCCAATGGAGGATACACGGAAGGACTAGAAGATTTGAAGGTCCCCGTTCGAGGACCTTAACTACGGACCCTCGCCGTCGGGTAATTCGGTAAAAATCTAAAAATCCAAAAATATTTTATTTCTCGCATTTATTTTACGCAAATTAAATTCCTGCACTTTTACATTCACCGTAAAAAAAAAAAATTTTCGCCCCATGATTAATAATTTTTTGCGGGTGAAAACTGTATAATTACTTTTACGTGGTGGCATAAAAATAATTTTTACTTCTTCTTTGCTTTATTTATTCATTTTTATTCAGAAAATACAAAAATAATGCAACCTTACAAGTGGGACCCACATGTCATAGGGACAAAACATCAAATCACCACTTTCTTTATTCCCTTTTTTCTTCCATCCATTTTCCACCGGCGACACTCCACTTGACCAAACAAATATTATTCTAGCGTGGAATTTCAGCAAAGTTTAGATGGTGGAGAGGGGCACCAGTGGGACCCACTTGGGGACCGACCCGGCCCCACTATCGAGGCCGATCGGCCTCCTCCTCCTTGCACTATAAAGGGCAGCCACACCCTTGCCATTCTCATCACAAGCAATTCGGTTTTTACGGTTTCCAGAAGTAAGAGTTGCCGTGCGCGAAAATAGAAGAGGAAAAAATCCTCGGAGATAATCCTCCTTTCGACCAAAAACCCTCTAGCCAATCTTCTTCACCTAAATACCAACCATGTTTGGAAGGCTTCTCAAGACACGCTCCGCTCCGGGCTAGTTCGGGCAAGCGATGAGCAGCGACACCGGCGGCGCCGTCGCCCGGCCGCTTCTCCATCACCAATGGCCTCACCTAGCCAAGGTAAAACTCTAACCTTGGGCGTACACCTTCATTTACAGTAGGAGAGGAGAGAAGTCGGTATAACAAATTGAAAAATAGAGATTTTGTATTAACTCCTATGCTAGATAACGAATTCATGGACCATATAGGGATATTACCGGAGTTTACATTTATTTTCCAATTATTAGGCTGGTCATCTTTTACGACACCTCACGAAAGGGGTGCCGACTTCTTACTCTAGAGTTTACGTGCACTTTAGATTACGAGGATGGGAGCGGGGTAACCTTAGGTTATTCCGTCAACCATACACCATGACACAGAAACAGCGCGAACCTTTGCATTAGGCTTCGCATCATCAAAGCTGCCCGTAGAGGTGACCTCTACCTTGAGTGACTTTAACGGGGAGATTTTACGGCAAGAAATTTCGGAAAGGGCATGTTTCACCGACCCACGCACTAATGACATCCACCTCCCAACTTTAAGATTTTGCATAAATGGATGGCCCTTACCCTCTTCCCAATTTAAAAAGACAACATCACCGTGGAGAACATCGAGTGGCATATATATATATGCCGTTACAAGAACACCCGTCTGCCCGTTAAAACCGTTAGTGGAACGGTCGGCGCCGCTTCCCAACCTAGTTGGGGACATAAGCCTGCACTTCTCTAATCACACGAATAGCCCGGTGATCTCGGCTCTTTGGGTGGCGACACCACCATCACTTACATAACCACTCCACGGGAGATTATAGGAGATACGATTACTTCAGCGGGGGCAGCTGGGTAAGAAAGGATCAAGAGCAATACTACTACCTTCATAATAATGACGCAATCCCGCTTCCTAACCGGGATTGGGCATATATCTTGTGCACTCTTTCTTGATAAATACGTGGCACACCCGGTCCATCGTCGGCCTGGTCGGCGTCAGCGAGCTTCAACATCCCATTACTGAGAGGAGGTGACCAAACCGGGGGTGCGGCGTACGAGGCGTCACGAGGGCTTCGTGCCACCGTGTATCCACGCCCGCGCCTACCGGGAGGACCGCTGCCCCACCCGAAACGCCCGAAGGTAGTAATGCGGCATTTATGCCGGCCCGCCATTCTTTTGCGGGATCACGAGTACGCGACCCAGCGATATTCCGCCAAGGTGTGCATAACAACATGCGCGCACCGTGATCAACACTTTCGAAACGCCCACTCCGACCTCCTTTACAATCAACAAAGAGTGGATGCAACAAAGGGGAGTCTGGTGGGCGACATCAAGACACGGTGGAGACTAATCTTGAACAAGCGGAAAGGCTCTTGGCCATCGAGGCATGGGCATGTGCAACAAGCGGCTTGGTGGAGTGGTCCCGTTAAAACCCACGGTGAGGAAACCTATTCAACACAAACCAACCAACCAACCGTCGGACCCTGGGGAAGGAGTGCTTTGAGGTAAGTACCGTCGGACCCTTGGGGAAGTATCTATTTAGGTAAGTTATTATCTATCTATTTATATTATTATTAATTATTTTCGGATATATTTATATTTAGGTTTATTTAACTAGCTAGTATAAATAAAGTTTAGTTTTTGATATATATATATATATATAGGTGTGTGCGAATAAAAAAAATTTGAAAACAATAATAAAAAGAGTGATGAATTATGCTATAAGAACATGATAGATGTTGCTCCTCCGTGATAAATGCCTAGTTTACCATCTTTTCTCCCGAACATGGATATAATTGTTTTAGATTCTAAAAACATGCTTTGAGCTTGAGTTACGTGGGAGTATGATCTTAGATTTCAAGTCTAGGCAATTGGTGATATGATATGATAAAAGTTGAGCTACTATCTATCTTGTTCATACGTGACACTTAAATTGCAGGTATTAATCTTTGAAAATTCTAAAAATGATGAGTCTCTGTATGACATAAGCACGATAAAATAAAATAAATGCCTTGTTGAAAATATGCTAAAGTTACTTACATTTATATATCCCTCTATGCTTTCAAAAGACTTGAGCATGACAAGTAAAAATAAAAAGAAAATATATATATATATGAGAGAAAAGTGAGAGGCGAGAAAGAGGGAGAGAAATGAACAAGTGTTCTACTAGGCGAGAAGGGCCTACCTCCCTAATAAAAGAGATGAAAAATGGACAAGTGTTAGGCGAGTAGAGCCCACATCTCGAGAAAAGAAAAAAAAAGGAGAGAGAAGAAAGTGAGAAAAAGTCAATACTGGCGAGAAGAGCTCACCTCTCCAAACAAGTTGTCTTGTAACCCAAGGTTCTCTTAAATTTATTGCCATAAAGAGAGATATATTCAGAAACAAAAGAGGCAAAGAAAAAGGCTAAGAAATTAAATGTTTACTCTTATTGTTGTCATACGGGAACACTCTGTGCTTTCACCTTGAAAAATCTTTTGTAAAACTCGAGAGTTATAGTGAAACCACAAACTTCGAGACATGGTGTTTGACTTAATTGTTCTATCTTTCAATAGTCCAAGACTCATGTATGATAAAAACCCCATGCTCTCAAGAATTAGATATAAGCAAGTTTATGATTCGAATTTTTTCATCCTACCTTGGTTGAGATTTGATTTGGTAACACACACGAGAATCTTGCTAGGGACTAGCAAGAGGTAAGCTTTGGGGAGTTTGTTGATGCTCACTAACTCATATTTTTATGCATCAACGATTCATGGAAAAGGACTAAAATATAATTAGATAACCTTATTAGGGGTTTCTACTAATGATTTCCATGAGTTTTGGTAAAGTTGTGATTTGCGAGGGACTTAACTGAAAAAGCGGCGAGAAATGGCGTGTCACCACGCCCGGCGTAGCATAGCGCAATCAACTCCAAAACAAGTCTAGAAGGCTCGGATTACTCGGCGTGAGCGAAACTTGACACCGAAGAAAACATCATCTAGAAGACTCCGAAGCCCACGGCGCATCGTGGGCCCGAGTGGGACCCGGGCGATCGACAATAATGGGGCCGTCGGCCCCCTTAACCGCCACGCAAGCCACGTCTCCGGAACCTTCCTCCACCGCCTCTAAGGCGCCAATCTAATCTGGTCGTGTAATGTCGGTTTGATCCAATGGTCATCGTTCATTATCAAGGTCCATGAAGATTAGTACCACATTGCTTTCGTATTTGGAGAAACATAAGAAGACCCATATATATAGACCCTTAGGCCCCCGACTCAATGAATCGATCACGAAGCCTCAAGTCATCATCAAGAAGGAGATCAAGAAGATGCCAAGGCAGGAGTAGAAGAGGAGACACCAAGAGATAGGATAGCTAATTCATAGCTCTAATCTAGAGCCTAGTTTAGATAGAAAGTCGAGTTTAGAGAAGAGAGCATCTGCTCGGTTACGGATCGTAAGTTACACTATGGATCAATATTATTATTGTTCTCATACACCTTTGTGCTATTTCATTACTATGTATGCAATTAGTCTACTTATACTTTATTCTAGTCATAGCATATTTGATATGATCATTATTCATGATAATTCAACGCACTTATTCGTAGAGCTCCTAGTATATTACACGTGTGTGCTAGGTAGTAGAAAGTATGTAAGCATGGTGCTTAGATATAATTTACTTAGCGGATTCACCTTATATGCCGGGTCGTGTGGTAGATCGTAGTGGTGACAGACACTATTGAGTCCTTTGCAATCCATCCCGTGTATAAGACTAGTCGATAATGGTTCTTGGGATTATCTTGTTTCGTTTCTGATTTTCTTAAGTAATCTTGGGTGCACATTCTTATTTATGGTTTTGATATATATATGATCTTATGCTATACTGTCTAAACATTTTGTAGATTCTTTGTATGCTATCTAGAACTGTCCCTTTGTCATAAATCAATCCTAATCTTACTAGGAATTAATCTTATGCTATGCTCCACGTGCACCTCTACATCTCATATACCTTATTATTGTTATTATTATTATTGGCTCACCTTCTTTAAGTATATGCTAAATACTACAAAATCTCATTAGTCTTCTATCACTATCTTTAATCAAATGAATTGTTTGTCATGTCTTCCTCGTGGATTCGATATTTAAAACCCTCCGGGTGAAATGCTCCTTTGGACATCCGTGTAAACTGCGGATCTATAATTATTTCTCTGTAAGCATAACAAATACCAACAAGCTGCAATGAATTATTTTCTTTTAGTTTTATACGAAGCAACCGATATCTTTTCTAGACGCCATTACTAGTTAGTGGCGTTAGAAATACCAACAAGCATTTTGGCGCCGTTCTTGAAAAAGAAAGTCTTTAGCCCAATAAAATATAAATATAGGAATAACTTGCATGCATCTCTCTCACGCATTGTAAAGTATTAAATTTATCACTAATTGCTTAAACAAGGTTTACCCTTGTTATTATTCTTTCTATCTATTTCGGGGGTAATGTATGAATAGGAATCTTCACGAAAACTTCCTTTCGATCGAGAAAAACTCTTGAAGGAGGCAAGATCCAAGTTGAAATCTCAACCCAAGATCACTACCTCGGAAGACTCCTCCCGGCGTGCGCGGCTTAGCACCCGTGTTCAAGTAATGGCGAACAAGACCCTCGCGAGTACTCTGCAGACCGACTACGGCCAACATCCACCAGGGCCGGCGGTCGATGTGGGAGACAAAGCTTTTGAGCTCAAGCTTTGCACTCATCAACATGGTACAAGCTAGCCAATTACGTGGAAAAGCCCATGAAGATGCCAATGCTCACCTACAACACTTCCTAGAGAATGTGGCACCTTCACCATCAAAAGATGTCTCAAGTGATGCAATCCTACTGCCGTCTGTTCCCATTCTCACTCTTGGGACGAGCGAAGCGGTGGTTCTCGCCAACAAAGACAAACTCACTACTTGGACACTTTGCTCTCGCGCCTTCACGGCAAAGTTCTTCCCTATAGGCAAAACCAACGCCTTACGGGGAAAATCTCAAGTTTCAGCGAACAACACGGCGAATCCGTCCCGGAGGCGTGGGGCGCTTCCAAGACTACATCACTGAATGCCCACACCATGGAATGGAGGCGGCTACTCATGACGGACCTTCTACCACAGGCTCAACAACACCCGTGAGACCATGGGCCTGCTTCTTTGGAGGTGCTTTCTGTCCCTTACAACATCGAATCAAGCTCTACGACCTTGTGGAAGATGGCGTCAAACCAAGCTTGGAATGAGGACCCGTCAACCCCCAAGAAAAGAGGGAATGCACCGGTGAAAGAGGTAGACATCTTTATGCGCCAAAATGGACTTAATTATGAAAAAGCTTGAAGACAAAGCTCGAGAAGAAGGAAGTCATGCAACTCTTCGATTCTCGCATGACATGTGAAGAATGTGGCAACATTGGACACTCGGGCGAGCCAATGTCCCATTTGGAAGAGGGCGTGAACTACATCAACAACAACAACAACCCCAGTATCGTCCCCGAATCAAGGATGGAATCAGCGAGACCCAACTACCAAGGTAACTACTCGGGTAACTATCAAGGTAATAACTCTTTCAATAATTTCCCACCTTTAAGAGAGTTAGTACAAAACCAAGGTAGACTCATGGATAATATGTCTAAGTTAGCTTCCAATGATAAAATGCTAGAAACTATTAGTACTAAAATGGAAAGCTTTTCTTACGCAATAAAGAACCAGCATAGCTTCACTAAAATGATAGAATCTCGGTTATCTCGGTGGCTTTATCTACTCCTATGCCTAACCAGGTAAGATTAGGGCCAAGGAAGAATTAGAATCTGCAAATCTTGTCGATGTCTACTATGCGGTATTCGGACCAAGGATGCGAGAAGGACTGAAGTGCAATTTGGGGTATGCCCGCCAAGAAAGGAGATCGGGGAGACCGGTCGTCACCATTAACATGGCGCCCGTACCTCACGACGCACTCTGCGACTTTGGCTCAAGTGTCAACATTATGCCTAAAAGGTAAACCTTGAGCCGGGTTCAGATTTATTATACACAACCATGTGCCTACAACTTGCGGTCGGTCGCTATGCTACCCCGAGGGCATCACGGAAGGCGTTTGTCTTTACATCGGTAAGCTCTATGTGACCCACCGACCGTGGTCACGGATGCGGGCAAAGGTAAAAACGCCCCGATCATTGCAGGGGCGCCCTTTCCTTGCCACCACCAAGGCCATCATCTACGCCCGACACGCGAAGATCGTCTTCACCGTCAACAAAGCGAGAGGGAGAGATTCAGCGCAAACACAAGACCCTAGCTCCCCTGTTCCACTGTACCACTACCGTACCACGAAGTACGCGCACCGGTGTCGAGGAGAGGACAAAAGAAGAAGCAAGAACAAGAAAGAACCGTCAACCTCGACCACACGTGGAGCGAGTCTTGATGATCAATCAAGTTGCAGCGAGCGCCAAGACTTCGGCGCATTCCACCACCACTAGAGAAGCTAGGCGACCACGGAGTTCCGTCAATCCATTGCTCCATTAATCAATGGAACTTCCGGCAAGTTATGCGACACGGGATCGAGCATCAACCTAATGTCAAAGGTAGCGTATCAATTGATATATGGTAATGCGCCTTTGTGTTCCACCTATGTAATCTGCGAGATGGCGGATCAATCACACCAATTCGGAAGGTATTGCCGAAACGCGTCCCGTCAAGATCAAAAGCTGCTATGTCCTCAGCGACTTTCTAGTCATGGACATGGGGAGAAGAAGAACAAGATCCTCCCATAGTACTTGGAAGACCATTCCCCGAACACTACAAGAGCCATCATCTACATCGGGGCCGGGCGAGATCCACTTCCGACTTCAAGGTAAAAAGATCTTATTTGTTTCTTCAATACTTACACTAATAATGAAGCGACCCCAAGAAAGACCAAGGGCGAAGCGTCTCCACGAGACTACAAGCGAATTTGGACTCGAAGATGGAGCACATCAAGAGGATAGAGAAAGACATCAAGGAAAAATACACTCGGCTCCTACCCATCTTGAATTCTACTGGCCACACGAGAGAGGTCTCCACCAAAGAAGCAATCTTGGAAGAAGAAAGAAACGTACTGCCAAGAAAAAGCGACAAAAGTACACAGCCGGAGACCGACCAGCGCCGGCATCAACAAATGAACAATCGACTTCCTCGGCTACTTCGTCTCGCCGCCCTTTGAGATCATTGAAGGAACCTTACGGGTACAACATTTATACGAGGGCCCATAGGCGACACCACGCCATGGGAGTAAGTACTCTAAACTCTAGAGAGGTAACTCGGTATTTATACGCATATTTAATTTTTACGCAAAGCATATTTCAATTAGCATTTTTCTTTAGCATTTTTACTTTTTTCTAAACTTGCACTTAGAAAATCTCAAAAATATGTTTCTTTGCATTTGCATCAGTTTCCTAAAGCCCCCAAGCACTCCTTCTTTGCCGTGGCGACATAAAAATAAAAATAAAAATATTGCACTCATATGTTTTTGCATTAGCATCCCTATTGCATAGAAAAAAAATTCTTAAAAATATTTGGGCACATGAAGGTCCACACAAAATAAAAATCAAAAAGGCGTGAGCACATGAAGGCTCACATTAACATCTAAATTTGTTCCTTCGGGTATGTGTGCGAAATTAATATTAACGGGGAGAACATTAAAAGGAGACCCGAAAGAGGAGAGGGCTCAAGGATGAACAAAGGACTACTTCAAGATCAAGCTTGGGAGAGCACCCCGTTTACCACGATAAGTATCACTATTTTATGTCTTAATTATTAGCTAGATATATATTTGCTTAGAGTTAATGAGTCTTAATTAAAAGTCTTAGTGTTAAAGAGTCTAATAAATACTAGATCTTTGCTAGATTGCTTTCTTCCTTTCTATTTATGATCTTGATGATATATGCTAAGGAAATGATGAATAGTTGCTCAAAAGCTTTAATCCCTCTTAAAAGTACTTACACTTTGGACTTAGATTCTCCCAAAGCTTTAAATGCTTAATTTGCTCTAAACCCAAACACACTGTGGAAAGCACATGCTTAAAGAGTCTTAGC
The DNA here is from genome assembly GCA_015847255.1 of Hyparrhenia diplandra. Lineage (NCBI taxonomy): Eukaryota > Viridiplantae > Streptophyta > Magnoliopsida > Poales > Poaceae > Hyparrhenia > Hyparrhenia diplandra. The sequence goes on from JADLZK010003871.1 coordinate 242,901, forward strand.
ATTGAAAGATAAAAATACATGAAAAGTTGAGTTGCTTTGTTTATCATATTCCTAGAGATGCGATTCACGGTTTTTATCTTTGAAAATTATAAAATATTACATGATGAGTTCCTTAGCTATGACCCTTAAGAGTTTATCATTAGCATCAAGATCATCCCACTCCACTAAATCTGTTGCTTCTAACTTGGGATGTACGCCTCCCCATACTCCATCAAGCCGCTAGCCATAATTATAAATAAACTCTTGCAATCTTTGGATATGTCTCTCTCGGTGTTTTTATGCCAAATAGAATTTGGGCTACATTCGAAAAAAAAGAAAAAGAGAGGAAAGAAAAATAAATATTTAGAGAAAAAGTGAGACAAGAGAGGGAGAGTAACGGACAAAAAGTCATACTAGGCGAGAAGGGCCTACCTCCCTAATAATAAAAATATATTTAGAGATGAATAATGGACCGTGTCAGGGTGAGTAGGGCCCACATCTCTAAGGAGAGAGAAAAATGGACACAAGTCAGGGGCAAAGCCCACCTCTCCAAGAATGGGCTGAGCCCGGGTCCTAGCAATTTTTAGAAAGAGAGATATAGTCCAAGATGCTTGAGAAGAAAAATACTAGAAAAGGCTAAGGGCTATTTACTACCTTTCATCCTCATCCATTTTCATCCTACTATGTATGTCCCACTACATGTGTAACTCCACTACCACCATCTACTTAAGAGGGTCATACATAGGATCTACGAGTTTCTTTTAAAAAAATATTGCAAAACCCCGGGATGATCGTTGATCAAAGAACTTGAGACATGGTACTTAACTTGATTGTTTTATCTTGCTTATGATTCATGAAAAGGCTACGCCCCCATGGTAAGCGGTATGAGAGAGCAATGCGGTTAAGAGGAGAATTTATTTCGAGTAACACAAGACTTACGAGGTATGAAAGCGTAGTAGCGACTCTCGATCCTACTATAGCATATAGCTTTGCTAGGGACTAGCAAAGGGTAAGCAAGGGGAGTTTGTTGACACTTGTTATCATACAAATTTATTAATCAAATAAACATGAGAAAGGGGTATAAATCATAATAACAACCTAGAATAGGGTGTCACTAACATATTTCCACCAGTTTTGGTAAAGTTGTGAATTGCGGGGACTAAACAGAGGCTTGGTGAGGTCGCGAGGAGTGCGACTACTGCGACGTAACACAATCCAACTCCAAGAAAGACTCTAGAAGGCTTCGGATTAATCCCGACGTGAGCGAAACTTGACACCGAAGAAAACATCATCTAGAAGACTCCGAAGCCACGACGCATCATGGACCGGGGGTGGGACCCACCACGGGCCGATCGGCCAATAATGGGGCCGTCGGCCTGCCTCGGTCCAAGAAGATCGGGTCTCCGGAAGCTTCCTCAGCCCGACTCTAAGGCGCAATCTAATCCACCCGTTTAATGTCGGTTTGATCCGAGGGCGTCGGTGGGAGCACGAGATGTATCTAAGTCCAACACGGCACCTCCTCCAGGACTATATAAGGAGACCCCTAGACCCCCCCTTTCGGATCATCAAGTTCTCAATTCAAGCAACAACGCTTCAAGATCCAAGTCATCAATCCCACGCTCTAGAAACACCGCTTTAGGAAGAGTAGCAATCAAGATTAGATCTAGTAGGAAGGGAGAAATCCGCTCTCGATCGTCGGAGGCCGGCTCAAGATCGGGCCTCGTTCTTGTAAGTTCTTCATTGTAAGTAGTCTTCAAGTTCCGACACGTTCTTAATATGAATATCTTGATCATGTTTATATTCGAGATTATTTGTTCTAGTATTTACTTTGATTACACGTTTAGCATAGTTGAATTTGTTATGTTCATGCATGGATTCAGTATAGCGCTCATCCTTTCGTTCGGAGGGTGAGTGGTAGAAGATGTAATCGTGGTGATTAGATCTTATTTACTGCGTTTGCACCCTATGTAATTAGGGTAGGTGTGGTAGATCGTGGTGGTGACAGCACCATTGAGTCCTTGCAATCCATCCCCCGTATGTAGGCCTAGCGGATGATATTATTCGGGTTGTTCTAAGTTTCGCCTTAGTCTTCACGGATTACGTCCTCATGTGTGGATTTAATTAGTCTTTCTTCAATGATTGTTAGATGTATTGCACTAATCGAGTAGATCCTAACTTATAGTTTAGAGTTACATATTGGAGTTTCTAATGCTAGCTAGCCTATGAATTGCTATCGATCCTTTGTTTGACACTTTCTATTTTTGGATATGACTTGGTTGAATCCATTTATCGAGAACTTTATCATTATCTTTATTGTGAACTTTGATCCCTGTTTAAGTAATTGATAGATTTAGCACTTAAGCTTTGCTACGAGAGATGATTAAGATGTTTAGATACACCTATGCACAGTTAATTCAAGATAGTAGACTTCTTTCCCCGTGGTAGAATATAAATTCAACACCGGTTCTTACTCGGTTAAAATGCTACAATGGTATATTCATATTCGTAAACTGCGGATACCCAGTTATAATTGTTTATTTACTTATTAAGAAGTTAATCAAGGCATAGTACGAATATTTTTATTCCTTGCATATTAGTAGTTTAACTATAGGGATGACAACCTTTTTCGGATATGCTATGAAGCTGCAATGAATTATTTTCTTTTAGTTTTATCCGAAGCAACATCGATATCTTTTCTAGACGCCATTACTAGTTAGTGACGTTAGAAATACCAACATAGGTGACATCAATAGTGGAGTGATCACTAGAGGAAGATTAGCATCTTTTGTGCACATCATGCCTTTGTTGCACAAGAAGAGCCGGGAGAACGTGGAGATGCACTCAAGAAGGAAGATTGGATCAATGCCATGCATGAAGAGTTGAACAATTTCAAGAGAAATGATGTATGAGAATTGGTGGAAAGGCCAAAGAACTACAATGTGATTGGAACCAAGTGGGTCTTCAAGAACAAGCAAGATCAAGATGGAATTGTTGTGAGAAACAAGGCAAGGCTAGTAGCTCAAGGGTATTCACAAGTAGAAGGTCTTGACTTTGGAGAGACCTATGCACGGTTGCTAGACTTGAAGCAATTAGAATCTTGCTTGCCTATGCATGTGCACATGACATCAAGCTCTATCAAATGGATGTGAAAAGTGCATTCTTGAATGGATTCATCAATGAGTTGGTGTATGTGGAGCAACCACAGGGCTTTGAAGATGAGAAGTATCCCAACCATGTCTACAAGTTGAAGAAGGCTTTGTATGGCTTGAAGCAAGCACCTAGAGCATGGTATGAGAGGTTGAGAGATTTTCTCCTCTCTAAAGGGTTCAAGATGGGCAAGGTGGACACCACACTCTTCATCAAGAAGATTGGAAAGGACTTGTTTGTGTTGCAAATATATGTTGATGATATCATCTTTGGGTCAACCAATCAAGAATATTGTGAAGAGTTTGCTAAGATGATGGCCAATGAGTTTGAAATGTCAATGCTTGGAGAGCTCACATTCTTTCTTGGTCTCCAAATCAAGCAATTGAAGAATGGCACATTCATTAGTCAAGGCAAGTACATCAAAGATATGATCAAGAAGTTTGATCTTCAAGATGCCAAGTCAATGTCCACACCAATGGGCACCAATGGAAGCTTAGACCCCGATCCTAGTGGTGACATGGTTGAACAAAAGAAGTATAGGTCCATGATTGGAAGCTTGCTCTATGCAACCGCATCAAGACCGGACATTGCATTTAGTGTGGGCATGTGTGCTAGATATCAATCCGATCCAAGAGAGAGTCACCTCAAGGCAACCAAGAGAATCATTAGGTACTTGAAGGGCACTCAAGATGTGGGACTATGGTATCCAAAGGGATCCAAGTTTGATTTGATTGGATATTCGATTCCGATTATGGAGGATGCAAGATAAATAGAATGAGCACAAGTGGCACATGTCAATTCCTTGGAAGGTCACTAGTATCATGGTCTTCAAAGAAGCAAAATAGTGTTGCTCTCTCTACATGAAGCCGAATACATTAGTGCGGGGAAGTTGTTGCACTCAATTGCTTTGGATGAGGTCAACATTGAAGGATTTTGGATTCAAATTTGACAAAGTTCCATTATTTTGTGACAATGAAAGTGCTAGAAAGATGACTCAAAATCCGGTTCAACATCTGTTGACACTTGTTATCATATAAAATTATTAATCAATTAAACATGAGAAAGGGGTATAAATAATAATAACAACCTAGAATAGGGTGTCACTAACATATTTCCATCAGTTTTGGTAATGTTGTGAATTGCGGGGACTAAACAGAAAAGCCGGCGAGTTCGCGAGCCAAGATGCGACTCACGCGACGTAACGCAATCCAACTCCGAGAAAGACTCTAGAAGGCTCGGATTAATCCCGGCGTGGACCAAACTTAACGCAGAAGAAAACATCATCTAGAAGACTCCGGAAGCCACGGCCTTGCACGGGACCCGGAGGGGACACCCCCCGGGCCGATCGGCCCAATAATGGGGCCGATCGGCCCCCTTGGCCGCCAAGTCATCCCATCTTCGGAACCTTCCTCCACCGCCTCTAAGGCGCAATCTAAACCGGTTGTTTAACGTCGGTTTGATCCGAGGGCGTCGGTAGAAGTCTTGGGATGGATCCAAGATTAATACCATATCTTTGCTTGAAGCTGAAGAGGCAGGATGAAGACCCATATATAAAGACCCTAGACCCCCTCTTTTAGATCATCAAGTTCTCAATACAACAATAATACCTCAAGATCCAAGTCATTAGAAACATCGCTTAGGGAGGAGTAGCAATCAAGATTAGAACTAGTAGGAAGGGAGAAATCCGCTCCGGATCGTCGGAGGCCGGCTCAAGATCAGGCCTCGTTCTTGTAAGTTCTTCATTGTAAGTAGTTTTCAAGTTCCAGACACATGCTTAATATGAATATCTTGATCATGTTTATATTCGAGATTATTTGTTCTAGTATTTACTTTGATTACACATTTAGCATAGTTGAATTCTTGTTATGTTCATGCATGGATTCGTATAGCGCTCATCCTTTCGTTCGGAGGGTGAGTGGTAGAGATGATGTAATCGTGGTGATTAGATCTTATTTACTGCGTTTGCACCCTATGTGCGGGTCGTGTGGTAGATCGTGGTGGTGACAGCACCATTGAGTCCTTTGCAATCCATCCCCGTATGTAGGCCTAGCGGATGTTATTATTCAGGTTGTTCTAATTTTCGGCCTTAGTCTTCATGGATTCTGTCCTCATGTTTGGATTTAATTAGTCTTTCTTCGATGATTGTTAGATGTATTGCACTAATTGAGTAGGTCCTAACTTATAGTTTAGAGTTACATATTGGAGTTTCTAATGCTAGCTGGCCTATGAATTACTATCATCCTTTGCATGACACTTTCTATATGACTATGGTTGAATCTATTTATCAAGAACTTTATCATTATCTTTATTGTGAACTTTGATCCTTGTTTAAGTACTTGATAAGTTTAACACTTTGCACACGAGAGATGACTAGATTAAATGATTAAGATGTTTAGCATCTATGCATAGTTAATTCATGATAGAAGACTTCTTTCCCTGTGGTAGATATAAATTCAACACCGGTTCTTACTCGGTTAAAATTCTACAATGGTATATTCATATCTCGTGCGCTTGCGGATACCGATTATAATTGTTTATTTACTTATTAAGAAGTTATCAAGGCATAGCATGAATATTTTATTCCTTGCATATTAGTAGTTTAACTATAGGGATGACAACCTTTTCGGATATGCTATGAAGCGCAATGAATATTTCTTTTAGTTTTATACGAAGCAACATCGATATCTTTCTAAATGCCATTACTAGTTAGTGACATTAGAAATACCAACAACATCCAAGAACAAAGCACATTGATATAAGGCACCACTTCATAAGAGATCATCAACAAAAGGGTGACATTTGTATCATGGCCATTGGCAACCAGAAGATCAACTAGCCGACATATTCACCAAGCCACTTGATGAGAAGAGGTTTTGCATGCTAAAGGGAGAATTGAACATTATTGACTTCTCCAACTTGAGTTGATGCACCCCACTTATATGACATGCCTCTCCTTCGACAAACCCAAGGTAAAAGTTGGTTGTCATGGCATTCATACTTGCTAAGGACTTGTTAGTCCATCTAGACATCATGCAATAAATAGGCTCATTCATGGTAAATAAAATGATTTCAATGTATGTGTGGCACCACTATTGCTTTGATTGGTTTTATGAACTAGTGGTGGCATATGACATGTTTATGTGCTTGCAATCCTAGTGTCAACTCTAGAAAATGAGCTATCGATGTGTATTCTAACATGGTGCAAGATAACCCTTATCTTCATGAGGTATGAAAAAAGCTTGTCCTTGGTTCAAACTTGAATACATGGAAAGGCAAGTGATCTAGATGAGACCACATGTGATACTTTGATTGACTTGATTTCTCTCATTTACACCTTTTTGGTGATTGTTGACAAAGGGGGAGAAATAAGTCACAAAGATGTTGGAAAGGATCACACAAATAGGGGGAGCAAGCTCATAGACTATTTGTGCATTTGTATGTGCATGATCATAATGAATTGTTGCATTGGCAATCTAAATTCAATATGCATGATTGCTTGGTGTATGCTAGTTTTTGAAAAAATTGATTGGTGTATTGACCAACTAGCATGCATAGGATGTATCTAGACAAAGCTCACATTTTAGCCTATAATATTGATCTCATGGGGTCTCGTTGAGTTTTTGATGAATGTCTAGTTACATTGATGCTAAGGACTCCGATGGTTTCACGCTTCAAAGGTCCAAATTCTATAACCTTAGCATCTCTTTTGGTATTAGTATCTCTCCCCATGATTTCTATCCAACATATGTGCCAAAATTGAACCAAACACATGGAAGCACATATGTAGGGGGAGCTACTACTACCAAAAACCGAACCTTGAAATGATTGTCCATTCCTTGACTTTTGTTCAATTTTCTAATGGGCAAGCAATTCAAGTTAAATTGAATTTATCTCTTATCTTTGTGAGTTGGTTGTCATCAATTACCAAAAAGGGGAGATTGAAATCTCATGTTTGGTTTTGGAAATTGATGACGACAATTGTGGACTAATCCTTTGCTCTAAGTGTGTATCTTAAGAAAGGATTAGGTGAATGACAAGGAGCATGATGATCATGAACATGGACAAAGATGGTGGACATGATGGATCGTCAAGCTTCGGTGATCGGCTTGAGAGGAACCGGGAGATCAAGGCAAAGGTATACTTGATAGGGTTTTTCCTTTTTGGTATTCAAGACACGATAGAGCGTGTGATCACATTATAGGATAGATAGCCGACTATCAAGAGGGATGCCGCGACAATCCTTGCATGAAGTGCTTCTAGGTCCAATTGACTTGCATATTGCATTTAGGACATGAGAGCACTAACTTCGATCTTGCCTAACATCTCGACGTGCTAACATTGGAGATAACGTGATCATTTTGGGACGTGTTGGCAACCTATGGCAAGAGGCGAGAAGCAAGTTGAAAGCAAAGAGCAAAGAAAAGATGAAGAACTTCTTTGTTCTGGGGTGTGGGGCCTTTCGGCTGAAATGGCCGGACGCATTCCACCGGAGCGTCCGGTTGAATGCGTCTCGCGAGAGCCCCGCAGCGGGTTTTTGCCGGGACGCCGCAACCGGACCGGACGGATACTTCCGGTCACGCACCGGACCCCGTGATCGGACGCGACGAAGGAGGGTGCCACGGTGTGGCCCGAAGCTTGTCGGATGCGACCGGAAAGCCGCGCGGCCGGGACTCGTGACCGGACCCGGCCGGTGCGTCCGGTCGGCTTGCAGAGAGCCCATTTTGTTGGCAACGGCTCTATTCTTTGGAGGGGGCTCTATATACTTGGATGGCCGGTTGCTAGCTCTCTCTCTTGCACATTTGAACACTCTAACTTGCTTGTGAGCATTTGAGACTCCTCTCCACTCATCTCTCCATCCATAACTTCGCATTCTTGGTGAGATTGAGAGTGATAGAAGTGCATTGCATCGTCGGTTGCATCTAGAGGCACTTCATCCTTGGAGAAGCCGCGGGATTCTTGTTTTCTTGGGAATTTGCCCGGTTCCCCTAGCCGCTTGGAGCAAGAGGCGGTGTTGAGCTCAAGTGGAGCTTGTTTGAGGCCACACAGGTGGTGATTGTGAGGGGTCGTTCCTTACCCCGCGGGAGTTTTCGCGAAAAGGAGCACTAGTGGATTGCTCGTGGCTTGTTGGACCCTCTCTTGTGATTGTTGCTTGAGCTCCCATGGGGGGATTTGGCACCGCCATTAAGCTTGGCAACATCAAGTGAGTGTGTCGCCACAACGAGGGACGTAGCGTCTTGCGGCAAAGCACGTGAACCTTGGTAAAATCATCGTGTCTATTGTCTTGAGCTCGTTGGAGATTTCTCATTGCACACGGTGATTGGGTTCATCCTCTACACTCCTCGGTGGTATTGTATTCTAGCACCTCTTTGCATTACTTTGGTAGTATACTTGTTAGGGTGCTTAGTTGTGTAGCTTGTTTAGCCTTATTAGCTCCTAGTGGTAGTATTAGCTAGAATTACTTGTCCACCTAGGAGTAACTTAGCAACCTAGCCTTTGCTTGTGATTAGAGATATTAGAATTACTAGAATTGCTAGGAGGCTTGCATAATTAGCTTGAAGCATTTGCATTTGTGCTACTGCCTTATTTACTAACCGCCTTGCTTAGTGTTGTTTGTAGAATTTTTAATTTTTGCATTTGCCGGGCCCGCCAGCCTACGTCTTGCATTTGGGGATGCCCCACGTTCGCCATAGCCGTGGAGCATGTAGATACGACGCCATGGCCATGGAGATCGGTGGAAGCTTTCTTGCCATTGCCGGCCGAGGCAGGCACCATGGAGGTCTCAACGGTGATAGCTAGTTCCTAGAGCGGTGGCACGAGGATGTGCTATCGCACGACGGTAGGAGAGGTATATATAAATCATACTATAAGTAAAATGAAGAGACGCAAAAACCTCTCCTATTCTTGGCATTAATAATACATGATGTATTTCCAAGCGTTGATGGTGGAGAGTAAGAGATAGGTGATGGCAGTTCTGGGAAGGAGAAGATAATCGGAGAGGGAGGGATGGGAAGCAGAAAGGGCAACAGGAGACGAAGAGATATATGATGATAGTTATTTCTTCATGCATGATATCGATCAATGAATTTGTTGGGCATGTGAAGAGGTAAGTGGGTACGACGAGACGGTGCATGCGGGTTAATTTGAGTGGATGGTTTTGCGGTGACGGATTGTGTTCGAGAGGAAGTCCCGGGAGGCGCCGCCGAAGTGCTCCGTCCGAAACAATCAAGAGGGAGAGAAGGGAATGTTGATGTGGTCGCTAATCACTACCGCCGGTATCACTACCGAAAGTTAGTCCACCGGCAGCGATGAATAGCACCCGGCAGTGACGAACCGAACCGTCAGCGCTGGGACGACCGGAAACGCAATAAGCTCGACTAAATCCGGCAGTGAAGACTCGGATCACCACGGGTTGAATCGTTCCGGGCGGCCGCCTTCTGGCCTCCCTCCTCCAGTTTGGCGGTATCCCCGGCGAGGGTATCGACCTGGAGAGTCGATCCGGAGGGCGTAAAAGTTGGCCCTCTCCTCGAGGGGCGATTCACCTTTGGGGGCCAACGGCGTCGGCCAGGCCGTTCAACTTGGTGAGGGCGGCGCGGAGGCTCCACGGCCGAACTTTATCTCCTCCCGTGTGGCGACCATGTCGACGATCGTGGGCGGCGAGTCCGACTTTCCGTGAGGGGCACGAAAGAGAAGTTAGCGTTGGATAACGGGGGGGGGCGGGACGGGGTATAAATGTGGCGTTTCAAAGAGGCGGTTCCTCGGAAAACGTAACCCGCCACCGGCCGCGCCCAATGGCCGTCTCCTCGGCACTCAACGGCGCATCGTATTTTCCAAAGCACAACCGACACTTAATTGTTTGTTTTGACAAATTTTACATTGAACAAGTTAAGATTCAAATCAAATTTAAGCGCGATTTAATTTTAATCGCTCTTTCAACCTGAAACGAAAAAATGCATTCAGGGACGAGGAGGGAGCAACACACAACAATAATATATATAATTTTTATTTTATTAATATACAAAAACAAAAACAGTAACATATAATACAAATGATAAAAAAAAAAAAAAGAGGAAGGCCGGGCCTGGCCTAGTCCTCGGTCCTCCTCCTCCTCCTCGATGGCGTCGTCCTTCTTGGCGGGGGCCTTGAGGACAATCCCGGCCCGGCTCGCCACCATGGGGGCGTAGTGGTTGATCTTTGCTTCCACGGTGGCTCCACCCTTGAAGAAGACCATGGCCGCCCTGTGGGGGGGGATAAACCCCTATCCCCTCACAGGTCACTTTTGGGATAGGCCCTTTCGGTCGGCCCATCACGGTGGAACAACGCTCTTGACGTCGCCAGATCGTGATCATCGAAGGCGATTGGGAAGACTTGGCCGCCACGACAATTACCTTGTATAGTTCGATCAGAATTGATATGTACTTTCCTATTATGGCCGACCGGGATAGATCTTGTCGGTATAGATCCGACCTGTAACCCCGTCCCCGGGCTATATAAGGAGGGCGGGATCCCCTCTCAAAGGGACCGAATTTTTTTAGAATCAATCAATACAACCAAAGCAGGACGTAGGTTTTACGCCATCAAGGCGGCCGAACCTGGGTAAAACCCGTGTGTTTTGTCCTTCGCTCGTTCTGCTTGACATCTCGTTAGTCGTCTAGCGCACCTAACCGCGCTCAATCTACTAGCGGGCATACCCCGCTAGACTATCGCCGATAACTTCGGCGGCGGTTGGCGCGCCCGGTAGGTGTGCACTTTCCGACGCCATGACTAGCAAGATGGTGATCTTCCCGACTCAATGACGGTCGATCCGATGGAAGACATCCAATTGAGCGCTTCGTGCGGAACAAGCAACATCGCCTCGGCGTCGACAATCCAACACGGTTCAGATCCAATGCGCACCGGGCAACCAGCTTCGGCGCGGATCGACTCTTGAGGGGATCGGGACTGCTCGGACGCCGTCAGGCTTCCTCATCCGTTAGTACCGTACACCCGGCGTTTCGTCCACCGCGTCGACAACTTGCTTTCGACGCCCGACAAACTTCGAGATCGGTGCGAATAAATCGGCTTCATGACCAACCCAGCGTACCACTTCACGGCCGACGGGGACCACGTCGGCCACGGCGGGCGACCGGCGTCGCCTCGGAAGATGGATCTAGTCGAGGAATCTCCTCGGCGAGGAACCTCGTCGTCACCTCCACGCCGGGGCCGGGTGGTGTCAGCTTCTCGGCGGCCGGCGGTCGGGTGTCTCAACTCTGGGGGCTGAGTCGGCGACCGCCCGGGGCCGATGCGACTACATCGGCGCTCCGACCTACAACAAGGGCGTATCGTCGACGCGTGCGGACCACCTCTACTTGGCCAAGCTCACTCCAATCTTGGAGGGGACACGAGAGGCGGGAGATGGCACCGAGCTCTCGCGGCGGCGCTCTTGCCTCCCCGACCTCCACCGGCGTCTCCACCACCGTTCTTCAAGAGCCAAGCGGAACTCGAGGCTCGACTTCGACTCCCCGTTGTTTGGCCAAAGGAACCGCGCCTTGGGAACCTACGGCGGGGAAAGTCTTCGTCGATGAAGATTCCGCTCCTCGGAGGAGAAGCCGGAGGGACTTCGCATTGCTCGAGAAGCACGCATAGCGCAGGTCGAAGCACGTCGTCGGCAGCGGACCCTAATGCGGCCGGCTGGCCGGGGGACGCCGAGAACCTCCGGCGGGGAGCCGGATCACTTTCGAAGGCTCTTGGGTCTCCGTACCGATTCGACGAGGTGGAAGGGTGCCGATCCACACCACGCCCGAGCAAAACATTGCTAAAGCCGGCTGACCCTCTTGTTTCGACAAGACGCCACCCTCGGCGACGTCAGGGTACATTATTACCACTCATGCTCAACTTAATCCGCCTCGGGATCATCCTAGCCTTTCCCGCCCGATCATCTCGGCGACGACATCGACAAAGGAACCGTAGTGCCCGAGGCGAGGAAGCTTCTTCCATGCCGGCGGGACGAGGTACCGAGCGCCCCGGTGAACGGACAAGATATGGCACATGGCAATCAACCGCCGGAGCAAGGGGAAGGGGCGCTGTGTGCGGGCAGGTGGCGCGGGTGGACAGACCACCCCGGCGTTCCACCCAAGATGGAAGCCAGCGTACCCCCGACCTCCGCAAGCAACATCGAGACAAATCGGGCGCGTAATCGCATTACCGCCACCCAACAAAGCAAAGCAAGAGGCCGAGATCCAAAGACGGGAGGAGTACAACATGTTGTACGGAAAACCCGACAGGAACCTCCGTCCGTATCATCCGAACCTCCGTCGAGTTCGGTGGGGTCGCCGGGCTTTAAGGGCACCAACGCTCTTTCAAAGTACACCGCGACGAGGACCCGCAGGCTTGGGTCATGATTTATGAGATTGCGATCGGGGCGGCGGAGGTGGGGGAGGGACGTCATGGCGAATTACTTCCCGATCAGCCTTGACCGGGGCGGCTAATCGTTGGCTCGGCTCTCCACGAAGGAAGGCTGCAAGCACGTGGCAAGACGTCAAAGAGGCGTTTTCATCAGCACCTACAAGTCCACGTGCAAGCAATCGGGCACCAAATGCGACACGGAGCGGCTGCGCCTCGGGTCGAAATGAACCGCCGGGACTTCATCCGTCGTTTTCGAGGTCCGCCTCACGATCCCGGACATCACCGATGAGGAGTGTATCGGCTCGTTTACCAAGGGTCTCGTCTCCACTGGTAATGCTGCTGCCCAAGAGTTGCGCAAAAAGCTCCACAGAAGCAAGATCACGACGATGGCCAAGCTGCTGGATGTAGCGCAGCGGTTCGCCGGCGGGACGAGGCGAAAGTATGTCTTCCATAAGGACTATGGCTACTCCGCCCGTCGAGAGCGCTCTCCTCGACGTGAGGCAACCCGAGACGACAAGCGACGCGACGAGCGTCACGATAATCGCCGTCCTAACGACTCTCGTGATGTGAATCACCGGGGGGAAGGGCGCAACAATTATCGCGAGCACCGTCGCGATCAGAATCGTCGAGGCGGAGGTGTCAACAACATCAAAACAGGGCAGAAGAAGAAAAACCTCAACTGGAGAGATCCAGTCCAGAAACTCTTGCACGGCAAGTGCCCTCGACACCCCGACTTGAACCACAGTCTGGCTGAGTGTCGGCACTTCAACGCCGAATATGAAAGCGAACGCAAGAAGCTCAAAGTCAATAACGAGCAACCGAAGAAGCGCCGAAGCCTTACCGCGACAACCCGGAGGAGGGTGAGCGATGAGGACGCCGATCCCGACATCGTTATCGTGATGCGGATGTCGCCGTTCACACGATCCCGGTGGGCATTACGGCCGTGAAGTTGGTCGAGAACAAAAATTTCTGCCCGAAACGCTCGACGGTGAACGACTTCCAGCGAGGGATGTGAGAACCAATATGGCCCAACTTCTCGAACGGGTCATAACTTTCAGCCGTGATGATCAGTGGTGCAACAACCCGTACCCCGGGCGTTTCCCTTTGGTCTTGGACCCGGTGATCGGACGTTTGCGTTTTGAGAAAGTACTCATTGACGGGCGATTAAAGGTTCCGAACATCGTTCGGAGCTCCATGGAAGCCCTGGACATCAAAAAGGAGGACCTCAAACCATACGACCATCCGTTCTGGGGAATCTTACCCGGAGAATCGTCCATCCCTCTCGGGCGGGGTGACACTCCGCGTGCAGTTCGGCGACCCCAAGCATCACCGCATACAATATCTAAACTTCATTGTCGCCGACTTCGAGTCTTCCTACCATGCCATCATCGGCAGGCCAGGGCTGACCAAACTTATGGCGGTTCCACACTACGGCTACCTCATCCTTAAGATCCCTACAGAGAAGGGGGTCGACGACCAGAGCCAACGTTCATATGGCCTACGTCGAAAAAGGAGGGCCTCGACAAGCGGGAATTTATTCTCCGGTCGGTTCAGCGGAAGTGATCAACAACGCGAAGAAGTTAAACCCCTCGACCTCGAGATACCCGAGGAAGAGCAGGTGAAGAAGACCACCAAGCCGCCGGATACAAAGGAGATCCAGCTGGTAGAAGGCGACGCCGCCAAGACGACAAGGATCGGCGTCAATCTCGATCCGAAATAGGAAGACGCGCTCGTCCGGTTCTTGAAGGATAACGTGAGCATTTTCGCGTGGAAACCCGCTGATATGCCCGGAGTCCCTCGAAGCCGGATCGAGCACCACTTACGCGTCAAGCCTGGGGCAAAACCGTGCGCCCAGAAGATACGCCGCTTCAATAAAGAAAAATCAGCCGCCATCAAAGCAGAAGTAACTAGGTTACTAGCCGCTGGCTTTATTCGCGAAGTGTATCATCCTGACTGGATAGCAAATCCGGTCCTTGTAAGAAAAAAGAATTATGAATGGAGGATGTGCGTTGATTATACCGATCTCAATAGGGCTTGCCCTAAAGACCCGTTCGGTCTACCACGTATCGACCAGGTTGTCGACTCTACTGCAGGTTGCGAGCTCTTAAGTTTCCTCGACTGCTACTCGGGCTATCATCAAATTGCCCTCGCAGTAGAAGATCATGAGAAAACCTCCTTCATCACTCCGTTTGGTGCTTACTGCTACACAACAATGTTGTTCGGTCTCCGAAACGCCGGAGCCACTTACCAGCGGGCTATACAGGGCTGTTTAGGAGAGCTTATCCCCACGTCGCTCAGGCTTATGTCGACGACGTCGTGGTGAAGACCCACAGCGCCTCTACCCTGGTGGACGACCTAGCAAAAGTTTTTTCAAAACTAAATCAATTCCGGTGGAAACTTAATCCGGGGAAATGTGTTTTTGGCGTACCCTCCGGCAATTTACTCGGTAATATTGTCGGCGTGGTATTGAGCCAAACCCGGAGAAAATCGGGGCCATCATACGCATGAAGGCGCCCCAAAACGTAAAAGATGTTCAGAAACTTACAGGATGTATGGCAGCCCTAAGTCGTTTTGTCGCCCGACTTGGGGAAAGAGGGTTGCCATTTTTCAAACTACTACGCGCGGGTGAGGTTTTCGGATGGACCAATGAGGCTCTGGGAGGCGTTCGACGATTTTAAGAGGTTCTTAACATCACCTCAAGCAGTACTAGTAGCCCCAAACGACGCGGTGAGACTATATCTTTCTACATCGCTGCGACCAACCGAAAGTGGTTAGCACCGCTTTTAGTTGTCGGCGCGGCGGAGGAAGGGCATGTGTATCCCGCCCAACGGCGGTCTACTTCATCGAAGTTCGAATGATTCCAAACAAAGGTACTTACATATACGAAGTTACTTTATGGGGTCCTCATTACTTCTCGCAAGCTGCAGCGGCACTATTTCGACCTCTACCCTATCAATGTGGTCTCGACTACCCACCGGGCGATGTTCTACACAACAAAGATGCCAATGGCCATATATGCAAATGGGCAATTGAGCTGAGTCATTTTGCTATCGAATATAAAAAGGGGAACTCGGTCAAATCACAAGCTTTGGCCGATTTTGTTTTGCGAATGGACGGATCCGAAACTCCCTCGAAGACACGGTCGCCGAGCTGGACGATGTATTTCGACGGGTATTTGAATATCGATGGCCGGGGCTGGAGTGTACATCATATCACCTTCGGGGACACTCTTCGTTATGTCCTTGAATCCATTTCAAAGCATCAAACAATCTTTGCGGAATACGAGGCTGCTCTCCATGGCCTCCGCATCGCCATACAACTAGGCGTTCGTCGATTGCAAGTATACGGAGATTCAGCTCTTGTGGTCAAGCAAGTCAATAAAGATTGGGATTGCAAGAGCGAGAAGATGGACGCATATGTGGCGGCTATACGTAAACTGGAAGGAAAATTTTATGGACTCGGCTTCGATCATGTGGTGCGGGATTATAACAAAGCCGCCGACGAGCTTTGAAACTCGGTTCTTCCCAGGAGCAAAGGTACCGACGGGCGTTTTTGTCGAAGACTTATGGCAACCTACCATCTCGATCCTATGCCGGTCCTCCGGTTGAAACAACGAACACATCGTCGCTACAATGACGAGCCCGGTCGGACGAAGAATGGCGAGTTCCGATAATTAAGTACCTCCAAGAAGCTCTCGCACGTAGAAGACAAAAGCGGCGGGGAGCGGCTCATCAACGCTGATAAAAAATTATGTTCTCGTCGACGGTTTTCTTATGCGTAAAAGCATCGGAGATCGGGTCTTACAAAAGTGTATCTCGGAGGCGGACGATATCGAGACTCCTCGATGAGATTCACGGAGGTATATCGCGGCAATCATGCGGCCTCGTTACATTGGTCGGGAAGGCTTTCGGGCAGGATTTTATTGGCCGACGTGCCGGGCCAGGTCTTGAGCATCTGATGCGGCATTGCGACAAGTGTCATTTTTGCAAAACAAACACATGTTCGCCCACGCACTCCAAACGATACCGGGCTGCTTGGCCTTTTTCATCTTTGGGGACTCGACGCCATTGGACCATTCAAAAGCGCCCCGGTGGCTTCAAGTGGATATTTGTCATGGTCGACAAGTTTTCCAAGTGGATTGAGTATGCGCACCGTTGGTCGACGCCAATCAACGCAAAGCCGTGGAAATGCTCGACGAGGTGATTCATCGCGGGATCCCTAATTCCATCATCAGCGACACAGGCAAAGACGTTTTTGAGCGGTCATTTTGGGATTACCGCGAAGAAAAGGGCATCAAAGTCAAATATGTCTCCGTCGCACATCCACGGGCCAATGGGCAAGCCAGCGAGCAAAGCGGCATGATTCTGGAGGCACTACGAAAAAGACTCTTTCGACCGGATGGTAAATACCCCGGTCGATGGTTAAAGGAGCCGCCAAAGAGCTTGCGGGGGTTGCGCACACGGCCCGAAGTCGAAGCACGGGGGTATCACCATATTTCATGGTGTTTGGATCTGAAGCCGTCCTCCCGGCTGATATCGCCTTTCGTTCCCCTCGCGTCGAACACTATGAGGAAGCGATTTCGACGCCGCACGCGAAGATGAACTTATAATGCTCGAAGAAAACCGCCCGCAAAGCGGCACTTTAAATGCTAAGTACCTCGAGGGTGTTCGGACGATATTATAACCGCAATGTAGTATATGAGCCTTCGCGGTCGGCGACTTAGTCCTCCGAAGGAAACGTAAGAGTGTCCATAAACCTGGAATCACATTGGGAAGGTCCTTCGAGTTAAAGAGGTGACTCGGCCAGAGCTTATAGATTAACAACAATGGAGGGCGTCGACATCCCTAATTCCTGGAATATCGAGCACCTACGACGGTTTTACCCATAGACGGGGACTCGTAAGCCCGGTTGTTATCATCAATTACCTTCTCTTGTCGCAATTTTAATACAAAAGTTTTTTCTAGAGAATGTTGACATAGTTATATTTTCTTTTGACGTAATTAATTTATTTCTATGCTCAACTAAAGTCTCCTCGATCACTTTGGACTCCCTAGAGCCGCCTCTCGTACTTGATCGTTTCGGTTAAAGTATGCGCGAATGGTGTACTCCCCGCATAGACTGACGATTGGCAGATGACTCCTTGATGTGGTTGACACAGCCCAATAGCTTGCCTGAGCAACGCGTCTCCAAGCTGCGGTTATACCGACACATCATGGCTAGGGTCAGCGTCTACCATAAGTGATCTACTTCGACGAATCTACGATAATCTACGATGTACTCTTCATATTTAACATAATCGTATGCATGCTAAAACGATTATGCAGATAAAAACAAAGTATTATACGCCACCCACATCCGGGCGTGGCTCGGCTAAATAATGATAGTGTTTTTCACTGTTTTTTCACTAAACTGTTTTTGCTACGGCAACAAAAAGCAAAGTATTTTGCCTGGGGGCCACGTCACCCAGGTCTTTACCGTCTAACAGCTCACAGGAGAGGGTACATCTCGTCGGCCAAGGTGGTCGCCGCCTCATCCGCATCCTCGCGCAGCTTCTCGGCTCCATCCTCGTCTGTCCCATGTGCGTAGCCTAAGCGGACGCGCTGAAACTCCACAATGGGATAGTGAGAGCGAGTTACCGCAAGCGCATGTCGAGCTGTGTCACGGGTGGCCTGGCGTGTGAACTCCATGAAGTTCGCCCATGCCGCTGTGCTGCGCTGCTCCATGTTCTCGGCATCGGTAGGAGGCGCATCTTCGGGATTGGCCCCGCCCGACCGCGTAGCCGTGGATAGCGTCGAGAACAGGCCCGACACCTTGTAGCAGTCGTTCTACCCGACTCCGCCACAGCACACTCGATCCTTCCAGTTCACGAGTCTGCTGAATGTGGGCTGCCCGCATTGCTGTCAAAATAAAGACAGGGTAAGAAAACACTACCTTTTCTTTCCTTAAAACCTTTTTTTCAGGAAACCACGAGAAAACATACCGTCGCGCTCGGCAATGGTACTTTGGAGCTCCTGGTTCAGATCACTTGCCCGCTGGTTCGCCATCACCAGTTGTTGTTGCAACAACTCGACAGCGGCTTCATGTATTACAAAGGTATCCACAAATAACAAGTTTTTCTCATTAATTACTGATAAACCGTGTTTCCAAGATAACTACAGATTCAAGATTACATGGCACTTACCACGAGTTTGGGCTTGGACTTGAGCAAGCTGCGCAGCACAATCGTCTTCTAGTTGCTTGCGGTCAACGGCGAGCTGAGTGCGCTTCTTCGACGGCTTTGCCCTCTCGGGTTATTCTGGCTGCCTCGCGGTCCAAGCGGGTCCGCTCGGTCGCCAGCAGCTCGCGCTCCGCTTCTAGCGCCAACCGCTCCTGAGCAAAGGCTTGTCGCTGCGCATCGGCACTGCCGGCCAACAGGCGGTCCCTCTCCACGGCGAGGACTGTTCGCTCATCAGCTAGACAGTCACGCTCATGGGCGAGCTCATCCCGCGCCTGTTGGGCCTCGAGCAAAGCCTTGCGACATTGCTCCAACTCGGCGCATAGCTGGCGCATTTCTTCAGCTCGGATATGCTAAACAACAATGTCACTACAGTGCATATGACAAAAGAGTACCAAGCAGAGTATGAAGGTCGAGTACTTACGCGCAAGCGGCTGGCTCCCTCCTCTACTTGACGAGCTATCCGAGTTGGTTCATCCTCCTCCTCGATGTCCTCAAAGTCCTGAGCACCTTCACCCTCGAAAGCCTCAGCAGCCACATCCCATGGGTCCGCCTCCTCCATCACCTGGTCTTCCTCAGCATATTGATCAATGGGCGACTCAGGAGGAACTACCATGGGCATTGTAGCTGGTTCCGATGTCGACTGATCACCCGTGTTGACCGCAGACTCCTGCACCTCAGGCCGACCCGACGCTTCATGAAGTTCCTCGGGGACTCTGGTCTCTTGTTCCTCGACAGTCAGCTCGGGGACTGTGGTCTCTGGGATATTGGTCGTCGGCTCAGGGACTGCGACTGAAGGCGCAGGTTCATTGATCTCATCTCGACCAGGAGAGCCCACAACAGTCGGTACTGGGGCAGGATCGGCGACAGGTCCCCTATATCATAAAGTTTAGTGACAGAAATTGAAGAATGATGGTCGAGCAACATAATTTGGGCAGATAAAATACTTACACGTCGGCAAAACGCATGCCTCGACGACGACTGCCCGCGCTTCCTCCGCTCCGACCCCCGCCGCTACGAGGCGCTGTCACATCTCCATGCTCGGCTGGGGGCTCCCTAGGAAGATCTGCTCGCACAATTGGTGTTCTATCTACAGAAGGCTAAACAGCACAGGATACCGACACAATTAGACCATGAACATTGCTTGGGAACTGTGACAACTCACAAAGATACTTTACAAAAGCTGTCGAGTCGATGAAAGCTTGTATCTCCTCTTCAGCAAGGCAGTCGTCCGTGTACAAGGGCACATCACTTCGAGGTCCCCGACGGGTTGTTACTTTTCGTTGGGTACGGGGCCCCTCTGGCGCACTCTCCAGTGGTCGTTTGCCACGCGCGCGTGCCGATGACTCACCCGAGAAGTCGTGGGTGCACCTTGCGCTGCGGAGGCCGGGGTAGCTGCCTGACGATATGTACCAGCACGCACGGCGGCGGCATCGCTCGGCGACAAGCTGAAGTATTAGCTTCGCGACATTCCATGAATCTACAAGCACAAAAGTGTCGACAATTGCATAAAAACAAGCACCAAGTGACAAAAAGCAATAAATCTCCTCGCTTACCTGAGGAGGTGGGTTACTGGCAGAGAAAGTCGGCACGCCTCGTGGGTCATGAGGATCATCTCCCCACAGTCAGCAACCTGGCTACCCGAGTCACCACTTCAGCAGATGGCAAAAACTCGGAAGACTCCCGAGTTGGGTCGTTCAAACCGGTATATTCAAAACTGGTTGAACCCGACGCTCGACGAAGACATGGGCCAGATCGATCCCATCAACATGTAAATCCGAGATGAGGTCCAGCAGCTCTCTCACTTGCGGCATCTCGGCAGCAGTGGGCTCCTCGTTCCAGCTCGACCTCCTAATCGGCACGACGGTTGGATCGGCCGGAATCGGGATCTCCGACTGCGGCAGATAAAACCACCGTGTGTACCACCGTGGCACATTTGTCGGCAGCCGAATATCGGGGAACGGGATAGCCCGATTGTTACGAAGACGCACGAAGACGCCACCAGCAATACGTGAACCCGCATCCCCCTTTAACCCAACAAAGAAGAAATATTTCCATAGGCTGAGGTTGGGGAGGATGCCGAGACAGCACTCACATAGGGTGACGAAGGCGGCGATGTCCAGAATGGCGTTGGGTGGCAGGTGGCAGAGCTGCAACCCGTAGAAGATCAGCAGCTCCAACAAGAATGGGTGCGCCCGGCCTCCCAAACCCACGCCGGAAGTGGCTCTCGAAGACCACCACTTCATCGGTCTCCCGGCATTGGGTGCGGCTCCTCCTCGCCACCGGGACCCTCCACCCGGTGATGATTTTCTCCGCCGCACGTGCGCATTCACCAGCGCACCCACCGTCGTTTCGGTGGGCGATGAAGCCGGCCATTCCCTATCCATACGGACGAGGGGTTCTTCCGGCGCGAGCGGCGGGGTTCGCCTGCGTGACCGCCACCGGCGGCGGCGGCGCCTCGCGCCTAGCGGCCCCGGTATGCCCGCGGCGGCTGCACCACCACGGCCCCCGGCTCCACCACGACGCGGCGGCCGCCCGAAGGTTGCGCTCCATTCGCCCGAGAATCCGGACTACACACGGGGCGATGAAGCGGTGCAAATGTCGGTCAAATCTACCCAAAATCACCGCTAAAATCAAGGGATTAAAGCACAAAATGGCGACGGGATGATAGATCTATGATACACATACCGTTTGGCAACGATTCAATCGAAGAGGGCGAAGATTCATAGCGATGGCGGGCTTCGCAAACCCTAGCTGCCGGCGGTAGCGAGAGAGAAGATGGAGAGCTCGAGAAGACAAAGAGAGGCTCGGACGGATGGTTCAAGGCGACCCAGCGGACCGGGTATTTATACCCGACGGGGTAGGGCATTGGTAACCGTGCGTGCTATTAACCCGCGCCTCCCCATTTTCCGGGTTGAGTGCATGTGGCAGGCGGCGGCGTCAGTTGCCATCATTGCCTTTTCTAAACCCGCACGGGCTGTGCTCTCGACGCGTGTCTTGCCTCCTCGTTTCTCGCGAAGACTTGTTCCCTCAAAAGATATGGGATATTAATTGACCGAATATCTTGTGCGTTCTCGGGAACTCTGCATTCTTTTCTTCGAACGAAGATTCCTTAAAGTACACAGGATCTCGACATATGTCAGATATCCTCATGGATTTTTTCTAAACCATATCTGTCAGTGGTTCTCCTAAAAAATAGGGATCTGTTGATTTGACTCAGGGACTCCTGGGTCCAGATAGGCATACGATCTTCCATATACTGGGAGATTGTTTTTTCCTAAACCTTAGCAGTACGTGGTAACCCACCTACTCCTAAGCTCGGGGACTAAGTGGGCACACTTCACCTACGGTGAATCATGCTTTATAAATTCGTAATGATCTTTTTTGCATTGGTTTTTTCACTCCACGTGGGCACACTTCACCAGATTTTTTTTCACTGGAGCACCCTGCATCCAACAGGCGGACTCGTCAGGGGTTAAATCTGGTGGGGTATAGGGAAGGAAGAAGTGGCTGGTCGAGAGCTGTCCCAGACTAAGTCGACGGATATCTAGTTTGGTCGACACTGCTCAGTGACTGGTCGAAAGATTGTTTCGGACTAATCGACTTGTGATTACGCCTGAGTCGACACTACATCAAGGCTGGTCGACAACATCTCGGCGGTGAAGACATCGAGACTCCTACACCTGTAGCATACAGCGTGCTCGGGGACTAGCTGTGGGGGGATAAACCCCTATCCCCTCACAGGTCACTTTGGGATAGGCCCTTTCGGGTCGGCCCATCACGGTGGAACAACGCTCTTGACGTCAGCAGATGGTGATCATCGAAGATCGTGGGAAGACTTGGCCGTCACGATAATTACCTTGTATAGTTCAATCGTAATTGATATGTACTTTCCTATTGTAACCGACCAGGATAGATCTTGTCGGTATAGATCCAACCTGTAACCCCGTCCCCCGGGCTATATAAGGAGGCGGGATCCTCTCAAGGGACCGAATTTTTTTGGAATCAATCAATACAACCAAAGTAGGGCGTAGGTTTTACGCCATCAAAGGCGACCCGAACTGAACCAGGTAAAACCCGTGTGTTTTGTCCTTCGCTCGTTACGCTTGACATCTCGTTAGTCGTCTAGCGCACCTAACCGCTCAATCTACTAGCCGGGCATACCCCTGCTAGACTATCGCCGATAACTTCGGCGACACGTCCGCCCGGCTCGCCGAGGTCCCACGAAGGTAGGCGAAGACGATCGAGGGTGAAATCCCCTCTCGATTATCTCCTCGAGGCGGCGCGATCGATAACCGAACAGCATTGGCCGCCTCCTCTAGCCGGGATGCCGAACGTCCATGGCGGCCCACTTGTGAAGGGCGGGGCGTAGGAGTCGTCCGGAGGAGGAGTCGGCTGCCGGCTCCTTTCCTGGCCTCCGCCGCCTCCATCTCCTCCCTGGTGCACTTGTTGGATCCTCCCGAGCCCGAGGCGCCCATGGTGCTCGATGAGAATGTGCTTGATTGGAGAAGTGGAAAGGATGATCGCCATGATCGGAGTGTGTGTGTTTAAATAGTGAGGTCGCGGCTGCTCCACTTCCCCACGATCGAGCGCGCGGCGTCAACGCAACCGCTTGGAATTCCCACGATCGCCGGTTGGAAATCGCACCATCACTCTGGCGGCACTACGTTTCCCGCGACAACGGTTGCGCTTTGAATTCCTGGGCTGTGTTTCCATGGCGGGCGACAACTAGCCCACCTTCATTGATCACTTGCCGGGCCCATACGGGGAACGAAGCGGTGATTAACAAAAAAAGGTGAAACAAATAGTTATATCTATAAAAAATCGATTTATTGAAATCGTTACTTTTTATCGCAAGCATTAATGCATTGAGAGTTCAACTAATCCGTTCTCTTGCCACGTACACTCCATATTATAAATTTTCATTTTTTAGTATACATATAGGCTGCCAGGTGTGTAGTTTTCAGTTAAAAGGTGGGCGTGGCTTTGTGATACGTCACGGCTGCAGGCTGCAGCCTTGAGAATCGTGTTGCTCTAGTATTCACTACCGGTTCCACTTAATTAAACCGACAGTGTCTCTGCTTCCCATGAGAAAAGGTGTGCTCCCTGGCCGCTACGTCGACGGGTTATGCATCTTAGGCCACCAAAATGGTTCGCAAGAGGTTCTACAAGAGTCTTCATCGAAGATTGAGCGGCGCCGAAGGTTAGAACCGTCGTGATTTCGACGTTCCCATCCGGTTCTCTATGGTTTGGGAGGGTGGGCGGCTGGATTTACATGTCCATAAGAGACATGACATTCTCCGGTGAAGATCATAGCCATCTATGAAAATCTCCTTCAATCCAGTTTGGTCTCCTTTGGTGATCAAAAGAAGATTTTCATAGATTAAGATGATCTTCTCTTGAGAGGGCCTATGCATGTTGTCTTTGGACTAAACCACGGCTTTGCTTGTAAGGCATCCTTGCTATGGTTTAAATGTAAATCCGAGTCATGCCCTCTTTTGTAAGATCGACCACAAGAAACCTCAAAAGCACCGATGGAGCGTCAATAGGCGTCGATGGGCTTTCAAAATCCCATCGGTATTTCGTCGCCAAGAATCACATAACCTTCGGCATTTTTATTTTAAATGTGTTTGTACACTTTGATGAGAACATTGATCTCTTAGTGGAAAGGTCTTTGTTATCATATATGTAACTTTGTTTCAAGGTCTTTGTTATTATATATGTAATCGGTATATATATATATATATATATATATATATATATATATATATATATATATATATATATATATATATATGTGTGTGTGTGTGTGTGTGTGTGTGTGTGTGTGTGTGTGTGTGTGTGTGTGTGTGTGTGTGTGTGTGTAATCGTGTTCCTTTCCAATGGATGTTTGCATTTATATATGTATCATACGGGCGCTTCGTTTGTTTTCGACGCACTTCTTATTTTTCATGGGACGAACATAAATATATAAATAAATGCTTTATGTACTAACCGAAAAGTTGGTAAGCATCATTCAAACACACAACTTCGGTGTAAAAAGAAAGGTCCCGAAATTAATCTCACGACGGTGAAAGCAGATTAAACTATCTCATTTTGAAATATATCACTACCGGGTTTTAATAGAGCAGCGGCGGTGAAAGAGACTACACTACCGGTTTGCAAATATGAAACCAATAGTGATGAGTCTTCTATGCGTTTATCACGTAGGAAAATCTAATAATAAAAATATGGACTAGAAAAAGCTAAGATCTTGTGTGGGGGCATAATTTGGGTGTACAAGGTTGTAAAAAAATACAAGACATTTCTACATTGTGGCGGTACACATGCTTCACAAAGGTACATGACCCCTTTCATCGGAAAGCATGACTGAAAATTACATCCATAAGCTATGTTGGGTCATCTTCGTTCCGGTGTGGTCTCGGCCTCAAACTTTTTCTTAGACGGCACATGCCACGTGTGAAGGAACCACGATGTTTGAGATTTTTCGAAGAAGGTTTGGTGTATTTTTCAATTAAATTGAATTTCTACGCGGCGACCCAGGAGTAATTACAAAGGTTGAACTGGGGTTACCCACTAATGAGAGCAGTGGTGCCAAAATTTCCCACATGGTCTCATGTGTCCTAGGAGGCAATTCAGTGTGTAGGTTGGTGCAAAATACATAAGTTTTCAAGCTTTAATTAACCTCCTTCTATCGCGTTTATCATGTAGGAAAATCTAATAATAAAAATATGGACGGAAAAACCTAAGATCTTGTGTGGGGGCATAATTTGGTTTGTACAAGGTTGTAAAAAAATACAAGACATTTCTACATTGTGGGCAGTACACATGCTTCACAAAGGTACATGACCCCTTTCATCGGAAAGCATGACTGAAAATTACATTTATAAAAACACCGAGAAAAACTGCGAACACATGGTTGATTTAGGTCGCATGTGTTTAGTTTTTGTGATGTAGTGATTGTTAACAAATCAACATTCTTCTTCTATTTCCTTTTATCTTTTCTACTTTGGCTATGTTTCACCGGCACACGTGGAGTGTGTCAAAACGTATCTCTTGGTTCGTGTTGTGCGGGTGTTGAGCTCGGAGATGGTAGCCGACGGCGAGGTGAAGGGGCCAAGGAGGAGGGCGTGCCGAGCCGACGGACCGCGGAGGTGAAGGACGGACGTGAGGCTTGGACCGAGGGACCGGATCGCCGGGTGGCTAGCCATGATGGTCGACATTTGGGACATCGACGGATGCAAGGGCGTGGCGGGACCGTGTCGATCGGGTCAAGGCGGCGGCGTGCGCGGAGAGGCGGGGAGCTCGGATGACTTGGCGACTTCGGGCGGTCAAGACGGCGATGACACGTGTCGAGGAGGTTTGGTGGTTTGCC
This sequence comes from Hyparrhenia diplandra, assembly GCA_015847255.1. Classification (NCBI taxonomy): domain Eukaryota; kingdom Viridiplantae; phylum Streptophyta; class Magnoliopsida; order Poales; family Poaceae; genus Hyparrhenia; species Hyparrhenia diplandra. Next base: position 268,997 of record JADLZK010003871.1, read on the forward strand.
CTCAAAACCATCGGCGCTGGTTTTCGTGGTTTGGGCCTCAAAACCACGGGCGGGTTTGGTGGTTTGGGCCACAAAACCATCGGCGGGTTTTTCGCGGGTTTGGGCCACAAAACCCGAGGCTTTCCGGCGGACGGAAGGGGCGGCACGTGGCGGCATCGGGGAGGTTGCGTGGAAGCAAGGCTACCGATGAGGAGGCGCGGTGGCCGTCGGATCAAAGATTACCCGAGTCGGCCGAAATAGCCTTAGGGTTACAAAATCGACTCATGTATCTTGGGGGTAGTTTAGGAAAAGGGAACTGGGGCTATTTAGCGAGAGGCATACCCCTTCATCCTCCCTTGGCTCTCATTTTTATATTTCCTAGTTAGGGTTCCGGACTAAGGTGTGAGAGGTCCACCGATTTGTATCAAATTTGCTGAGCAAGGGCTAGCTCTGAGTAGCCTGTGTCATGGTGACGTTTGGGTTGATTGGATCGGTGTTCTTTGTTGTTCTTGTGCTGTGATTTAGGTTCATCACTTGTTTTTCCCGAGTTCATCCTCTCCCCTTCTATTCTCTTTGCGATTTCTTCGATTTGGCACCGTTTGATCTCGTTTTTCTTGGCTTGATTTGTGCTAGGACGTGAGAGGATCATTTCCACCGAAGGGTTTGAGCTAATTCCTCACGAGCACGTAGATCGGGCGAGTTTTAGATCGAGGTGACATTTTGGGTGTGTTCTTGGTGTGATTCATGATTTCTCTTGATTCACTCCATCAAACTTGAAATCTCTTTGGGGAAATGGTCACCTACATGCCTGGATGCTATGGCTCAATTTTTGTGACCTAGGAACAAGTTTGGTTCGAGTTTGATCGGATTTAGTGGAAGAACAGCTGCGGCGGGTTCCTGTTCGTGCGTCGTTTCCCAGGCGCGGACAATCCAGGCCTTTCAGGCAGACAGTCCGAGCTCAACTCGTGCTCGAGTCCAGCAGCACTGTCGTTCAGTCTGTTTTTCATTTTGTTGCTGGCGGACAGTCCGTCTTTTCTTCCTGGACAGTCCGACATTGAGCAGACAGTCCGCTCCTGTTCGCTGCTCGTTTCATACAGTCCGACACGTCTCCGTGGACAGTCCGAGTGCCATCACGGACAGTTCTTCTTTTCTCTGTATTCCGTCGAGAGCAGCAGCTAGTTTGCGCGATTGTGTTCAGCACCGTACGTGATTTGGTTTGCTAATTCCTTGATAGGTCGCTTTCATGCTATAGTGCCTTGTTTTATTTAATTAATTTTGCTTTTAGCTAGTTGGAGGTGTCCAGGACGTATGTTGAGTCGATCGATTTTTGGTTCTAGCTAGTGGACAGTCCGGCCAGCTCTAGTGGACAGTCCGGTTGTGTAGTCAGAGTTCGATTCCAGCAGCTTGTTCGTTCGGTTTGTGTTTTGGTTTTTGGCTGCCAGACAGTCCGCCTGCTAGTGTCGGACAGTCAGCGTTCGAGTTTCAGCTTGAGTCCAGCAAGCTTGTTTTTCGTTTGGTATTTCTGTTCTTGTGTGTCGGACAGTCCGAAGCCTCAGGCCTGGACAGTCCGAGCTCTCGGGTTCTTGTGCTGTTTCGGCTGCGTTTGGTTGTGAGTTTGCTTCGGGTTGTCTCCGGTTGATCCGCTGTGACTTTAGGGTAATTCTCTAGGTCATCCACCTTGCAAACAAGGTCGTGATTCTTCCGTGAGCTGGTCGATTTGCTTTGAGGGGTCGTGAGAGCTACAAGGTCGCTAATTCGAAAGAATTTAGTCGAGGCTCCCATTCACCCCCCCCGGTCGCCGTTTCGGTTCTTCAAAAACGATGTTTGAGATTAATTGATTACAATTGACACGATACAATTAATTTATTACAATTGACACGGTACAATAATCAAAGTGTACAAACACATTAAGAAATAACCACCTCAAAAACACCCTTCTAGCACCTATGCCCGAGGTGGTTACAATGCTACATGTTATGCTTACTGATCTAAGTAAGGCGGATGGGACCTCTGTGAAGAACCAATGTCTCTCCGTGTCGGCAAAGGCCCGACGGGAGACGTGGCTCTCATCTCCCGGCGACGAAGCACAAAAATGCACGCTACTTGCCTCCTGCTTTCCGTCTTCCGACAGTCCATGCAACAATGGCGTTGAACGAGCATCACACCCAGCTTCTGTAAGCAACGTTGTAGCTTAATCTTCAAAAACACCCTTCTAGTACCTGTTGTATACACTGTCTACCTATGATAAAATATTTATGTGGAGGGCTTTCTCCCAAATAGAGGTCATATATGTGGATAGGAGAATCGGCAAATAACAGAAGAGGTCAGCCGCCGCACGGTTCGCCATACATGGCTCTCCCTGCACGGGGCTGTTTTTATAGGCGATGGTAGGTGGGAATGAGTGGTGGTAGGTGGCAACAAGTGTGATCTTATCACCGTGGCGGTGGTAGGTGGCAACGATGTCGATCTTTGTCGGGTCAGCCATCGTTTATACCCGGTGAACCTATAATGTAACCTTTGCCGAGAGCTCTTTGCTAAACCGGCAGCGATTAAGTATAGAAATGGGCGCGAGGTGAAAATTTCACAAGTCATTTGAACCCCGCGCCATTCGTTCCGGCCTCGACGATATATAATAGTTGGCGGCGAGCTGAAATTTTCCCATGTCATTTCAACCCCGCGCCCCAATCGTTCCCCACCGGCGTCGCCCGACGAGCACCACCACCACCACACACGCCCGCGGTCGTTCGTCCCCCCCTACCGTGCCCCCTCCATTCTCTTCTTCTCCGGCGTCCCCAACGCTGCGCGGCGTCCTGCGCCCTTCCACGGTGATAACTAATTAGCCATTTAGTTCCTCGAGATTTTGCCTATGAGAATGAGATCTAATTCGCCGTTGTTCTCGCCTTGCCTCGCCTCACCCGCTTGTTCTTCGTCCGCGTCGACGGGGACCGCCGCTACCCGCACCGCCCGTGCGCATCCTCCCCGCCCGTCCCGTCTACGCCCGACACCGTACCTGCCGCGACCTCGAGGTCGATTCCACCGGAAGAACGCCACGCCCGCGCCCTCTGCTTCCTTCTAGGACACACTGTGTCTCGCACCGCCGAGACAAGACAGAGCAGCGGACCGCCGCGGAAGCTCGGTGAGTGCGTCGGTCACGCCTTTGAGTTGTTCGTTGAAATGCCCGTGTTGATAAATCCAACTTGTTATTTCCTTTTTCTATTTAGATTTTGCTTTCAAACAGTTCAGGATCCTTATATAGTAGCAAAAGTATTTTAATTGGTCTATGGTGAACAAATTAGATTTAAACATTGTGGTCATTTACAACAATGATTGAAGACATTCTAATGCTCGAAGTGTGACTGAAATGAGATAGATGTTGAAATTCATGAGTTTCGTGGTGTTCAAAATCTTGCTGTACAACATTTCGATTAACATAGCATTAACATCCTATTTTGACTGCATGTATAGGCAAACCATGGCGTGGTATGTAGTGCATGTTGGTCAAGTGCTAGGGATCTATCGAACTTTGGGAAGATTGCGTTGCTCAAGTCTCCGGCTACCCGGTAATTGTTACAAAAATACAAGACCGAAATTTGAAGCTTTCAGGGGCCTACTATGGTGAAAACTTTCACTATCAACCAGCCACGGAGATCGATGAGAAGCCTCTCTCCATAGATATAAAGATTAGGAGAATTGCGACTTGGCCTATGAAAGATGTCTTGATTTTAGTTATGTCCATTGTGATTGTTTTTCTTATTTGGAAGTTGATGTCCTAGGCTGAATTTTGTAGAACATTAGGTGGGGTTAGTTGTATATAACCTTTGAACCATGTAATGTTTTGTCGATTTTAATGCATATATGATGCTTTTATGGGTTTTTAAAAAGCTGATTTCGACAAATAAATTCAAAAATTTTAAAAATTTAAAACAAAACGTCGGTTGGGATGGTCGGCGGTGAATGAGAAACAAACCGATAGTGTAACTATACAAACACTATCGGTTTGAATTACTAACCCGTCATCGGCAGCGAAACATCACTTTGTCATTTTGCATTAACCAACCGATAGTCTCCACTCTACTTATTTGTCGGGTTGAAATCAGCCGGCGGTGTTCACGTAAAGTTCAGCGGGTTCATTGTAAACCGACATTATTAGCTCTTCGATACACTATCGGCTCAATCCAACCCGATAGTGTTATCCCTACTGATTCTGTCGGTTCGTTAGAGCGGCGGTGCTCCCAATATCAACACTTGTCGGTGACTTCTGAACCTGCATTGCTCGGATCAAAAATGTTACCGGTGCGTGGAACACCCGGCGGTGTTCGGTGGCGGTCTTATTTGCCGGTTCGATATCAAACGGCGATCTCTCCTCGAATCACCGCCCGGTGTTTTGACCCGGTAGTGTTTCAAACCCCACATCACTACCGCTATGGTTCTGCGGTTCAGTTTTTCAAGTGAAGGGGGTTGGAGCCCGGTAGTGATGGACAATTCTGTAGTAGTGTAGTCCGGGAGGCTGTCCGTAACAGCCAAGAGGAGAGAGAAGGGAAAGCCGATGTGGACTATCGTATGTCGAGAGAAATCCCCTAGTAGGGGTTTCTCATATAGGTGTAGTAGATATACACATACGCCAGAAGATATACACCACGCCAGAATTAACATCACGCTAACGGCCGCAACAATGTCTGCATGCATTGGTTTGCCCGTCGACTCTCGAACGCTGTTCGTGTTATTAAATTATATACTAGCAAAAATGCCCCTAGCGATGCAACAAGAGAGATAACTATTAAACATTTATATAAAATGATGAATTATCCTATATGTCTATTTATGTTTTATATGTTTTTGTAAAATTTATGTATGTCTAGGTATGTATAATAAGACGTATTTATTTAAAATGTGAGAATGATTGAGAGTTTGAATGGGAGAATATAATTTATTTTATAATGACCATGACACCTGTAATATAAGTTAATGTTAATGATAATAATACAAATTAAAATACAACTTTGATGGATTTCTTTCTCCGGTTAGAAAGCACAAACAAATTTAGATTTAAATATATCCTACCTTTAGCTTATATATTATACATTTCAGGCGTGTTCCCTCCGTCTGCAGTTTCAACTCCTCGATCAGGTAGGTTTTGAGACTGACATCCTCCTTGAAGCTTTGGTATAATTGGTTGTCATGATGCATCGGCGACATTGCCTGACGTGGTGTCCACCTCCATCCGTGGCTCGTCGATAGCTCGAACAGCAGGTGTGTATAGATGTCGAGGCAGTTCTGGGCCAGGTCTGAACTGCCTCGACGTGCATGTCCATCGGCGTGCGGATGAGCACCAGGTCAGGCCTCCAGGAGCAGTCGATGTCTTTGATGATGATGATGGACATGTTAGTTTTCTGGACGAGCAAATTGCGGTCGTTGTTGACAATGGTGAGCTCGACGTACGTTGTAGATGTTGTAGTTGGTGTGCTTGGCCATGGCCGCAATCATGATGGCTTCCTGCTGCACTAAGCATTGCTTCCCGGCCATCGCGAGCTGTGAGCTCGCCATCCGTCGCGCGATGCAGCCACGAAGCGGCCTGTACGGATGCGGTGAAGCTGTCTCTGGTTCTCTCCCACATGCATGCACGGGCGGGCATGCGGAACTCAAGCAGTTTGGCAATGCTTGGACGGCGGAGGTCAAGGCAACTTTGGAGATTCCCGCTGGTGAGCTATCTCTGGTTTTTGGTTCATACAAATAGAACGAGAACCAGAGGCGAGAGAGAAGGGACAGGAAGGCAGGAAGATCGAGAAAAAAACTCCCACATATAGATGAAGAACAAGCCAGGATGTGAACCACCAGCTGCCAAGACCAGACGGCAAGCAGCACTCTACATTGCTAGGGAATCGTTTAGGTGAGTGAAACAATGTTAACGTCTATGTGTTTGCTTGTTGTTTTTCAGGGTGTGATAGAAGAAGGTTAGCAGTACCATTGAGGAAGCGCCTGAGAACTGACATATATTAACGTAGTTCATCCTTTCCATGACACTCAATCTTGGGGTCCAAGCACAAACCAGTATGGACATCACATACTCTGAATTTCATTCCTTTGTTCAATAGATAAAAATATTTTAGAATTTAAGGTTACTTTTAGGAGCTTACTGTTAGGTTTTAATGACACAAAGTTAGCTACCAATCTAGCTAACAACTCGTCGATCCACGCAGTTGGCCTCTCATGACTGCCAGGATGCCAGAGCGCTTAGCAGAGTGGCTCCCTACCGTGCGGCCAACAAGGACACGCCAAGATGCCTGAGCACCATTGCAGGGTGGTTGACGACCCGCGCGCGGTAACCACTAGCTATGCAGCAAGCTAGAGCAAATAAAGTATCGATTGTTTTTTTTTTTCTCCCGTGGCAACGCATACGGGCATATTTCCTAGTAAGGTATAAAAAGCAAATAATATTTATATAAAATGTTTGACCAAGATTAATGGATAAATAAGACGCCACAGAGTCCAAGGTGACACTTTTAAATGGACAGATGGAGTATGCATTTTGATTGCTCGAGTTGAACTATGCAATGGAGAAATCAAATTTGCATTTGGAGAGATGATCCATTTTCCGTTAGTTGAATTTTTTTGATTGTTAACAATATTCGCACAAGAAAATACAAATTTATTTTGACACATAGATCCACGATACAACATGAGTAAGGAGAGGTAGGTACATTGAGTATAATGTTATTTTGTATTATTAGACGAGAGCTCGGACGAATCGGATCGTCAATCAGTTGGGGATCATTGTATCATTGTTGATCGGAGTGCTAGAAATAGCCTCGCTCTCATAGGTGCATACTTCATATTCACACCAACATTTAAAATCTTGACAATAGCCGTTAGTGTACCTGGTGTCATCGTTTTTGCATGCAGTAAAGCAGCCCTTGTCGTTAAACACACATGGCCCTTTAAAACTGCCGCTCGGGTTTTGTACCCAACAAGGATCCCAAGGAACATAGTCTGCATGGTTCATATCCAGGCCTGGAGATTTATGCAATAAATGTTGAAAGCCCATCAAAATTAAAAGCTTTTAGCAAAAGATTTATATCAAATTAAATGACATCGACACTTGCATCGTATAGGTCATGCATGTGTACGCATACATACCATGAGCTGCCATAAAAAAAAAAATCCGGCGTCGTTAGATCTAGAGCATCTTAATATGAGTATCTAAACATACTCAAACCAATAAATAAGCATGAACACATACACAATGTGGTTTTTAAATATGGGTGTAACTACACCCAGGTGTATAGAAAGTGCACCACTATATATATATACATATATATACACATATACTTTCATAGAGAGATGGGAAAGGCATATATTATTAGCGGCGTAGGACATTATTATAGAATAGCTACTTAGAAACCAAAAGAATTAAATAAAAAACAAATCAAGTGTGTAAAAATAGAAATGGAAAATAACCTTTAGTTATGATTCATCCCAACAACCGGGACTAAAGGTTGCTGCCAGCTTCTTGGGCCCTAGGACCCCTTTGAGTCCCCGGTTATTGGGGTGAACCATGACTAAAAGGTCTTTTAGTCGGTTTAGGAACCGAAACTAATGGACGGACGTTTAGTCGGGTAGTCCAGTTCCATAATCGGGACTAGAGTCGGTTATGAACCGGGACTACTTACCCGTAGTAGTCTAAATTGAGCTCAAGATATACTCCCTTTGTCGATTTATAAGTGTCATTTTGAACTTTTGACTACCTTGTTTGACCATTTGTTTCATTCAAAAAAATAGCGATTATAAAATAAAAATTGTTATTAAAAATATCGCTAAAGATAAAATGAGTTATTAAAAAATAATATTTATATAACAAATTTGACCAAGATTAATGGATAAATAAGATGGCACGGAGTCTATGGTGACACTTTCAAATGGAGAGATGGAGTTCGCATTTTGATTGCTCAAGTTGAACTATGCAATGGAGAAATCAAATTTGCATTTGGAGAGGTGCTCCATTTTCCATGACTTGAAATTTTTATTGTTAACAATATTCGCACAAGAAAATACAAACTTATTTTGACACACAGGTCCACGATACAACATGAGTAAGGAGCGGTAGGTACATTGAGTACAATGTTATTTATTATTATTAGACGAGAGCTTGGACAATTCGGATCGTCAATCAGTTGGGGATCATTGTATCGTTGTTGATCGGAGTGCCAGCAATAGCCTCGGTCTTAGAGGTGCATACTTCGTATTCGCACCAGCATTTAAAATCTTGACAATAGCCGTGAGTGTACCTGCTGTCATCGTTTTTGCATGCAATAAAGCAGCCCTTGTCGTTAAACACACATGGCCCTTTAAAACTGCCGCTTGGGTCTTGTTCCCAACAAGGATTAAAAAAGGAACATAGTCTGCATGGATCATATCCAGGTCTGGAGATTTATGTAATAAATGTTGAAAGCCCATCAAAATTAAAAGATTTTAGCAAAAGATTTATATCAAATTAAATGACATCGGCACTTTCATCATATAATTCATGCATGTGTACGCTCACATACCACGACTTGCCATGACGATAGGTAGGAGGATGATGACTAGAAGGACCGCGACAGAGAGATTCAATTGAAAAGGCTTCATTGCTTCTTTTTTGTCGTGGAAGCTATAACCTCAAAGAAGGCTGAGTAAGTAGATTTGGTGTGGTTTGCGGAATGAAGTCGGGGAATGACTTGACTAAGAGAGCATAGATATATACTATCTTAACATATCACTATTGAACGGTACGTCTTAGATGATGGAACTCACCTTGCCTAGAACAAGGGACTGTCCCTATCCACCGGCCGGCCCTCAAATAAGTTGAAGGACGCCACGTGAGAATCAATCATGATGATGATCCAGCGAATGACCGGTGTGTAATAGTCCAACGCCGTGGAGATTTTCTCAAGGGCGTGCTTCAGCAAGTTCTGCCGGTGCAGCGTCAAACACTAAGACAATAATTTGTGCTTTAATTAAAGAGATGTCTGTACCCGAGCCCGACGGAGGATCGTAGGTGAATATATAACTAATCTCCGGTACTGTTGTCTTTAGGCATGCTATATGATTTACCCGGTAATTTTTGTAATTAGTTTTATTGGGCCATTTGTCTCTCTTGTATTATTAATTTCTAGGTGTTGTGTTGGATTTCAATTTCTCCTCTACTTGCACATGTCTACATATCGCAAACTTATCGGTTAATCACTCATCAGGTCAACAGCTCCTTAGCTCATTTTTCATCGATAGGACCTTATAATTAAGCTTCCACCAAAAAGCTATGAGCAAGCGTAAGTCTGGCCGTAATGGCGGCATCACCAAGGAATTTCTTTTTCGTCCTCCTCCTGCTCTCCATCGGTTCCGCTTATGTGTATGTATCAACATGCAAGGAAGAAACAAATATATCAAGTCTTTTCGAGATATAAGCGATGTCTTGAGCTTCACTAGTATAGATATCGACATGACAACGAGCGGGACACGGCATCTGCCGCGGCTTGATCCTGGTCCTGGTGTGGTGCGAGGGACGCTGGTGGCGCATGGAGGGCCCAGCATCCTGGATCCGATGCAAGGATGAGGTATGCCCCTAGTCTTCCATCTTTCTCAGATGTGGTGCGAATGTTTAGTCCCTAACCCGAGCTCCTTTGCAGATCCGCTGCCGGCTCCCCTTCCTCTCTGTCGTAGCGGTAGCGGCGGCGGTCCACGTAGGTGGCCGCGCACACGGCGGCGGGCGGTGGTCCGCGACGGGTCCGTGCTCGCATCGGAGGCGACCATAGACCCGGCGACAATGGCTCCAATGGCGGCGATATGTTCCCGAATGGAAGCGGCGAATCTGGCTCAAAGTCGAGCCCTATGGGCCGGATGTGCGCTCGCCCTTTTTATTTATTTTTATTCTGATTAACCATGGCGGGCACAAGACAAACGCCCTAATTTGTCGTTAACCGTGACCTCAGCACCGTGAGAGGTGTCCTTGCCCGCCCGGTTAATAAAAAATGTCCGCCGTGTAAAATGATTACAATAGTAGTGTTGATGGGAAGACGGGATTAATTGTGGTTTTCAAACCAGGATAATAGCCCGGTCGTGTAACGAGTGATATAATAATCGAATTCAAGTATAAGGAAGGTAACGACTAACGAGCGAGTAGCTATTGTAAAGAAAATAGTGTGTATAGTAGAAATAGAAGGGTTCAGGTTCTTTGGAGAATTATATTGTTCAGCAAATACTATTAGCTACATATGGGCAAATGATTTTTGCCGTCTTGTATTACGTATACCAGGAGAATTTTCCGCGTGTTGCCGTGGGAAGTTAGTGAAATTTTTCTGATATTATTGCTATTGAGCTTTGAATATATTGAATTTTTAGGTATAATTTGGAAATTTAAGCGGCAAGTTGGACAACAAAAAAAAAATTCAAAAGCACTCCTTGCTAACGTGTAAAAGACCAAAGTATAAACATGGGAGATGAAATGGAGAAGTAGAAACTAAACTAAATGGAACAAAACAATACACAATACGTGTGAAGCATCCATAAAGACAAATAATGATGATTATAGGAAAATACCTCATCCACTAATGGTTAATCATGGGAAAAAAATTTAAGACGCCTGCCTGTGGCAAGCACGCCCCCACACGCGCTTATTCACATGCAGCTTTCGCGGCTTCTTTCATCGTGTTTATGCACTTAGGTAGAGCCAAAAAAAATTATTATATAGAAAACACAAAACACGTCTTTTCCTGCATGGAAGCAAGCAGTCTACTCTAATCCCTCCTATCTCTATTGCCCGGCTTCATTGCTTCGAACTTTCGGACATCCTTTCGTAATGCATGCAACTTTTCCTAGATTTCATCATCATCATCAATAATGCAACTGCCAAGAGCATGTCGTGCTCACCATGGCCACAGAGTATGCAGGCATGTTGCATGGCCACCATGGATCCGAGAAGCTTCATTGCCGCTGTCAGGCCCGGCCAGCTACGTGCCGCTAGGGATGCCCCATGTTCTCCATAGCCGTGGAGCATGTAGATACGACGCCATGGCCATGGAGATCAGTGGAAGCTTTCCTGCCATTGCCAGGCCGAGGCAGCACCATGGAGGTCTCAGCGGTGATAGCTAGTTCCTAGAGCGGTGGCACGAGGATGTGCTGTTGCACGACGGTAGGAGAGGTATATATAAATCATACTATAAGTTATATTTAGAGATGCAAAACCTCTCCTATTCTTGTCATTAATAATACATGATGTATTTCCAAGCGTCGATGGTGGGAGAGTAAGAGATAGGTGATGGCAGTTCTGGGAAGGAGAAGATAGTCGGCAGAGGGAGGGATGGGAAGCAGAAGGGGCAACAGGAGAAGAAGAGATATATGATGATAGTTATTTCTTCATGCATGATATATCGATCAATGAATTTGTTGGGCATGTGAAGAGGTAAGTGGGTACGACGAGACGGTGCATGCAGGTTAATTTGAGTGGATGGTTTGCGGTGACAGATTGTGTTCGAGAGGTAGTCCAGGAGGCCGCCGAGTGCTCCGTCCGTAACAGCCAAGAGGAGAGAGAAGGGAATGCTGATGTGGTGTGTTCGAGAGGTAGTCCAGGAGGCTCTGTCCGTAAGGCCAGTCTCAATGGAGAGTTTCACCTCCCGGTTTCCAAGATATGAAACTTTAGCATGAAATAGTCATCTCCCTCAATGCATAGTTTCATTGCACAGTTTCATAAGCTTAAGGGTCTCACAAACTCTCTCTCTCATTGCATGATTTAATTACATAGTTTTTATGGTGACACACTATTTGTGTCTCAATGGGAGTTTCACACCGTTTCCAACGTATGTGAAACTGTGCCTAAAAGGTTTCACCATGGTGAAACTCTTTTTCTTCTCTCTCATAGGAATTTCATGCAAAAAGTGAAATTTTGCTGATGTGGCGCTATATTTAATGTGCATGAAACATTCATGAAACTTCCATTGAGACTGGCCTAACAGCCAAGAGGAGAGAGAAGGGAAAGCTGATGTGGACTATCTGTATGTCGAGAGAAATCCCCTAGTAGGGGGTTTCTCATATAGGTGTAGTAGATATACACGCACACCAGAATTAACATACGTACGCTGACGGCCGCAACAATGTCTGCATGCATTGGTTTGCCCGTCGACTCCCTAACGCTGTTCGTGTTATTAAATTATACTAGCAAAAATGCCCCTAGCGATGCAACGAGAGAGATAACTATTAAACATTTATATAAAATGATGAATTATCCTATATGTCTATTTATGTTTTATATGTTTTTTGTAAAATTCATGTATGTCTAGGTATGTATAATAAGACGTATTTATTTAAAATGTGAGAATGATTGAGAGTTTGAATGGGAGAATATAATTTATTTTATAACGACCATGACACCCGTAATATAAGTTAATGTTACTGATAATAATATCAATTAAAATACAACTTTGATGCATTTTTTTCTCGGTTAGAAAGCACAAACAAATTTAGATTTAAATATATCCTACCTTTAGCTTATATATATTATACATTTCGGGCGTGTTCCCTCCGTCTGCAGTTTCAACTCCTCGATCAGCTAGGTTTTTGAGAATGGCATCCTCCTTGAAGCTTTGGTGTAATTGGTTGTCATGACGCATTGGCGACATTGGCTGACGTGGTGCCCACCTCCATCTGCGGCTCGTCGACAGCTCCGAACAGCAGGTGCGTATAGATGTCGAGGTAGTTACGGGCCGGGGTCCTGAACGCCTCGGCGTGCATGTCCATCGGCGTGCGGATGAGCACCAGGTCAGGCCTCCGGTGAGCAGTCCGATGTCTTTGATGGCGATGATGGACATGTTAGTTGTCTGGACGAGCAAATTGCGGAGGTCATATATCATCGTTGTTGACAATGGTGAGCTCAACGTGCGTTGTAGATGTTTTAGTTGATGTGCTGGGCCATGGCGCAATCATGGCTTGCCGATGCATCCGTAGAAGTACCGGTTGCTTCGGAACGGCGTCGAGGTCGTCCATGATCTTCTTTTTTTGTGTTGAACGTCGGATGTCGCGTCATGCGTGGTCGAAGTTGACGGCTCCACGTATTGTGTTCGTTGTAGTACATTTGCAAGATCCTGTTGTTGTTGTATAGCCTACACCGGCGGTTTTTTTCACCTATGGTTTCTTTCGCCTGCTCTCCACGAATCCGACCCATGTACGCCTCGCCCTCTGAGAAAATTTGGGTACAGTTCATCCATATCCAGCGCCATGCGGACTTCTTGACCGTACGCGACGACCCGTGTCCTACGGCGGGCTGGTCGTTTCTATGGACCGTGATGGCCCGTGGACCACCGTGATGGCTTCCCTGTTGCACTACACATTGCTTCCCAGCCATTGCGAGCCTATGCGGATGCGGTGAAGCTGTCTCTGGTTCTCTCCCACATATAGATGAAGAGCAAGCCAGGATGTGAACCACCAGCTGCCAAGACCAGACGGCAAGCAGCACTCTACATTGCCAGGGAATCGTTTAGGTGAGTGAAACAATGTTAACGTGTATGTGTTTGCTTGCTGTGTCTCAGGGTGTGATGGAAGAAGGTTAGCAGTACCATCGAAGAAGCGCCTGAGAATTAACATATATGAACGTAGTTCATCCTTTCCATGACACTCAATCTTGGGGTCCAAGCACAAACCAGTATGGACATCACATACTCTGAATTTCATTCCTTTGTTCAATAGATAAAGATATTTTAGCATTTAAGAGTACTTTTAGGAGCATACTGTTAGGTTTTAACGACACAAAGTTAGCTACCGATCCAGCTAACGAGTTGTCGATCCACGCAGCTGGCCTCTCACGACTGCCAGGATGCGGGCGCTTAGCAGAGTGGCTCCCTACCGTGCGGCCACCAAGGACACGCCAGGATGCATGAGCACCACTGCAGGGTGGTTGGCGACCAGCGCTGTAACCGCTAGCTATGCAGCAAGCTAGAGCAAATAAAGTTTCGATTGTTTTTTTTTTTCTCCCGTGGCAACGCACGGGCATATTTCCTAGTAAGTTATAAAAACAAATAATATTTATATAAAAAGTTTGACCAATATTAATGGATAAATAAGATGCCACAGAGTCCAAGGTGACACTTTCAAATGGACATATGGAGTATGCTTTTTGATTACTCGAGTTGAACTATGCAATGGAGAAATCAAATTTGCATTTGGACAGGTGCTCCATTTTCCCTGACTTGAAATTTTTGATTGTTAACAATATTCGCACAAGAAAATACAAATTTATTTTGACACATAGATCCACGATACAACATGAGTAAGGAGCGGTAGGTACATTAAGTACAATGTTATTTATTATTATTTGACGAGAGCTTGGATGAATCGGATCGTCAATCAGTTGGGGATCATTGTATCATTGTTGATCGGAGTGCCAGCAATAGCCACAGTCTCAGAGGTGCATACTTCGTATTCACACCAGCATTTAAAATCTTGACAATAGCCGTGAGTGTACCTGGAGTCATCGTTTTTGCATGCAATAAAGCAGCCCTTGTCGTTAAACACACATGGACCTTTAAAACTGCCGCTTGGGTCTTGTTCCCAGCAAGGATCCCAAGGAACATAGTCTGCATGGTTCATATCCAGGCCTAGAGATTTATGCAATAAATGTTGAAAGCCCATCAAAATTAAAAGCTTTTAGCAAAGGATTTATATCAAATTAAGTGACATCGACACTTGCATCATATAGGTCATGCATGTGTACGCGTACATACCTTGAGCTGCCATGATGACGGGTAGGAGGATGATCACTAGAAGGACCATGGCAGAGAGACTCAATTGAAAAGGCTTCATTGCTTCTTATGTCGTGGAAGTTAGAACCTCGAAGAAGGCTGAGTAAGCAGATTTGGTGTGGTTTGCGGAATGAAGTCGTGGAATGACTTGACTAAGAGTGAACATATATATATACTATCTTAACATATCACTATTGAACAAGTACATCATCCATTGGATTTGCTGCTAAGAATTCTGTGAGAAAGCAACTCTAAAAATTAATGGTGATGCTCGCACTCGATGATGCAAGAGCGTCATCAAGTTCTGCCTGTGATGGAGCAAGACGATGATGGAACTCGCCTTGCCTAAATCAAGGGATCGTCCCTGTCCACTGGCCGGCCCTCCCAGAAGATGAAGGACGTCGCGAGAGAATCAATCATGATGATGATCCAGCGAATGGCCGGTGTATAGTCCAATATCGTGGAGCTTTTCTCAAGGGCGTGCTTCAGCAAGTTCTGCCTGTGCAACGGCAAATACTAAGAGAATAATATGTGCTTTTAATTAAAGAGATGTCTGTACCCGAGCCTGACGGAGGATTGTAGGTGAATATATAACTAATCTCCCGTACTTAGTCTTTAGGCATGCTATATGATTTACCCGGTCATTCTTGTAATTCGTTTTATCGAGCCATTTGTCTCGCTTGTATTGTTAATTTCTTGGTGATGTGTTGAATTTCAATTTCTCCACTACTTGCACATGTCTACGTATCGCAAACTTCTCGGTTAATCACTCATCAGGTCAACAATTCCTTAGCTCATTTTTCATTGATAGGACCGTATAATTAAGCTTCCACCAAAAAGCTATAAGCAAGCGTACGTGTCTGGCTGTAATGGCGCCGTCACCAAGGAATCTCTTTTTCATCCTCCTCCTGCTCTCCATCGGTTGCGCTTATGTGTATGTATCAACATGCATGGAAGAAACACATATATCAAGTCTTCCAAGATATAAGCGATGTCTTGAACTTTATAGATATCTACATGACAACGAACGGGACACGGCCTCTGCCGCGGCTTGATCCCGGTCCTGGTGTGGTGCGAGGGACGCTGATGGCGCATGGAGGGCCCAGCAGCCTGGATCCGACGCAAGGAGGAGGTATGCCCCTAGTCTTCCATCTCTCTCATATTTGGTGCGAATGTTACCCGAGCTCCTTTGCAGATCTGGCGTCGGCTCCCATTCCTCTCTGTCGTAGCGGTAGCGGCTGCAGTCCACGTAGGTGGGCGCGCACACGACGGCGGCGGCGGGTCCGCGGGTCCCGATGCTCACATCTGAGGCGGACCGTAAATCCGGTGACAACGGCTCTACCGGCGGCGCATACGGTTCCCCAACGGAGGCGGCGAATCTGGGCTCACTGTCGGGCCCATATCGGCCGGAAGTGGGCTCGCCCTTTTTGTTTTCTTATTCCGATTAACCATGGTGGGCATAGGATAACCACCTAATCCGGCATTAACCGTGACCTCATCACCTGAGAGGCGTCCCGTGCCCGCCACGGTTAATAAAAATGCCCGCCATGCAAAATGATTACAATAGTAGTGTTGATGGGAAGCTGGAATTAATGGTGGTTTTCCAACCGGGATAATAGCCCAGTCGTGTAATAGTGGTATAATCAAATTCTATAGGGAAGGTAACTACTAACGTGCGAGTAGCTGTTGTAAGGAAAATAGTGTGTATAGTAGAAATAAAAGGGTTCATGTCACACTCAGTCAACGATTCGCCCGGAATAAGTGTAGTGGCTAAATATTTGATTATTAAATAGCTATTATTAGTGGTTTTTATTTAGTTAAATTAAGTGAGCCTCAAAAGACTAATGGGTCGGACCTTTAGAAATTGTAAACCCCTCATAAAAATATGGGGGCAACTATTGTGAGACAACCAATCAACAAAAATTTAGGCTAAAAAAAAAAAGGAAATAGTCACAAACGGTTACACAAGTTTCATAGTTGGTGAAAATAAAATGTAGGGACAGAAATGTGCCTTCTCCAAGCTGAAGGAGCTCAAACACTTGCTCTGCGCTGTTCACTATCTCCTCCCGCAAACCGGCCACATACACGCCACGCTATAGAAAACGATACATTTTTATTGTTACAAAAAACTGTCCAGAGAATTAAGGAAAATAAGTCCTTGCTCTACCTCCAAGCTCTCATGAATCCACAGCTTCTAAACTGTCCACAACTAATAATGCACCACTTTGAACTCTCCTAAAGCCACACTCTAAACTGTCCACGATAGTCATTAGCTATACTAAGTGCACCAAGAAAATTGCACCCAGAAACAGTCAAACATTCAACATGAATGGACAAGATTTCCTCTACCATCTCCTTTCTCTTATTCACTCATATCCAATGGCTGAAAAAGCCCGGATCAGGCCTCCTCCATCGTCACTCTGGCCCTCCCGCGGCAACGCACGAGCCAATCACTTTTCCTCGGCCCCACGCCCGCGAGTCCCACCGATGCTCGCACTCCCCGACGCCAATCCCGTGCACCGCCCCAGTCCGACGCTCTCACTTCCCGACGCTGGAGGGACGGACGCGAGGCCCATCCCGTGGCAAAACCCCACGCGCCACTTCAGTTCGCGCCGGACGCCACCAGTTCCAGTCCGGGCCGGACCGGACCTGCGCCGCCACTGTCAGGACCAGACGCCGCCGCCGCCACTCACGGCCAGGCCAGATGCCGCCTCCACCAATCGCAGCCAGGCCAGACGCCGCCGCCACCAATCACGGCAAAGCCGGACGCCGCCGCTACCAATCACGACCAGGTCGGACGCTGCCGCCACCAATCACAGTGGGGGTCGGACGCTGCTAGGGCCGGCCGCCGCGTGGACTGTGCCTCGACCGGTCTCCTCTAGACCGGTGCCTCGACACGAACACGACGATGAGGCTGCATCGGCCGTCACTCTCTCCATGTCCTCAAATTCTCATAGGCCTGGGGCTCCCGCACAGAGGATCTCCATTCGAGCAGGAGGAGCAGGTACTGGCACCGGCGGCAGCTACGTCAATGTCATGCCTAACCTTCACTTGCCGCGGGGGATGAGGCTGCCTTTACCTGCAACGTCTGAGGTAGAGGTAACCTCGCTTGCCTCCTTCAGTCCTTCCCTTGCGTTCCTCAAATCGTGATGTGAGTCAAAGAATTATCTTTGCATGGAGAAATACATGTGCTGAAATACATATTTGCTAGATGATATCTGATCTGCTGAAATACATTTTTGCCACATGATATTTGATTTGATTGTCATTCTCATTCTTATGTCCAGGAATGATGAATTTTTTAGTAGATAGTCCACGTCCATAGCTTATCTTAAGCATTTCAACATGAAAAAGAGAGCTTGCTGTATGAAACAGAAACTATCAAGATGAAAAGGGGCTCCTCCTAAGCATTTATGTTTTTATCTCTATTATTACTTGTCTTTTTTTTTTTTTTTTTTTATCTTGTACCATTGTTAGGTGGCTATGACAAGGAGGAGAAAGCTGCTAGGGCTTATGATCTGGCTGCAGTCTTAAGTACTGGGCTACCACAACAACCACAAATTTTACCGCATCTATATGTAGAATGCAGTTTTTAGCTTACTGAAGATATGAGAAAGAGCTGGAGAATATGAAGCACACGCCATGGCAGTAGTTTGAAGCACAACTCAAAAAAAATATCTCTAAATGTCCCGTTATTTCCTGAACATCTACTTCAGTTTAATTGACTCTTCTTATATTATTTTCTCCAATGTCGTCTTTTAGGAATCACCAATTCACCATTCTAGAAGATCCATCCTGCTTATTTCAGGTGGAATCACCAAATTATGAATCTGTTATAGTGAGCCACTCAAGGTATGCATCCAACTTATTATGAATCTTCAAATTTGGTTCCGCAGAAAAAAAGAAAAAAAAAAAAAATATATACAAGTCTGTATATCGCAACAGGCCAACAACAACCATGAAAATGTCATGTTTTTGTAATTTTTGATGAATATGTAGTGGATGTCCAGTTGACATCATTACTACTAAAATGAATGGCTCTGCCCTCTGTGCGCCTCTCTTTAGGAAGTGACAGTTTGGCTGCCAAAATGATGGCAGACAATTGTTGCTCTTATGCCAATTTTTATTTTGTTAATACAGTGTGTTTATGGATCTTTTCCGCTTGTTTCTAAAAGAAGCTACTTTCCCCTTGCATTATTTCAGGGTAAAGATAAAAATAGGTTCGCATGGATATTGGCCTACATCCATGATCTCCTATATTTATTGACATGGAATAGCTCCTTGTCCAAGCCCCAATGGAAAGATAGAAATGAAAATCAGACAAACCGTGGACCAGCAACCCCGCAGGCTGTATATTGCAGGCTGTATATGTGAGGACCTTAAAATGATCCATCAAAAGCTTAAACCCTACTATGACCGGTTGGGGTGCAAAACTGTGTCAGCAGGTGCTTTTTAAGGGTGCCTCTCTACGAGAAAGCGGCGACGGCAATAGGGCTTTATCTCAAGGAGAGAAACCAATGGCTGTTTATCTCAGAAATGGCATGCATTACTTGAATGGTTGGAAAAAGGCCTCTGAATTGCAGTAGTCCCAATCGAGGGCAAGTGCTAGAGGCCTGATTTAACAATGTACTGAAGGCAAGTCCTAGAGGCCTGATTTAGCAATGTACTAGAAAAATGAAAAATTGTTCAATGTTTCATTTTTTTGTTTTGTTTTTGGTTGCCCATCGACATTCTTGTCAAGAAAGGAAATATGTCATCTATGTCTTGAGAAATATTTGGCAACCTGTACGAGTGAATGTATTGAAATGGTTCATTTTGGGTAATTCTTTTGGCAGTTTGGGAAATGATCATGGAGCATGGTTTATTTGATTTGCAAAAAACATATGTAAACATTATATTAGAGTTGCCAGACATGGTTAGTTATATATAATGTAGCTGATGTATCTCGCTGTTGCATTAAAACCGTGACAAATCACAGCTCAACATGTCACAGATACATGCATTGGTGAAAAGCAACTGCGAACCGGTTTTACTTTACATCAGCTCATAATCATAGGTAAAATCCACTAGGGAAACAGGCTTAGATATGAAATAATTCCGTAATGGCTACAACAATGTAAGAACGCAGTATCAATGTTGGACAGATTACACCACCAATCCAAACTTTGTTCTACATCAATCGATGAGACTGGCCATCTAAACCAGATCACACCACCAATCTAAAACTTTGTTCTACATCAATCGATGAGACTGACTATCTGAACCACACATAAACCTAGATGGTTAATACAAGAAATTACTTTATAGTGTCATATTGTATGCAAAAGTATCCCGAGCCCTAATTGTATAAGGTCAAATACAATTGTGTAAAAATTAAACTCTGAAAAAAAAACTTGGTTCTTTATATGATCATCCCGAGATAAATCCGTAGCGTTAGCACGGACATTATACTAGTGTATTGTTAAAGCAGCTGCTAATCGAGCAACCAACGCACCTGGCGCACGGTATCGAAGACATCGCGGACGGCATGGGGAATGATTCTGGGGTCGGCATCGGAGCCGTTCATGGTGAACGTCTTCCCGCTGCTAGTCTGGCCGTAGGCGAAGCGCGATGCCGTTGAACCCGCCGACGACGGCGCCGATGAGTTCCCGGATGACCGCGCCAGAGATCAGCTCGTTGGTCGCCGCGCCGTCGAACACGTGGTGCGGAAATAAAAAAAGGCCTTTCATATAAAAATGGAAGAATAGTATGCCATATATCTCACTTGGACAAAACAAATTCGAAGCAATTTTCTCTTATCGTCGTTTGTTCCTTCCTTTAGATAAATACTCGGACGGGGCTCATACTTCAGCGCTGCAGCGCTTGGTACTCGGACCTCGGCTCGAGGCATTTTCTCTACCCCTTCTTACCCTGAAAAGCAGGGTGGCCTCTCCCAGTCTCGACGATTCACGATAAAATAACTATTATTCTTTTAAGTTAACTATTTATTATTTAAAATTAGCCGCCATGGTGAAATTGGTAGACACGCTGCTCTTAGGAAGCAGTGCTCAAGCATCTCGGTTCGAATCCGAGTGGCAGCATTCTTGAAAAAGAATACAATAAATTAGAAAATGGATTCATTTCAAAATTTCCAATTTTGAACGCAGACAACCGATCGACCAAGCAGCCCAAGGAAGGAGACCGTGTTTAGGAAATGGGAGCGAGAGTGTGAAGGAGAAGGAGGTCGTCTCAAGAGTGGATCCGCATCAAGGCGAAGGAGGCAGGGGGACGGGGCCGGAGGCGCGGTGGAGGAGGGAGACGCGGGTGTCGTCGATGCACCACTCACGGTCGCCGCCCCTGATGGGTCCGGCCAGTGAGGTGTCGGAGGCCGCCGGGTTGGCAGGGCGGATGCGGACGGCGACGGAGATCTTCTCCATGTCGCGGCGGCGGTTGCTTCGTTCGCCGGGCGGTGGAAGGAGGAGGAGGATTTCAAATTTCGGTGTAAGCGAGTGCGGGCTACGCCACGAAAAAGAGGATGAGTAGCGTGACGGCGGCCGCCGTGGTGACTTTACTCAGGCGCTGGCCTGGGCTGGGCTTGTTGGGTTTACCGTGGTGACTTGTGCTCGTCCCGCATGTGTTCCGAGGGTTTTTCATTAGCTATGGCAGCGATCGGCATGAGTTCTGGTGGGGAGATGAGGGGGGATGGATTTGGGGGAGCTGGGAGAGCGCGATCGGGCTCCTGCGACGGTGTGGAAGAGCCTCGGGAGGTGTCGGTCAGGAAAGGAATGCGTTTTTGCAGGTAAACATCGGATCGCTTTGGCTTTTTTGGCGATCTTTTATCATTGTGACTTCGAGTTCTTAGAGTCGGTTGTCAATGGATGGAATATGAGGGGTTATTTTAGGCTTGTTCCCTTTCGTTTGCGGCAGATCGTGTTGTTTCAGCAAATGAATATGACACCCTAATTTTTGCCTTTTCAAAATTAGAATTTAAATTGATTTATTATTCATGTTATGCTTCAATATAGGCAAATTAATGTTTTATAGAATACCTTAGAATGAAATATATAAGGTAGAAACCTTGCTTTGTTGGATTCATGCTGCTGCACTATCTTTTATTGAATGCTCTTGATTGTGTATATTTATATTGCAAATTCTATTCAAAAGCTTAGCTAGAAATTGGAAAAGGATTTCTCTTATCTTTGGGCCAGCTTATTGCATTTTGTCCCATAGCAGCAACTAGCCTAGCAGCAGCAGCTGCTTGGGCCGGCGACCCAGCAGTCCAGCAAGCAGCGCGCCAGCTCCCGCACGCGCGCAACACGTGCACGGCGCGCCCACCTGCAAGCCGCAACCGCTGACCACTGGGAACCACCACTGGGAACCGCCGTCGTGCGACCCACTGCTACAGGGTCGTCCCTAAGCTCGGGTCGGACTCGAGTTCGACGCGACGTTGGCCCCTGCCTGCACCCAATCCGAGGATGACCGCGCAAGACGCCTATAAAGTGTGTGCCGCACCCGCCTGTGCCCTCCCTTTGCCCTAGCTCGCACTCACCGCCGTCGGCCGCCGAGTTCGAAGAACCCTAACCCTAGATCGAGCTCGCGCGCCGCCGCGTTTCCGTCCTCACCGCCCGTCGATCGCCACGGTAAGCACCTCGACGAGCTTCACGCGAACACGAGGAGTCCGCCGGTGCCCTCGGCTTGACCCCCCGTCGCCTCTACGCATCGCGCCCGCGCCACCGTTCCCCGCCGCTGCCATGGCACACCGCCACGCCGAGATCTCCGCGCCCAATCGCCCAACGCACGCGTGTCCCGTGCGTGTGCCCGTTAGGGCACGCGCCCGTGTTTTGCAGCGCCGCTTCGGTGACCTCGCTTCATGCGCCGCCGCTTCTAGCCGTGCATATCGCGTTCGCGCTGTCGCCTCCTCCCGTTCTATGCAAGCCACGCGATTAGATTGGGGCGTACCGGTCAATCTAGTCAATGGGCATTTTCACACAGGAGTCCTGCAGTTTTTGCTATTTATGATTATGCCCCGGTCACAGTTTAAATCCATTTTTTCGATAATTATTTTAACGTGGTTACTGTTTTAGTTATTTACGGTTTTGCCACCAGTAGTTTATAAATGCCATATCTTGCTCTTTTCAACTCCGTTTTAGATGATCTATATATCTACATAATCGTCTTGATGAGTAGAATAGTTTTATGACATTGTTTGCTGCTAATTCTTGTATTGGTGTATTGTCTAATTATAAATTGTTTGCTTGCATGTATTGCTCCCGTGTGTCATGCTTGATGCATATAGAACAAGTGACGTTCGTGAAAGGGCGAGTAGCACGACCCGGAGAGCTCCGAGCAGTACGAGTTTGACCAAGGCAAGTGCAGGCATCGTTTGACCATTTTGCTCCTATTCACATTAATGAAATGTTTACTATTCATGCATGTGTCTTAACTTGTTTGTGAACCTTAAGGATCGACTAGCCACCATCATCCAAAAGTTACCTATTGGGGGTTCATGGGTAGATAGGTTGCTTGCTTAGTCTACTCCGCTCATCTACTCACCTTTACTTAATGATATCAAAATGTTGTTATAATATGCTCATGGAGATGTTTCATGGTTGCGACCATGGTTGGAGATGATGGATGCGGGATGCATCATGGTTGTGGGTTCAAAGGGTTGAACGGATTGTTGTAGTGCGTCTAGTTTGCCAGAGGCACCCGTGTCTTCCCTCCCTAAGGTCCGGTTCATGGACGGCCACCTTGGGACAACCGTGCAACTTCAAGCACATGGCTCTTGCTTGACTAATTAACATGTCCCTTGTAGAAGGGGGGAATCTTTCCACCGAGACGGCGCATAAGGGTTTCACAGGATTTTTTAGTATGGCGGTCTTTGGTAGATCCGTGTACTTTTATCGAGGGACGCCCGCCATACGCTTTGGGTTATGCCTAGCGATTGAACCCCTACCTTTGAAACCTGCAGAAGATCTCGTAGTGATTCCCTGCCTGCTCGCCTTGGTAGAGTTTTGGGCCTTGCAAACCCGAGCAAATGGGAATCACGTCTTGAAGTGAAAGTGCACACCTCTGCAGAGTTTAAACTTGTACACTAGCCGTGTTCACGGTCATGAGCGACCCAGGCCCCTCACATGATTAGAAACAGTTCTTTTTTGAAATGATGGTGATGTTGGCGACCTTTAATTAAGGGTTTGGGATTTTCAACCACTTATTAGTAATAGGTTGTTCTTTAAAATGAACCAAGATTAAAAGAGCTACCTGCAGTACACCATGTCGGCTTTACCTTGTTCTAAGCCTTGCATGTCATTACTTTCCGCTTTGTTCTTGTTAAGTTCGACATGGACTCAACCTTGCTTTAATCACAATAAAGGATGCTCGAGTGATGATGACTACCCGGAGGACATGGGTCGGGTACTAGCACTACTACAGATTCGCTCATCACTACCGCCGGTATCTTTGCCGAAATTTAGTTCACCGGCGGCGATGAACCCGTGCCGGCGGTGATGAACCGTTCAGCGCGGGACAAAAACCGAAACTCCACGGACTCAACCAATACCGGCGGTGAAGATTTATATCTCTACCGGTGAAAATTAAGCCCCGGCGGTGATTCGATGGACTCATATCACCGCCGGGTGTAAATAAGAACCGGCGGCGATCTCTCGCATGCACCGCGTCGGTTGTTGTCACCGAAAAACTATGGTGTGACCGATCCGGTAGTCTTTGTGCGGTTCACTCTTGGTTTTAAAATAATGCCGGCAGTGATAAGTCGGCACCTCAAAAGGGTGACAGGAGTGTTCTCTCCTTCCTACTGTACCATCCCAAGAACGTAGGCGCTCGTTTAGACCCTCCCCTCGGTCTTTGCGACCATTCTAATCCGTGAAGGAATCGCTTGTATTTGAAGAATGGCTTGACGGTATTTGGTTTAAGGTTAGTAACAATCATCGCTCCTTTGATTTTATTCCCTAATTACCTCGTTATGATGGGTACATCCCTTGAATCTTGTTCTTGTTCTTTCTACATTGTAGAGCCGCGAGCTCCAATTGAACGTAATTTACGCTAGGCTTCCAAGCAATTTGTGGACAATCCATCATCTATAAGGTTGGTCGCCTAATTAATTACGCCATTTTCCTGTGGTGCTATAATTATTTCTTGTTAGTATGTGAGTCGAGATTTTTACAATTTTGCCGATCTAAATAGTCCATGTGTCACCTACGAGCCACATTTTTTCGAGCTGAATTGATCAAGTCTTCAATTTCACCTTTTTTGTAGAGATGGATCGAGAGTGGATGTATGGGTCCCGTGCAAACCGAGGGTTCTTTCATGGAGTCTCGCATTTTTACGCATGCCGCCGCGAGCTCATCTTTGGGGTTGGGAAGTATGTTTTTTGCCCATGCTTGGATTGCAAGAATCAACGGAAATATGCTAACACGAGTGTGTTCGAACCACTTGTATAGACGGGGGTTCATGCCAGGGTATACCACATGGACAGAGCATGGTGAGATTGGTTTGAATGTTCCACAGGAAAACAATGATGATCAGGCCATTCCTGCCGTGCACGAGGAAAACAATGATGATCAGGAAAACAATGACGTCGCCATGGACGAGCAGCACGAGGGCACTACTGCCTTGCTTAGTGGTACTCTTGCTGATGACAACGACGAAGAGGATGGCCTTTCTTTGTTGCTACGTAATGCAGAGTCCGCATTTCTTAGTGCCAAACAGCTGCAAAAGCTAGAGAAAATGAGGCAAGATGGAAAAACGCCATTGTACAAGGATTGTGAAGTGAGCAAACTGGAGGCCAACATATTGCTGTTAGACTACAAATCCGTAGAAGGGGTGAGCGACAAAGGCTTCGATTTCTTGTTAAGTGTAATCAGGAAATTGCTCCCAAAAGACAATGAGTTGGCAGAGAAGACATACCAGGCCAAGCGGATGATGATCGCCCCCTCGGCCTCGAGGTCGAAAAAATCCACGCATGTGTCAATGATTGTATATTGTACCGTGGAACAAAATACGGAAAGTTGGATGCATGCCCCAAGTGTAAAGAACCACGCTACAAGCATGGGCCATCAAATGAAGGTAGCAAGAGCAGAGGAGGTCCTGTTAAAGTCGTTTGGTATTTCCCAATAGCTCCCCGGGTGCATAGGCTGTTTGCATGTGCAAAGTCAGCCAAGCTGTTGCGCTGGCATGGCGAAGAGCGTCTGAAAGACACCAAGATGAGGCACCCAGCCGACGGGCGTGACTGGAGGACTGTCAATACTATGTTCTACAAGGAGCTCGGTGGAGAGGTAAGGCACCTTTGGTTTGGTTTGAGCACAGATGGGATGAATCCTTTCGACCAGGTTAGGAGCAACCATAGCACATGGCCAGTGACACTCTGCATATACAATCTTCCGCCACACCCTCGTATGAAGCGTTCGTTCATCCAAATGCCACTACTCGATCCAAGGGCCAAGACAGCCCGTGGAATGACATAGACACGCTTCTAGAACCGGTGATCGATGAACTGTTAGAGATGTTCGAGACGGGTGTGAAGGATGTTTGGGGACGAGTACAAAAAGGAACATGTCATGGTCAAGGGAACACTAATCGCTACAATCAGCGACTTGCCGGGCCGAGGTTGCTTATCCGGAGAAAAGACAAAAGGCTATCTTTGGATGTATCGAGTGCTTGGATGAAACACATGCGGTACATCTACCGGGCAACAATAAAATGGTTTATATGAGAAACCGTAGGTTCCTACCATAGGGACACTCGTGCAAGGAAGGAACAAAAGAACGTTCGGGGAATATGAAGAGGGAGGGCTCCAGATTATCGAGACGGGAAAGCGATGCTTCGAGAACTAGACAAACTGAATTTTGTCCTTGGGAAGGGGGGGGGGCGTGAGATGCACGAAGGGAGTATCCGGAAGAAAAAGTCGCTTTTTGGAAACCGCCTTATCGGCCACTATTGAGGGTACGCCACTGTCTTGATCCCATGCACCTTACTAAGCACATGGAGAGGGTTGGACTTCCAGTATCTCGTCACGCGTGAAGAATAAGTGGCAAAGGAATGATCAGACCTAAATCTCGCTTTCTGAAGAGACATTTGCTTTTCGAGACGAGGCACATTTCGTTGGTTTACTGACAAGGCGAGGACGCGAGGCCATACCTTGTGCAGCACAAGGCAATGCTTAAAGAGCAAAATCCCAACATGTCAGAGAATGGGCTACATAAGAAACATACGGATGAATTTTGCGATTGGTTGCGAGTAAGCTTGCTTGGGAAAGAGTTGGGTAATCAACTGGATTTCCTAGGTGGGGGGCCTAAGAGTGCATATGTTATGTACCAAGGGTGCGAGATCAATGGGTACACATTTTACACAAGAAAGCAAGATGGAAAGAGCCAATACCAAAACAAGTGGTGTTCATTTTGAATCAGAGGCGACAACGGCAAAGTGGAAGATACCTACTATGGTTTCATAGAGGAGATATGGGAACTAGACTACGGTCGGTTTGAAGGCAGCCTGTTTACGCCGGTGGGTTCGAAAATCAGCCATCAACATCGATCTGAAGGGTTCAATACGGTTGATCTCGGCAAGACCGCACATAGAGAGGACCCCTTCATCCTTGCAAAAGATGTTACACAAGTTTTCTATGCACCGGACAACAAAACAAATGGAAAGCTACACGCACGGCTAGAAGGGAAAAGGAAGATTGTCGAGTGGATGGAGTGACGGATGAAGCTGAAAACTACGAGAGGTTATCACGAAATGCCACGCATTCGCCGTTAACGTAGCCCAACCGATCGTAGATGAGGGTGAAGGTGAACCTGCTTAGTACAAGCTCGATCACTATTGTAATCGATGGAGTTAGATTACATTGTTCACTATATGTAATCGATGGAGTTACATTATTGTTAACTAAATGTAATCACTATGTTTGGACAAATTAACGTTCTTCACCAACTATGTAATCTATGGAGTTAGTCTATCTACACTAAGCGCCTCCGATTTGCAACGGTGCTTTTCGAGTGAACCGATCAAGAGCAAAAAACAGGAGGAATTTAGGTTCTTTGCCGGTTCGTAAGGCGAGAGTGATAGCCATTATCACTACCGGTAGGGTTCATTGTCGGTTATTTCTTTGTCGGTTAAACAAATAAACCGGCGGTGATAGGAAAAAGCCTAAGATTTGTATGTTTCCTATGTTACCCGTGGTTCATATGCTCGGGTGTCCTATCGGTCTCAAACTTTTTCCATGTCTTTCACAATCAGTGGGTGAGTCATCCAAAAATTTGGAGATTTTAAGGAGTTGGTTTGGTACTTTCTGCAGTTTTTATTGATTTTTCTCGCGCGATGAGGCCGAGTAATTGTAGGTTTAACCGAGGCTACCCCCAAAAGAATAGGCACCATGCCAAACTTTTCCACATGGTCTCATTTGGCCTAGGAGTCAAATGTATGCATATATACATGCTAAATTCTTGTGTTTCTATGGTGTAATTTGCCATTTTCCGCCCCGATTTAGCAAGAACGAAAAACCTAAAAATGAAAATATTCACCAAAAACCTAAGATCTTGTGTGGGGGGCATATTTTGGGTCTAAAATTTCGCAAAAAAAAATTCACACCATTTACACGTTGGTGGATGACACTTGCTTCACAAAAAAGGCACATGCACGATCCCATGTCACCATAACTATACACTTAGGTTTATGTTACCCGTGGTTCATATGCTCTCAGGTGTCCTATCGGTCTCAAACTTTTTCCATGTCTTTCACAATCAGTGGGTGAGTCATCCAAAAATTTGGAGATTTTTATGAGTTGGTTTGGTACTTTCTACAGTTTTATTGATTTTCTGCGCGACGAGGCCGAGTAATTGTAGGTTTAACTGAGGCTACCCCCAAAAGAATAGGCACCATGCCAAACTTTTCCACATGGTCTCATTTGGCCTAGGAGTCAAATGTATGCACATATACATGCTAAATTCTTGTGTTTCCATGGTGTAATTTGCCATTTTCCGCCCCGTTTAGCAGTAATGAAAAACCTAAAAATAAAAATATTCACCGGAAAAACCTAAGATCTTGTGTGGGGGCATATTTTGGGTCTAAATGACTGCAAAAAAAAATTCAAGCCATTTACACGTTGGTGGATGACACTTGCTTCACAAAGGCACATGCATGATTCCATGTCACCATAACTATACACTTAGGTTTATGTTACCCGTGGTTCATATGCTCAGGTGTCCTATCGGTCTCAAACTTTTTCCATGTCTTTCACAATCAGTGGGTGAGTCATCCAAAAATTTGGAGATTTTAAGGAGTTGGTTTGGTACTTTTCTGGTAGTTTTATTGATTTTTCTCGCGCGATGAGGCCGAGTAATTGTAGGTTTAAGCGAGGCTACCCCCAAAAGAATAGGCACCATGCCAAACTTTTCCACATGGTCTCATTTGGCCTAGGAGTCAAATGTATGCATATATACATGCTAAATTCTTGTGTTTCTATGGTGTAATTTGCCATTTTCCGCCCCGTTTAGCAAGAATCGAAAAACCTAAAAATGAAAATATTCACCAAAAAACCTAAGATCTTGTGTGGGGGCATATTTTGGGTCTAAATGACTGCAAAAAAAAATTCACACCATTTACACGTTGGTGGATGACACTTGCTTCACAAAGGCACATGCACGATCCCATGTCACCATAACTATACACTTAGGTTTATGTTACCCGTGGTTCATATGCTCTCAGGTGTCCTATCGGTCTCAAACTTTTTCCATGTCTTTCACAATCAGTGGGTGAGTCATCCAAAAATTTGGAGATTTTTATGAGTTGGTTTGGTACTTTCTACGTTTTATTGATTTTTCTCGCGCGACGAGGCCGAGTAATTGTAGGTTTAACTCGAGGCTACCCCCAAAAGAATAGGCACCATGCCAAACTTTTCCACATGGTCTCATTTGGCCTAGGAGTCAAATGTATGCACATATACATGCTAAATTCTTGTGTTTCCATGGTGTAATTTGCCATTTTCCGCCCCCGTTTAGCAAGTAATGAAAAACCTAAAAATAAAAATATTCACCGGAAAAACCTAAGATCTTGTGTGGGGGCATATTTTGGGTCTAAATGACTGCAAAAAAAAATTCAAGCCATTTACACGTTGGTGGATGACACTTGCTTCACAAAGGCACATGCATGATCCCATGTCACCATAACTATACACTTAGGTTTATGTTACCCGTGGTTCATATGCTCTCAGGTGTCCTATCGGTCTCAAACTTTTTCCATGTCTTTCACAATCAGTGGGTGAGTCATCCAAAAATTTGGAGATTTTTAGGAGTTGGTTTGGTACTTTCTACAGTTTTATTGATTTTCTGCGCGACGAGGTCGAGTAATTGTAGGTTTAACGAGGCTACCCCAAAAGAATAGGCACCATGCCAAACTTTTCCACATGGTCTCATTTGGCCTAGGAGTCAAATGTATGCACATATACATGCTAAATTCTTGTGTTTCCATGATGTAATTTGCCATTTTCCGCCCCGTTTAGCAGTAACGAAAAACCTAAAAATGAAAATATTCACCGGAAAAACCTAAGATCTTGTGTGGGGGCATATTTTGGGTCTAAATGACTGCAAAAAAAAATTCAAGCCATTTACACGTTGGTGGATGACACTTGCTTCACAAAGGCACATGCATGATCCCTTTGACTCTTACAAAAGCTTAAAATTCATGAAGCGCGGGTGTATGGACATCACCGCCGGGTTAATTATACCGGCCTGTGAACACATATATCACTGTCGGGTGTAACCGACCGGCGATGATGATGTGTTATGCTTATATATATGTGAATCGGCGCGGCCTTGAAATTTTCCACAATTCTTTTGAACACCGCGCCACCGGTTTCCAAGAACCTGAGCCACCACACGACGCCGACCGTGAGCACCGCCGCCCACCTCGGCACCGTCCTTCGCCTCCATCGACGCCGCCGCCGCCGCCTCCATCGCGCCGCCTCCGCGATGCCGGCCGAACTCGACGCCCTCCTTCACCTCCATCGATGCCTCCCACCTCGATGCCCTCCCCTTCGCCTCCATCGACGCCTCCCACCTCGACGCCGTCCCTTCGCCTTCTTCGACGCCGACCTTCGCCAACCTCGACGCCGTCCGTCAACGTCCCGTTACGCCCACATCACACTTTCGTCCACGACGCCCGTCCGAGGACTTGGAGGAGCGCAAGGAGTGCGGCTTTCTCCCACCCTCCCTAGGTGCTCTCTCTCACTACCCCTTACATGTTCGATAGAATGCCGCTTGTTGGTATTTGTTAACTGAGAGAAATATTATAGATCCGCAAGCGCACGGATGTCCAGTGAGCATTTCACCCGGGGAGGGTTTTAAATATATATCGTATCCACAAGGAAGATATGACAGGCGATTCAATTGATTGAAGATAGTGATAGAAGACTAATGAGATTTTGGTGATCAACATATACTTAAACAGGGTAAGCCAATAATAAATAGCAATAAGGTATATGAGACAGGCAGAGGTACACACGTGGTGAGTATAGCATAAAACTAATTCCTAGTGAGATTAGGATTGGATTTAAGACAAAGGGACAGTTCTTAGGTAGCATACAAAGAATCTATTAAATGGTTTTAAACAGGCATAGCATAAGATCATATATATATCAAAACCATAAATAAGAATGTGCACCCCGAAGATTACTTAAGAAAATCAGGAACGAAACAAGATTAACCCAAGAACCATTATCGACTAGTCTTACATACGGGGGATGGATTGCAAAGGACTCAATAGTCTTTGTCACCACTACGATCTACCACACGACCCGGCATATAAGGTGAATCCGCAAGGAAATTATATCTAAGCACCATGCTTACATACTTTCTACTACCTAGCACACTCGAGTAATATACTAGGAGCTCTACGAATAAAGCGTTGAATTATCATGAATAATGATCATATCAAATATGCTATAACTAGAATAAAGTAAAAATAGACTAATTGCATGCATAGTAATGAAATAGCACGAAGGTGTATGAAAACAATAATATTGATTCATAGTAACTTACGAGATCCGTAACCGGAGCAGACGCTCTCTCTTCTCTAAACTCGACTTTCTATCTAAACTAGGCTCTAGATCTATATATAGAGCGACGAATTAGCTATCCTATCTCTTGGTGTCTCCTCTTCTTCTCCTGCCTTGGCTTCAACTTGATCTTCTACTTGATGATGACTTGAGGCTTGGTCGATTATTATTAAACAGGGGAGCCTGGGGGCTGCTTATATAGTCGGGAGGAGGAGCCCGGGGTGTTGGATTAGATTACAACTCGTACTCCACCGTCACCCTCGGATCAAACCGACATCAAACGAGCGGATTAGATTGCGTCTTAGAGGCGGTTGGAGAAGCTTCCGGAGACGGGGCTGACTTGGAGCAGGGGGCAGGCCGATCGGCTCGACTATTGTCGACCGGCCCGGGTGGGTCCCACCACGGGTCCCCGCGACGCGTCATGGCTTCGGAGTCTTCTCGGATGATGTTTTCTTCGTGTCAAGTTTCGTTAACGTCGGGAGTAATCCGGAGCCTTCTAGACTTGTTTCGAGTTGGATTGCATTACGTTGCGTCGGTCGTATGATACGTCAATTCTGCTGTTTTTCTGTCAAGTCCCTGCAAATCACAACTTTACCAAAACTCGTGGAAATCATTAGTCCAAAGCCCTATTCTATTGTTGATTTATCTTTTTAGTCCTTTCTCATGAATTGTTGATGCATAAAAATATGAGTTAGTGAGCATCAACACCGCCGATGATAAGTGCACCCTCCCTCTTCGTAGCACATTCTCCATTCTTCGTCGTATTCCATCTCGCCGGCTGCCCCTCGCGCCATCCTCGTCCACGACGCCCGGCCGAACGCGTGCCCCTCCACCTCCACGCCCGCATCTCGGCCCATCTCGCCCAAGGTGAGTGCGACGCCATTTCCCCCAACCTCGTTTGCTCAAATCGTGTTAGATGGTGCAGCAACTTGTTATTTTGTTTTTCTACAACATTTGTACCAACTGTGAACACAGTTCTGTCACAGCCATGGTTCGTCCTCGCAAGTTAGTCCGTCGACCTGTTCAAATAGAACCGGCTGATAACCCTGGGACGGGAGAGCCGCATCAGCCGGCAACCGCGGAAGCTGCGAATGACGAGCCGGTTTGGAGCCCTAGCATGGTGCTGCAACTGGATCAATGTGACCCAAGTGACCAGGTAATGTGCCTGGATTCATGTGACTAGCTAGGTTGCCATACACACGCAAGTTAATTGAGAGTGTCTTATCTTGCTTGGTACTGTTTGCGTAGCAGGAGCAGGTAGTGCCCGAGCAGCCAGAAGGTTCGGTAAGCAAGAAGCCGAGAACCAAGCGAGGCAAAACAAGGCTTCCTGAGACGAATACAAACTACGTTATCACTGAGGTGGATGAGTACGGGGAACCAGCCGCACCCCGAACAGCTGTGTCCAAATACTCTAGTGTCTTGGGGGTACTTGTAAGGGACAAAATCCCAATTAAGTACAGGAGGTGGACTGGGAAGGATACAGATCCATGGAGGGTTCTTGAGGCTACGAAGAAGATTGTATGGCTCTTGTTAAAAGATTATTTCTCCTTCCAAGAGGGTTGTGACACGGAATTGGTACAGAAAAAAACTTATGAAACCATGTGTAGATGCTTCACGACTTTCAAGGGGGAGCTATATAAAAAGTTTGTGCTCCAAGGTAAAGAGCCAGATTGGGATGGAGGAGAGTACACCTCACGAGAGGAGGATGGGAGGAATTCAAGGAACACAGGCTAAGCTCGAGTTCATAGAAGTGAGCACAAAGAACAAGCGTAACTCATTTGAAAAACGTAAATCCACATCGTCTCGGCTCTCGTGGCTATGCCCAAAAAGATGGCGGATTTTCAATTAGAACTAGATGAGATGGAGAGACGCCGCTGCTGAAGGTTTAAAGGTTGACACCGAAGATTGGGAGACAAGATCGATATTATCTTTGTATGGCGAGGAACGTACACCACTCTAAAGAAGACGGGAGCTTTAGCACGTAAAATGAACCCATGAAAAACCTCGTCAAGAAGATCTCCCCAAGTAACCAAGGAGGTGAAGAAAGGGTCTCGCGCTTCTAGGAGGGAGAATGACGTGCTCACCCAAGCACTCGAAACAAGGAGCACCCCGGTCGCACTAGGGAGCCGGTGTTGTTCCTTAGAAACTAGCATTGTCGGACTACTCGAGAGTATCGGCGCCGCCGGTGATTGTACATGAGACCGACGAAGAGTTTGATAGACATCTGTCAAGGTTGGTGGATGTCAGTGTAACACCCGTGTTTTTGCATCATTTTAAAATTCACTAAAAAATTTGAACTTTTTTCGAATTACAACTAAAACTTGATTATTTTCCGCTAAACCAAAAACCCCTGTTTTCGAAAACCCCGCATTTCAAACTCTCACCATATAGAAAATTAGGAAATCTTGTTTGTTGCTTGATGAACTCTATGGTGACCACGGATGTAAGGTAAGTCCTAGATTTAAATTATGGAAAATATGTTGCATGAGTAATGATTTACAAGTTACCTCTCGGGAATAAAACACCGAACCTCGTGTGTACAAAAATATATATAAATATTTTACGAGCACAACAAATAATTATCTTCGACCATAAAGTCGTAGAGGTACAAATGTGCTTGAGAAAATATTTATAATATATATATATGTCATACACGAAATAATGAGAGAGAGGATATGTGTGTATATACATATATGTCTAATTATACAAGTGACCTTGGAAATATTTTCCATGAATTAAAGTCATGGGAAAACATGAGAGCTTGTATAAATATTGATGACATATAATTGTTCACACATATAAAATAGTGGGGAAAGAATAAAGGAAGAAAGGGAAATAGAAAAGGAGAGAAAGAAATCAAGAAAGGAGCTCTCGGGCTCAATCTCTTCCCTCTTCCCTTCTCTGGCCCGGCCCACCGAGCCCCTTCCTTCCCTCCCTTTGCGCTCGCGAGCAGGCCGGCCCAAGACCGAAGCCAGGCCAATCGGCCCATTCAGCCCCGACGCGTGAAGCCCCCAGCATCCCACCCCTTCACCTCACGCCGCCGCAGGGACCCACGGCGCCCCGTCGTCTTCCACCTCGCGACCGGCCGACGACCACGGCACAGGAGGCCCCCTTCGTGCTTCCCGCGCCCGACCGGGTCCCGGTGGAGTAGACCGAAGCACGCCGACCGGCGGGGCACGAGGCGCCCGCCCCGCCTCCAGCACCCACGCGCGACCACCGCGCCCACCGAGGCCTCTGGCGCGCCACGGGCGAACCAGGGCGAGGAGATGGCCAAGCCGGTGTCGTTGACGAAGACGGTGGCATAGTGCCCTCCACGATCCTCCTAATCGGACGCCGAGACGACGACGCACACGATGACAAAGGTCAAACGACACAGAGTCACCACGAGCCGACACCGGACATTGCCGCCATGGCAGCCGCCCGAACCGCCATCGTGGATGACGAGACGCAACGATGACCGGCTCACCAACGCGTGGATGCCAAAGACGGGTCTACCGAGGAGCCACCGAGGTCGTAAATGGCTCGACGAACGGTCGGAAAGGATCTCGGGAGGTGGAGTTTTCGCCGGCCGAGTGCCGGCGGCGAGGCTATAAATAGCCTCCCGGTGCTCAATCGACCTCGCCAATCCCCTCACGAGCTCCGCGCGAGTCCGGAACGCCTAGTGCTCGCCTTGGCCATCCCTCTCCTCCTCCTCTCCTCGCGGAATCGCGATTGCCCTAAACCGAGCTCCGCCCGCCGCCGCCCGTCGTAGCCGTCGTGGGATGAGTTGATCAGGTCGGTGAGGTCCCTCAAGCCCCGCTCTTTCGTTTCCCTCCCTAAGTACCCGATTGGGCACTACGGCGTCACCGCCGGGCAATACCACCTCCGACGAGCCGCCACCTACGCCGCCGCCGTGGGAGACATCCTCCCCACCGTCCTAGTCGCCGCCATCGGTACAAGAGGACGTGGGGATGCGAATACGCCCACGCGGCGAGGAATGGGCCGAGAGACGGCCACTCGGCGAGTTTTCGGCGGCACCGCCGTGAGGCCCGAGGGACGAGTCCGTATGCCGCCGCCGTCAACAACTATAACGGCGTCGCGGCATAGATCAATCGGACGCCGACATCGCGTCGCCCTTTTCCGCCCAACGCCGTCCAACCGTTACGGCAACTCCATAACACACGTGGCACCTACGTGGCATCCACCGTGGCGTCCACACGGACCCACGTGGCGTCCACACGTATGGATGTGGTTCTGTGTACACAGTTTTAAATGCTAGATCCACCCGGTTATGGTACACGGTGTTGTAAAAGTAGACCTTCCCGTGTCAGAAAAATTCCCTTAAAATTTGTAAATTTATTATTTGATTTATAGAATTTTATCATGTAATTAGTTACAATATTATTACATGATAAAATTATAATATAATATTACCCTAATGATTTAATTAGGGATTAATATTGTAAAATCCATATCTCATGCAATTTAACTGTTTTCACGTGAAACGACTTCCATGATTTATCTAAAAATCTAGCTCTATGCATCTAACCCATTATCACCATAATGTTCTATGTTTGCTTTGTATGTTGTAGTTCAAGCTAGGTTATCGTCAATCGCGCGAAGTAGCCTTTCGGAATCTGGGATTAGGAGCTTCATCGGATCAAGCGAGAGACGTTCAACGCCCGTGCCGATTCGTAAGAACCTCCCAGGCAAGTCCTTACCCCTAATTATGACCTTAATATAATGATGAATGATGATATAAGATGATTAAGTAAGATCGATGTAACTTAAGTAAGAATGTCAACCCTCCAACAAAAGGTGAGTGGTGATTGTCTACATGGAGGTGGACTAATCACAATCGGGGATGAATCCCGCGGAGAGATGCTCACCTCCCTAAGGACCGGTTCATAGACCTTCTACCTAGTGCGATATTTCCATTACATGACCACACGTCGTTTATGGGGACGGCTTGATTCACACCCCGTTGGGTTGAGGTATAATTGGGATCAAGGTGGCCGGAGCCGCAAACGATCGATTAGGAGCAGACATGGGGAGAGTGGCCCCATGGTCCGGTTGGCGTGGATGCAGTGGTCTTCCATCGAAGTGTTTGGGCGCGGTGGCGCAGTGCGAGGCACATATTGATGATTTGAGATTGAGAGTGGTGCTCGACGGTATAGGTTGGGTAATTAGGTATTACAGTAAAGCCGTGGGTGATTTGGTATCACCATATTGTCTAGGGTGATGCGTCATCTTAGGGTGACGTGTTATCCTTCCAACCCCTGAGAAGTCGTGGTGAAGATTATACCAATATACCTAGAGTAGCACTCAAGCGGGTACGGATCTCGTTAGGTCTGTCAGAAGCCATGACGGTGGCAGAGGCAACACCTATCGTGTGGGGAAATTTGTACAACCTCTGCAGAGTTACTTAAACCTATTCGAATAGCCACGTCCTTGGAATGGGCGAATGCTAGGCAAGAACATCTATGATTAGATATAACTAACCTTTTGTGATATGTGAAGGTGATGGTAAGATGAGATAACCCCGGGAACTAGTAAGAGCAGTTTTAGAGACTCTGCTAGGGCCCAAACCCTTAATTTACCAAACCACCCCTGGTTTGGACTTGCTGAGTACCTTTGTACTCACCCCTCCGTTTTACAGACATCGGCACAGAAGAAGGTAAAGTCGCCAAGGTAAAGGACGTGCGAGCCGTAGGACGATCGTGTAGGATTAAGGCTGAACCCAATTCCTATCCACTATCAAGATGCCTGTGGAATAAGGAGAAGTGCCCAGACGATATACCAACGCTTCACAGTTGGCTACTCGATATTCATAACCCGTTAGGTGTCACCGTCACCATCGTAAGATCTTCTATCCTATACATTTCTTGCTCGGTATTATTCATATAAACGATTCTCACTATGTGGATCGCTAAACGTATTGGTAGCGTGATCCCGGGCGCCAATACGCGTGATTAAAAGTCCCATTAAAAGTGGGGCGTGACGGTCGAGTCGAGCAACTTTTGTCTCAAAGACAAGCGGCACTACGGACCCTAATGATGCCTTGAGCCTTCATCACAAGGGCCGCAAATACCGCGGATCGGCCCCGCTTGAGAAAGATGTGAATGCGCCTCATGCGGTGGACAACATCAAAGAACCTATCAATGTCAAGTTATGCGTCCGTCAAGAATGGACGAAAAGACAAGGTGGCGATCGGCCAGCCCGGCCGACCACCGAAGATGGGGTCATCAATGGCCAACCAATTCCCACGGGTATGCTCACAAGACATTGATGCCATACTTGATAAGAAGTATAACAAGATAGTCATTGAGCACCCTGTAGTGGAAGACAGGTCCAAACTTGGTTAGAACATCCACCAGCAAGTTTTTTGGCGCAAGCGCTACATTAAGCTGGACAGCGAGTTGTCATCGGATGATGAGGAGGACTGTGAGTCTAATCCCTCCCATGATACTAATCCTGATAGAACTCCTAGTTCCCCTGTCAGACATGTGCCAGCATCGTCCCCAGCAAGATAGATTCATCCTTCCTCTTCATT
The DNA here is from genome assembly GCA_015847255.1 of Hyparrhenia diplandra. NCBI lineage: Eukaryota > Viridiplantae > Streptophyta > Magnoliopsida > Poales > Poaceae > Hyparrhenia > Hyparrhenia diplandra. The sequence continues at coordinate 307,314 of JADLZK010003871.1, forward strand.
ACCCCCTGAACATCATAACCCTCCTCACTCTTCATCAGCCCCGCCAAAGCAGGTTCCTCCTCCTCAAATGGCGCCAACCACAAGATCAAAGGCAAAGGCAAAGGATACCTCTGTGAACCAACCCTGTCATATCAACACAAGGCCGATGGATTCTGTTCACAAGGCCAAAAAACAGAAAATTTCCAACCCCCAGAGGGCAGCATACAATACATTCGTGGGCTTCATGGTCTCATTTGTGGAAAAACACGGCAACCAAATGGATCAGCGCCAAGTTGTGACACACCGTAAGATAAAATGAAAGAAACCAATAAGAAGATAGAGAAGCTTGCCGCTAAGAAACACATTAGTATTCAAGCTGCTGCAGACATGTATTTTGACCAAGATGGTTGCCTACCAATGGCAATGCAGTATGTGAAGGGTCATAATTTGGTTGAGGATGAGCTGGTGATGAAATTGACCCCAGCCATGCGTAAATTGCATGACTATTACCTAGCTGAAACAAGGGATCCAATTTTGGATGGAATTCAAGGTTATCGTCCCTGCAAAGTCTATTTTTCATTATCCCGAAGAACGAAGCTATTTGTTGGATGGGAGACCTTGTTCCAGCTATACCAACAACGCGCCCTCGACACACAAATCTTGACGCTGTGGACGATGTAAGTACCTGACTCGCACGGCAATGCAATTAACTACTATCCAGTCACAAATTGTTAAATTCTGAGCATTCCTCATAGTTTTATGCGGGTATATCTCACAATATTATGAAGGCATCGCCTTATTCAAAAGTATGGCTTCTTCGAACCCACTGGACTCTCAAGTCACGCCGTGGACTAAAGGGAGAAGACCCGCTAGTACTGAAGCAAACTTTGATGGATGTTATTGATGAATTTGTGTTCCTCGAGAAAATGAAATCTTACTAGCCCAATAAAGCGAGTATGTGTTCACCGCTTTTAATTCATATGTACGCATCTTTCTCATTAAGATGATTCGATAATTAGGAATTTGTGATTGCAGCGATCATTTTGTCTTCGTTGTTGTCAATCTTAGACGCAATGAAATCTTGGTGTGGGACTCGAAGGATAAACCACTTTCTCTTCCGAATCCACTAGTGAAGTTGCTTGAGCAGGTGTAAGTGACCCTAATAACCTATTAATTTTGACATCACGTGTGTGATGCAAGTTAGTTGCTCACTATTTTCGAACCCACAAAGTATATATTTGATGCTTGTGAGGCTGGTACAATTGTATTGTAACTAGATTCTACTACTACTACTTTCTAACCCACAAGTATACATTTGATGCTTGTGAGACTCCGGTGCACTTGAATTCTAACTAGATTCTACTACTACTACTACTTTTCTAACCCACAAAGTATATAAGCTGCACTCTCTCTATATAGGCCCTTTTGTTAGGTCTTTAGACCACTAATCTTAACTTGATATCATCACCGTGCTCTAATTTTTTCCCTTTTCACTCTTTTAATGTGGCTCAGTGTCCGTGAAGCAAAACTCGGGGCTTCATTTGTCCCATTCAAGGTTGCAAGAATGGGGGAAAATATTGTGCCTCGGTTAGAGCAGCCACCGGCGAATGATCAGTGCGGTTTCTATGCAATGTGGGCGATGTTTAAATTCCCCGCGGCAAACGAAACAACAAGACAAAACTGTGTGTATACTCCCCAATTCATTTTTTTTTTGAATAATTCAATAAACTGATGTGCTGATTCATATATATTTTTCTGAATGACACGCAAGAAAATCAAGTCCAACAATATCCTACCATTGGAGATTGCAGCACTGCAAGAGGAGCTGGCCAAATTAATCATAGATGAGGTATTGACAAAAGCAGGACAATTTTCCATTGCAAAGGGTAGGGTGATCTATAAGAACGAAAATACACCAGAACTTATCAAGAGACTACTGTAGTTTGTTGTTGATGTTGTGAGAGATCCGAACATGTGAGCTACTCGATGTCTTGGCTGCTGACCAAGACCCTCTAAACTTGTGAGCTATTGTAACTGTTACACTACTTGGCTGCTGACCAAGACCCTGTGATGTGGACATGTGATTATGATAATGGTTTGTTGATAAACCTGACATTATACGTTGCTGTAATTACTGGTCATTCTTATTTTGTAATTTTATTGCCGGCTATTACAAACCCGCACCTTTGTTGGCATAGCAATCACCGCCGGACGCCCAAAAAAGGGTAGTGCCACCGTCTACAACATCGTAGGTTTCAAAACAACCCGGCGGTGTTGGCATAACAAACACTTTCGGTTGAAATGTACAACCGGCAGTGTGATCGTGAAACATCTCTCGTCGGTTGACCTGAGCCGGCGGTGTTCGTTACTATGGTACTCGCCGGTTTCGATACACGACCGAAAGTGTTTTGTTCCTCAACACTACCGGCTCCGAAAGAGCACACCGGTAGTGTTATTTGAAGTAATTTTGTCGGGTCGTATTGACACCCGACAGTGTTGTCTCAAATCACCGCCGGTGTTTTGACCCGGTAGTGTTTCGAACCCTACATCACTACCGCTATGGTTCTGCGGTTCAGTTTTGGCGGCAGTGAAGGGGTTGGTTGGAGCCCGGCAGTAATGGACAATTCTGTAGTAGTGTAGGTGCGTGGTGCTACCGTCAACCTTCATGCGGCGTTGTGGATTCGCTATTTAGAGTCGTTGTGTTGTCGTCGTCGTAGTTTTGTCTAGAAACAATTGAACAGTTATGTTTTATTCCGCTAAACTCCAAGATTATGATGTAATAAAGTAACGTTATACCTTTATGTTTATTATTCGTTATGTAACACTGCTTTATGGACCAATGAAGTCGTTATATGTGTGTAAATTGATCCTGGCGCACATATAATTTATACTTGGTTTTACTCCTTCAAAACCGGGCGTGAAACTAAAGGTGCTAGCCAGACGAAGTTGCTGAAGAGGCAAGTGCTATATATATATATACACGGCAGCGCTATTCTACACCCCAGGTGTAGAATGGATTCTACACCCATCCAACCTAACACCCACCCAGCCATCCAAACCGGATCTCATCCCTCCCACCTCCGACCCGCTAATTAATCACTCACGCACCCGTCCCACCGGGCTTCTATCCCGACCTGTCCCAGCATCCTTTTTTCCCCGCGGCGAGCGGCGAGCGCCAGGCGGCACGTGGGTGCAGGACCGTCTACCGAGCGGCGGCACGCGGGGACGGGGGCGCGCGGCCTTCAGCGCGCGCGAGCCTTCCGAAGTCCGTCGATCTCGTCACGCAAGCTGCGAGCCTGAGGGCCAATGGCGGCTCGCTGGATTCAGCTTGCTGCAATGGCGCAAGGCTGGGCGGGGCAGATGCTAGACGGAACGTGAGAATCAGACGCGCAGTGTACGGTCAGCAGCACGGATAACGCAAAAGAGCTCCCATCGGCATGGCTCCCCGCGAATCGATCTGAAAATCTAGAGGCGCACAGGAGCTCTGTCAGAACATTCAGGCGATGGGATCCCCATCCCCTGAAGAGCATGTATTACTGAAGGATGTAAGTTCTGAAAACATTTTGAGCATATGAATTACTGAAGGATAATTAGTTGGTTCAATTGGAAAGAAAAAAAAAGTGAAATAAATCCTATGCTCGCAGGAACAAAGCCTCCTTTTTGTGTTGGTTTGCTTTGAGTTGGATGCAAATTGGTTTTTCTTCAATGATGTACAGCTAGTGATCAACGGCAATTACTGAAAACTAGTAGATTAGATATAATGCTAATTGGTCGTCTGAAACTGTAAGTAAAGGAGGGTCATTAACTGGTCTGAAACGAAAACAATTGAATTGGGATGCACACATGATGAATTACTAGTAGGCGGCGACAGTTTAGGATGCATTACTGAAACCTAATAAAAAATTTCAACAATGTGATGCATCACTAAAATCCTAGAGGATTGATTATTGAAACTGATGGGAGGCACTTCTAACATCCAAAAAGGAATGATTATTGAAGCTGATGGGAGGCACTTCTAAATCCAAAAGGCATCGACGACAACTGAAACTATTAGGATGTATTACTAGACTTGATCGGCCTATTTAGATTATTGAAAAAGGCCTTTTTGGACCCAAAATGCATTACTGAAGATATTTCCTTAAGTGTATTCTGTAGTATTGCCATATAGCATTACTGAAAACCATTGATTACTGAAGTTATTAGCATGCAGTACTAGATCCAAAAAGTATCAATTACTAAAGTCGATGGGATGAACTACAAAATCCATATTCAGGATTAATGTCTTATGATTACTGAACACCCATGTCTCAGTAATTGCTTTTTAAAGACACTTACCCCGAAACCCAATGCCTAGTAGGGGGCATGCTTTTCAAAGACACTTGCCCCAAAACTCATTGCCTGGTAGGGGGGCATGCATTTAAAATGACACTTGTCCTAAAACCATAAATTTACAAATCAGTGAGTGAATCGACAAACGCTATGAAACCCTAATCTCAGCAGATGCCCTAAACCCTAATCCCAGCAGACGGCCTGAACCATAATCTCAGCAAACGTCATGAACTCTAATCTCAGTAGACACCCTGAACTTGGCACACAATATAAACCCTAAACTCAGCAAACGCCCTGAACCCTAAACTCGCCAACCGCCATGTACCTTAAACTTGGCATTAATTTATGTGGTTACTGACAACATAAATTAGGATTACTAACAACAAAGTCATTGATTATCGACAAAGACACCGTAAACTCGGCAAATGTCATGAACCCTAAACTCGGTAAACGTAATGAACCCTAAACTCAACAAACGCCATGAACCCTAAACTCGGCAAAATGTGTTACAAAAACTTCACCACTTTCGGCCTCGAGGGCCTACCCGCCCTCTCGGCCTCGCTACCCTAATCTCAGCAGAATGTGTTAACCCTAATCTCAGCAGAATGTGTGAACCCTAATCTCAGCAAAATGTGTGAACCCAAATCTCAGCAAAATGTGTGAACCCTAATCTCAACAAAGTTGTGTTAAATGTGCACAAAACTTCACCACTCGACCTCGAGGGCCTACCGGCCCTCTCAGCCTCGCTACCCTAATCTCCACAGAATGTGTGAACCCTAATCTCAGCAGAATGTATTAACCCTAATCTCAGCAGGATGTGTAAACCCTAATCTCAACAAAATGTGTTAACCCTAATCACAACAAAATCGTGTGAAGTGTGCACAAAACTTCACCACTCGGGTTTGAGGGCCTACCGGCCCTCTCGACCTCGCTACCCTAATCTCAGCAAAATGTGTGGACCCTAATCTCATCACAATGTGTGAACCCTAATCTCAGCAAAATTATGTTAAATGTGCACACAACTTCACCACTCGGCCTCGAGGGCCTACCGCCCTCTCGGCCTCGCTACCCCAATCTCGCCAGAATGTGTGAACCCTAATCTCAGCAAAATGTGTTAACCCTAATCTCGGAGAATGTGCAAACCCTAATCTCAAGCAAAATTGTGTGAAGTGTGCAAACATCATCACCGCTCGGCCTCGAGGGCCTATCGGCCCCCTCTCGGCCTCGCTAATTCGCTCTCGAGGCCACGCTTGCGGCGCTTAAACCCTAATCTCAGACGCCCCTGAACTCTAATCTCAAGACACGCCCTGAATCCAAAACATATAAATTATCGATCGTAGATTACGAGCTTGCTTATGATACATTAATTTTACATGTGGCCTAGGCGATAGAAGCAATAAGCAAAGAAAAGGTAGTGGCAAATGATAAGAATATGGGAAATTACTAAAAATTTTAATTACTAAACACTCAAACTATTGGGATGTGTTCGCGAACATGATCGACATCGACGAATGCTCTATTACTGAACCCAAAAGCTCGAAAGGTAGTGGCAAACGATAAAAATATGTGAAATTACTAAAAATATTTATTACTGAACACTCAAGCTATTGGGATGCATTATTGAACTTGATTGACTATCTTGATGAATGCTCTATCGTGAACTCAAGGGTGAACTTTAAACTACCACTTAACACATGAAGAGATGGAATTACTGAAGAAAACAATGAAATCCTAGAAAAAAAAAAAATACTAACACACGAATTATGCACTAGGCACTATGGAAGTGAAAAGCAATGAATTACTGAAGCCATTCAGAGCTATGGAAATAAAGTACAACCATTTCACCTTGGCTGTAGAACAAATTAGCACCTTTCGAATAATAAGAGTACTATCAAGCACTCACAAGATCTTGACAAAGATCATATAGATTGCATAGAAAATGATATGATTACAAGATTACTAGATCACCAAGTTACTGAATTCCCAATATTGATACAAGATTGCTAAATTACTGAACATCTCAAGTTGTGTCAATATGTACATGTGTTTCAATTAACAATCACATAGCAACTGATATATCCTACGGGTAAAGAAGTCTGCATGATTTCTATCGCCACATAAGCATCTTCTTCTTTTTACTTTTGGTAGCCATTAGCACCATCAAGTACTGACATCATCTTGTGATGTTTCCCATGTTGTAGTTCCCCCTATATTTCTTCGTTTTCGTTGCTCCTTCGGGAACTAGGAGTAGCTGATCGCCATGCCACCATTGGCCTAGAATTTGGAAATCCCTAGAACATCCAAAAAATCATAAAAAGATAAAATCAGAATATTTGTGTATCATGAAGCCAGACATGTGTTACTGAACATATTTAAAAATCATGGGTTACTAGCAAAAGAATAACATACATGTTTTAATAAGCACATACATGTATTACTGAGCATATAAAATGATGTATTACTGAAGATAAAGATATATTATTGAGTTGTACTATTGAGCATATATTGAAGTATTACTGGACACATATAAATAACTGTTGAGCATATATTACTAAGCGCATACATGTATTACTTGGTGAAAGATTACTAAACATATATTGATGGGGATGAATGCATAGATTACTGAGCATATATTCAAAAGGCTGCACACACACACCCAAAAAAGAAAAAATTGCTACCCAAATTTGTGATGTACAACTATGCAATTTTTTTAAAAGGTCTTCTACAATGAAAGAAGGGGATAGACTATTGGCGGTAATCACTAAACATGTGAGAGCATTACTCACACATGTATTTGTGCAAAATGTTAAATTACTAACATATAATAAATATCTGAAGCCACTATGGAAGAATTCTCGCTTTGAATTACTGAATAAAATATTTGAGTTCAAAATATTAGAATAGCAAAAAATACTGAGTGAGCATATATTACTCTACCAAAATAACGGAACCAAATTTATTGCAATACCTCGAACTACTAAAATGGGATATTATTAGTTAATTACTAAAATACCAAATGACTCCAAAAGAGAGGATATATATGCTTGGAGCGATTACCGAAATATCAAATAAATGGATGGTTACAGGATTATTGAATCATCGAATTACTAAATTACCGATTTTTGATACAGAGATACACTAGTTTTGTGAATGTAGTTACTAAACATATATTACTGTGGGACCAGGGAGAAGAGAAAGAGGGGAGGGGGCCTCACCTCGATTTCGCTTTTCATCTCCTTGATGACAGAGTGAAAGCATACCACCATCTCCATGAATTGAGAGAATCTTGAGAAATCGAAACCCTAGAACACACACACACACAAAAAAAAATAAATCAAAAACTGAACATCCATGGATTTTTGAGGACGCAGTTTCGCAGGAAAGGCAGGTCGCTCGATGCTGCCGTGCTCCATTGCCACCTGAGAATCGATGCTGCCGTGCTCCATTGCCACCTGAGAATCGAAGCCGCTGATACTTTGATGAAGTTCATAGGCGGTGCCATGTCCACAGGGTTCATTGACATCATTGTATCAACTGTCAAGTTTGTATTTCAGTAACCATTACTGAACTTACTTACCGCAACCATTGCATCACACATGAAAAAAAAAAAAAAGGAAGATACTACTGAACTAAGTGGGAGCCATAGATGCAGAGTAACCTCACGAACGCATTCAGAGGCAGAAAAGGAGGACGCAGGTCACATCATGGACGCGAGCAGGGACCAAATCCCGGTGTGATGCTGCTGCTACGTACGCTTCACGCAGAGCCTTTTTTGCCGGCGTGGGAGGGGTGGACAGCAGCGTCTCCATGAACTCTGCCGGCGGAGGCAGAAGGCCAGAGCACCGGCAGCCCATGGGAACGACCTAGGCAAGCGGTGTTTGCCGACGGCGATGCGGCTTGGCCCAGAACGCCGCCGGCGGAGCGCCCTTGTGGTCCTCCTAGGCGCTGCAGGCCGCGTCCCCATGGGTTCACCCGCGGTCAGCCACAGCGCCGTGGATGGGGCATCACCGGTGGTGGCAGGTCGGGATGCGGGGCTGGCACCTACCTCTGCCGCTTGACAGCCCCTTGTGGCGGCCGCCAGAGAGAGCCTCGCCGCATTCCTGCTGCCGCTCCCCTAGCGAATCGCCGCTTCGCACCTCGCGAATCGCCACCGCCTCCCGGAAAAGCTCGGGGAAAGTGGTGCCTACGCCAGAAACGGGGATGGGTGCGGGTGCTTGCCGTCGGGCGCATGTTAGCGGGTCGGGCGCGTGGTGGAGTTAATATGCGCGCGGGATGGGTGCATGGGTTGGCTAGTTGGTTTTGTCCGGTTGAGTCAGTTTGGGTGCTAGGGTGTAGAATAGGATTATACACCCGGGGTGTAGTATAGCGCGCACATATATATATATATATATAGGGCTGCACTAATTAGTCCCCATCAATAATCAGTACCCGAGCACCCACCGCAGGCCGTCCCCCGCGCGCCCGAGAACCCCGCGCCAGCCCGACGTATCGCTCGAACCTACGTCATCACGTGGTATGACTTTGCGGCAGATTTTTTTTTTTCCATTTTACTTACCGGTTTTTTCCTTTTACTTGAGCCCGTTTTTTTTTCATGGTCGGTTTTCTTCCGACGTCACGTGGTAGGCCCTTGCGGTCGTTTTTTCTCCAGATTTTTTTTAACTTGTGGCCGATTTTAGTTTATATACTTGTGGCCCTTGCGGTCCAAGAAGCCTTCAGCGTGCTTTTTTTTTGGATTTGAAAAGTAGATTTCATATTGAAATAGATGAGACAAGACCGCAAGAGGCAACAAAAAAAGTCTGCTGGAATCGGTGATGAGGACAATTTTCAGTAAGATCAAATATTCATAAAAAATTACTGTAAAAAATAACAAATCATTATCGAAACCACAAATACATTATTTGATCATTTCCCTTCCAGAATACAACTATTTGATCTACACACTTTTCTTCTCACCCTATTTTCCTCATGAACTTGTCAGATATAATATTTCATAGTTCAAATCATAAATACAAATTTCACAGGATTATAAAGAAACATATGTTTCATCGCCAATAGTTGAGATACATAAATTTATTTAGACATTATTCAATACAAAAATTTTTCATCCAGAATATTCGACAACATGATGGTGTTGGTCATGAGCAGCACCATCATAAGATCCTGATCCCAACTTCAAGTGACCTTGCTGGTCACAAACAACTTTCTAAAGTGAGACTCCTTCAAGGCAGAATTAATGAAATTTGACGGTATCTTGTGAGCCTGGTTTTCTTGATGGGAAGTTAGGTAATGCACAGCTCAGTTTGTCATATCTGTAAGAGATCTTGTAACAACAGTATCATTGATAGAAGTCGTAAATCTTCCATAATGAATTGATAGTAGCATGAAATTGAACAACTAATTAGTAGTGCTCATGAGTGCAACCCCAAATAATTTGGCATCAATAGAAACTAGCTAGAGGCGAGATAATTAGGAGTGGGATGTCACTACACTAAAACACAATGACATCTCAGGCTATCGACTACATACACCTGACGCCCAAAATACCTTTGCTCTTATTAGTTTTGGAGTCCTATTACACCTGAACACCTAGTAGGGACAATTATTATTGGAAAAATGGTATTTTAAGTAATGTTTCATTGAAGGACTAAGCATTTAATTGTCGACAAAAATTGTGAGACAAGCTAAGAATGCGAGTAATACTAGCAACCATTGGAACCGAGGACTAAATGAATTAGGAGTACATGTGTAATCCATGCAGCCAAATTAGCTGTACCCCAGCTATAAATGCTCAAACTATCTTGCCATTGCAGTACCAAATTAATTTAATTTATTCAACAAATTTCTAGAAGGAACTCAAGAAATCATCATACTTTGATCAGATCATCATACTTTGATCAGATCAGAGAAACCTACAGAATCATCATGCTTTGAACAAATCAGAGAAACCTACTATCATGTTATTTCCCAATCCCCAATAATCATCACAATTGACTGCAATGCAAATGTTTCCATATTCCAATGGAACTACGAAAACTGAACGGATATACTACTTCATGTCCAAGCAACAGATTTCTTTACTATTAATAGTGTTACTCTAAAACAGTCTACCCCTCTGTCATCATTCTCTGACATGCATGCTCAGAAACTAGAAAATGTGTGTGGCTATGATAATGTAGTAAAAGCACAGATACATTGGTTTATCCAGAACATATCAATTACCAGGTGAGAGTTGATTGTCCCTCATCTCAGATGTTAAAACTGTAATTGGTAGACCTTGATAAATTTCTGCCGCCTGCAAACAAACTTCAGTAAAAAACACTTTACAAAAAAATAATCGTAGCCTGGAATGCATACCCATCAAAGATATTCCAGAACAAGGCCCTCGTCACATAATGCTTTGAGGATCTTGGCTACAGAGAGCGATGATTGCCAAGACTCTAAAGATGAGTGCCTGCAAGGAATGACCAAAGTGAGGCTGTTAGACTGAAATCCAACTATATCAGGAAGCAAACCAGATTTTTTTTTTCCTGAGCACATGCGTAAGCATGTATTTCAGGCAAGCCCAAGTTCATCAGAACAAAATACAGAATGCAAACAACTATAACAAGTTCAGTGATTTAGCTTCTAACATTGTGACACCAGGCGATAGGTACCGCCCACTTTCTTAGCTCGGTGTAGGTTATGACATGTCACAAACCCATTTCTTTTTCCAAAACTTTGCCTAAGGTGTGGTGAATAAATTGTTGGCCACATGTTAGAACATTGTTTGGCAAAAAAAAACATGGTTTTGTTCTATAGCTTCAAGAGCACAACTATAACAATCACTAATTAAAAAAACTTGACGTGAGGGGGTTAAGAAGTCTCCGGCAAATCATAAATCATAGCTGTGGAATCGGCATGTACCAGACCATTTATGCTTATTAATGAATAACACACAGCTTCCTACATGTTGAAGAATAAAAAATATGGCAATGTCTTGTAGTGATCCAAACATACCCTTAAGTTCTTCCATCGCATCATACAAGCAATAATATTTGATATGCAAATTGTTAAACAAATGGACCTTTTGACAAATATGAGAGTTCAAAAGAATATAGTAGACCCAAGCCCGAGATTCAATAGAGAAAATTTTATAGTTGAACTTATTAGAAAATTGCCAGCACACTGTCAAGCGAAACTATAAATTATCACACAAACTAGTGAATCATATCTCTATATCAACTACCAGGGCACATGATGTTTCATGGACATGAATAATTGCACTACCAACCCAACACACATAGGACATCTATATTCTTCATACTGGGAAGTAACATGTTCAGGACTTAGGATGAACCGCAACAGCTAAGGCAGCCAGACCAGGGCGCTCTCGAGGATCCCTGTCGTAGTACTTGCAGCAGTAAAGAGTGGCTGCAAACTGCTAAACGAAAGGACACAACAAACCTAAAAGAAAACCGCAAACACAGCATGTAAAATAAAACGAAAAGTTGATATGAAGACTGGAGTGGTACCATGAGCAGTGTATACTTACCAGCACACCCCTGGCAATGGCAAAATTCATCGAGTGTGCTATGCATAGCAAAGTAAGAAAATGATCAGCAACTGAAACGTTTTATGGTTTCAAGGATCATGTGGAACTTTTTTTAATTGGATCTAAACCAAATGATAAATATTATTTTTAATTAGATCTTTTCTAACCACTAGACATGCACATAAGGCTTGAATGTTTATGAAAATCATCTGTAGAATTATAGCTGGTAGGCAGAACGCCATTGTCCATGCAAGGTTCTTGTTGTCAGCTTGTGCACCACCTTTGCTAGATAGCTTCATTTTTTTCTTTTTTTGAGATTACACAGTACAACGCAGACGCTCAACACGCACGCACACTCATACGGTAAAAAAAATCAAAAAGTGCAAAAACAATACCTTCTCTATGCTTTAGCGCTAACTTTAAACATGATTTTTGTGCTTGTATAGTTGTACTATGATATAGCATGAACTTCATTCAGTATGGCAGGAAATCTGCGAGCAGAGAACTCTAACTGGGAAGACCAATTGCACTGTAGAGGTCAAATGCAAAGTATATCTTTTTAGGCCTATATTTTTCTAGTAATGTCGTTGATTATGCCTTTGCACACTTGCAGAATCAACGTTGACAGACCACTTTCAGTTTTCAAATATGAGAACTCATTACAAAATACGTGTCTAGACAGAAAGCAGGAAAAGAAAAATAACATGTGTTGACACACCTTCAAACAAAAGCCAATATCAAATAAATTAGCGTTCTGCTCTTTTCTGTGAAACAGGAAAGTTGAATTGCTTAAGGAGAACCCATAGCTCGACTTCCCTGGAGCAGCCTGACTAACATTTGTCTGATCTATGAAAAAACATTCATTTACTGTTTGCATGTATGCTTATTGTGAATTAAAGCCTTCTAGCATGGATAATATATTTGGCCAGCTCTTTATTGGAACAAACAACTAATTTGTTTGGGTCCATACTTCATACAAAAGAATTGGAACAAACATCTAATTTATCAGTACGATAACATGTATGATTTTACCATGGGACACAAGGAGCTGAAGAAAATGAGTTTATTTGAAGTTAACTAACATTTGTCTGAAGAAAATGAAGGTTTTAAAATTGTGGGATGTGCACAGTTTCCTAGCAGAATTACTAAATTAATAAGGATCCAACATATTGTGGGGCAGGAAAAACTGGTCTAAGAGTGCACCGTATAATGGAATCTTGAAGAAAGAGACTAGAGACTCTTTTGGGCTGATATATGGATTGAAGGTCAGCAAGTGAAAGATATTGCACCCCAAGTGGTAGCGCTAGTGCCCAAGTGGGATCTGCACAGAGAAAAAAGAAAAAAGGATAAATAACAAAGATGAAAATATTAGCTCTAACCAAATGAAGCAAAATCAATAATATTCAGAGTAAAGTGGATTTATAAAATAGGATTGAGATCTTTGGCATTTGACAAAACATCTGTTAATACCAAAAGCTGGTGAAACATTGTAGTTTGTTCGAATAGGATAACAAATAGCAATACATTTAAGGTCACAAAAAAAATGCATTGGAACAGTGCCAATGTAGATCCTTAAAATTAAAAAAAAAAACTTTTGCTAGTGATTGAAATAAATATAGGTATACATGTATCATGTTCATAAATTGAATTGACAAAAATCCCATTCGAAATAATGAACACAAACATCAGAAATTATCATGGACGAGCTCTCCAGAAAAGAAAATTGGACCCAACAGCAAACACCACCATAGGCCAACCATGCCAAACAGCAACCATGCTTCCCCAACAAAACCAAAAACTTCACTGCTTTGCCTAACCAGCGGTCCCATTGCTAAGCTTGGAACAATTTCAAGATAGTTAAAATCAAAATTATTTCATTTAAATAACATGTGGCATGTCATCTTCCAAATGCAACCGACCAAGGTGTATTTTGCAATTTGCAATAGAGCTAAGCATTATAAGATTTGCAGATAAAAGGATGAAACTCCAAGTTACTTGTAAACATTGTGATCATTAATCCCAGGAAATACGAAACAAAATGTGATGAAACCATCAAACTAAGAGTCAAATACCAAACACAAATCAAGCCTGTATCTCCAAAAATAAATATTATAAATAATTTGAATGGAAATTTTTTAGGGCACCTAGCATGCAACTAAAATTGCTACGCCTCGTGAAGCAGGAACACAGTAGTTCTAAGGTCTACAATTTAGAAAATTAAGCTTGGGAATGACTAGTACAAATAGTGATTCTTGCCTGCATAAGAAATTTGCCAATCTACCATATAAAATAAACAAGTATTTGACCTTTCTTTTTGCCCAGTCAAATTAAGTAGCTAGCTTCCATATTGATGAATTGATTATACCGAAAGAAGGCAGGTGTACTATTTAAACAACACAACAAATATTCTTGAGAACAGTAATCAGGATAGTGTTTCCACAATCGGTATTGGTCACAATAAGCACCAATTCCTTCCCCCAAAGAGTAGCAGAAAACTACATTGCAATAGATAAGAACGAACGTTAGCAGACAAACTCACAGTACTGGTACTGAAGAGGGGTTCCTGGCAACGTGGTTCCTTGACGTCTGCGCTGACAGGAAAAGCTCTAGGGAACGCATTCTGCACTTGATTCATCAAATCAAATCAAGAAGGAGAAGGGGAAGATGACGAGAAACGAGAATATGGTGCAAATGAGGAACTGGGAAGGGGGCTAGAGGAGGGGCACCTGGATCTGCCAGCAGCGATGGTAGAGCACACGTGGAATCGGACGGATGTGATGATGTCGCCATACGAGTACTCCTTTCTACGGGCAGTCGCCACCGCCACTGCCCCACGCACTCCAAGCGAGGCCGCCTAGACGCATGTACGCCGGAGAGGTGGTCCGTCGCCGACTGCTGCACACTACCGCGAGGTGACCCTATGCCGCGAAGACGAAGACCCGTAGTGCCACGGACGAGGCCGCCGCCGGGGCTGCAGAGACAGCGGTCGAGGGCTACGTCGGAGGACGCGGAGGCGAGGGGGAGGCGGCGATCTGGTCCGGTGAGGCGGGGGCGGCGGCGGCATCGGCGAGCTGGGCTCGTGCGGCGGCAAGCTCGGTGAAACCGGCGTCTCCACCCACGATCTGGAAATTAGAACTGAAAAAAAACAGGATGCGATAAAAAGAAAAGAATGTGTGCGCCGCGTGGAGGCATAGCGTGGGGGCATCCCGTGCGGGGTGAGCGCGCGTGGGTTGGGTTCGGACCCGGTGATTGGGCTCGGTGACCGATTATTAATCAGTCCACTGGGTAATACATATCATACCTATATATATATATATTTATATATATATATATACACACTTTTTCCTTTCAATGAAAAGAAAAGTGTATATATATACACACTTTTCCTTTCATTGAATATAGAGATGGGAAAGGCATATATTATTAGCGTAGGACATTATTATAGAATAGCTACTTAGAATCCAAAAGAATAAAATAAAAAGCAAATCAAGTGTGTAAAAATAGAAATGGAAAATAACCTTTAGTCGTGATTCATCCCAACAACCGGGACTAAAGGTTGCTGCCAGCTTTATGGGCCCTAGGACTCCCTTGAGTCCCGGTTATTGGGGTGAACCATGACTAAAAGGTCTCTTAGTCCCGGTTTAGGAACCGAAGCTAATGGAGGGACTTTTGGTCCCGGGTAGTCCTAGTTCCATAACCGGGACTAGAGCCGGTTATGAACCGGGACTACTTCCCCTGTAGTAGTCTAAATTGAGCTCAAGATATATTCCCTTTGTCCATTTAGAAGTGTTATTTTGAACTTTTGACTACCTTGTTTGACCATTTGTTTGATTCAAAAAAAATTTAGCGATTATAAAATAAAAATTGTTATTAAAATATCACTAAAGATAAAATAAGTTATCAAAAATAATATTTATATAACAAATTTGACCAAGATTAATGGATAAATAAGATGTCACGGAGTCTAGGGTGACACTTTCAAATGGACAGATGGAGTATGCATTTTGATTGCTCAAGTTGAACTGTGCAATGGAGAAATCAAATTTGCATTTGGAGAGGTGCTCCATTTTCCCTGACTTGAATTTTTTTTATTGTTAACAATATTCGCACAAGAAAATACAAATTTATTTTGACACACAGGTCCACGATACAACATGAGTAAGGAGCGGTAGGTACATTGAGTACAATGTTATTTATTATTATTAGACGAGAGCTTGGACAAATCAGATCGTCAATCAGTTGGGGATCATTGTATCATTGTTGATCGGAGTGCTAGCAATAGCCTCAGTCTTAGAGATGCATACTTCGTATGAACACCAGCATTTAAAATCTTGACAATAGCCGTGAGTGTACCTGGAGTCATCGTTTTTGCATGCAATAAAGCAGCCCTTGTCGTTAAACACACATGGACCTTTAAAACTACCGTTTGGGTCTTGTACCCAGCAAGGATTAAAAGGAACATAGTCTGCATGGTTCATATCCAGGCCTGGAGATTTATGTAATAAATGTTGAAAGCCCATCAAAACTAAAAGCTTTTAGCAAAAGATTTTATCAAATTGAATGACATCGGCACTTGCATCATATAGTTCATGCATGTGTACGCGCACATACCACGAGTTGCCATGACGATAGGTAGGAGGATGATGACTAGAATGACCGCGATAGAGAGATTCAATTGAAAAGGCTTCATTGCTTCTTATGTCATGGAAGCTAGAACCTCAAAGAAGGCTAAGTAAGTAGATTTGGTGCAGTTTGCAGAATGAAGTCGGGGAATGACTTGACTTAGAGAGCATAGATATATACTATCTTAACATATCACTATTGAACAGGTACATCATCCATCGGATTTGCTGCTAAGAACTCTGTGAGAAAGCAACTCTAAAAATTAATGGTGACGCCTACTCTCGATAATGCAAGCATGTACGTCTTAGATGATGGAACTCGCCTTGCCTAGAACAGGGGACTGTCCCTATACACTGGCCGGCCCTCAAATAAGATGAAGGACGCCACGAGAGAATCAATCATGATGATGATCCAGTGATATGGCCGGTGTGTATAGTCCAACACCGTGGAGATTTTCTCAAGGGTGTGCTTCAGCAAGTTCTGCCGGTGCAGCGGCAAACACTAAGTGCTTTAATTAAAGAGATGTCTGTACCCGAGCCCGACGGAGGATCGTAGGTGAATATATATGTTGACGATAAAATCGGTAACACACCAAAAATAAGAGCTAGATCGCTCTCACGTGAGGGCAAGCCGAAATCAGGGATCGGCAAGCGCCGGGGATGTCCACACCGGACCTTGTGCCTCCAACGATGAGCGCGATACGCAAGACACGCCGTCGGAGGAGCCTCGTCGGGCGCGGTGCAGCGACGCAAGACACGCCGGCGAAGTCTCTTGAAACCCGAAACCCCACACGCCCGGGGACGGACCCGTGAGGGCGTGCAGCAGCTATGGGCTGCCCTAGCCGGCCTGACCGCTCTAGGGCATTGTTGTCGTCGATCTTCCGTTCATGGCATCGGCGGCGAAGAAGAAGGAGAGAGGATGACCTACAAGCAAGACGTGGTAGATGTGTTTTTGTCGATTGTATGTAGATGGGATCAAATCGGCCATGAACCTCTTTATTATATAGAGGAGGGTGGTCTTATCCTTTTAGGAAACCGTCCTTGACGTTTCAAGCCTCAAAAATCCGACCCAAACACGATTAGGAAAGAAATCGGTTCGAGATTGTACGGACACGGTCGTTGCATGCCGACCGGACGCGGAGTCGAAGTCGACCGGACGCCTCGGTCAATAGCGCCCGATCAATTTCGAGAGCTCAAATCGCATGCAAGCGCATGAGCGACCGGACGCTGCGACGGATGCATGACCGGATGCATGCGGCGTCGGTCGACTCAGGCGCCTGTTTGGCCTCCTCCACCAGATTTTTCAAGTCTTGTGCCTTGCCATGCATTCTTTAGTCATATTTAGGATTTTCATGCCTCGCCATGTATTATTTAGCCACAATTAGGATATTCTTGGCACGAGTTCCTCTCATAAAATTATCGTCCATTCGCTTAACTCAATTCACCGCGACGAGACGACGATCATCCACGGACCTTGACATGTTGCCCCTTCTAAGAATAGCATGGGACTATTTTGAGTGTCAACATATGCCCCCCTGTTTTCAGGCGAGAGATGCACGAACCTGAAAACAAGACAAAGAAAACCAAACAACGCGAATGCCCATCATATCGGTTGTCCGGCAACTAAGGGCGATACTATGTATCGGCCATTTTTATTCTAAAGGCGATGCATGCATCGGCCATTGTTTGGAGAGCACTAGGCCTCTTGCCAAACACTAGGGAAATATTTTTCAAATACCTCCCGTTAATTGCCTTTGCTTGGCGTTTCTCAAACTGTTGACACCCTACACAACCACAAATACCTTGATGAACTTCTCTTGTTTGACACTCTTGATTGATCAATCCCAAGCACTTTAGCAACAAATCTTCGGCGGTCCTCCGATATAACTCACCATTGCATAATGTGTACTTGAAAACAAGCCGCCGAACATTCTTATCAACCTTAGTGCTAGGATCCTGCAAAAATGACAAGAGAGGAGCTCTCCAATCTTCTAAATCGGTACTATCATTGTCTAAAACAGAAATAAACCGATTCAAAAGAACTTTACTTTGCTGTCCCAAATCATTAGTAATATCGGTTTGTCCAATTAAATTTGGTTGAACCGAATTTTTACTAGAATCTAAAACAAACAAATTTTCATGCATCGGCAATTGTTGTAAGTGAAAATATTTATCATTTACCTCAAAGCCGAATGCCATTTGAGCAAGCAATTTTGCTCTTTGCACATATTTCATATGCAAATATCTAAAAGCACGATTAACACCATTAATCGGCCAAACTTGACAAAGTAAGGCACGATTGCAAAAACGCATATAATCGGCTCAAACATGATTGAACATTAGCTACGATTTAAACATGCATAAATTCAATCGGTTGAACTTGAGAAACAAATAAAAACCATGATTAAATATACATGTAATCGGCTAAGTTAGTCAATCATATATATACCTTCTTCTTGCCCCCCAGGCCTTAAGTTACTGAAGTAAAATTCTCGCAGGGCTTCTTCAAGTAGCACGATGGTTGTAAATATTCATCGGCTATGTTGCATTCTCGTGGCGATAACAAAGTATCGACCATGCGAATTCACATACATGAGTATGCATGACCGAAATAAAATATTTCGGCTCTTGATCATTGATAAGCGTGATAATTCGACATCCCTCCATAATATAAAGGCCCATACCAAGAATCAACATAAGAATATGAGGGATAACCATGCATACCATGAGGTGAATTCCACATAAGCACGAGGCAGAGAAAAGGATGATGCCATGACCAAGGATTTTGATGATTTGGTGCAAACCTCCAACTTGGCAATTGTGTCTTGAATCTTTTTCTTCTATGTTTTGTCTTCGTTTGCACCGCTTTCTTGATCATCATCCTTTCGATCTTTAATGCTTCCTTTAGGGACCCATGCTAAGCCCCTTTCTTAGCTTCTACGCACCGAGCTTCGTAATTCCTTTTCCTCGCCATCTTGGTAAACCGATTGAGCATATCGGTTTAGTCTCTCGTTATTGGACAGTGACATTTCTTTCTTGTTCTTAGGTACTTTTATCTTCTTTTGTTCAGATTTAGTACCGCAATATAAACGGCTGAATCTTCAACTTGTTTACCATCAATAGCCAGATTTTTCAACAACGTAATCGACTTTTCAATGGTGACACTTAGATCTGAACTTTTCTTTTTCCGTCCTTCATACTTCACGCGGTAAACTTGTTTTACCACTTTCCCTTTTTGGTACAGCTCGCACCGATTTTGATCAAATCGGTCTTTGTACGATGATGAATCTTTCAAGCCGCCTTGGAGCTGCATACTCCACATGTTGTGGCTCGAAATATGATGGAACATAAATCTTCCTTTGCCAATGTTTGTTTTTTGAGGATGATGCTTTGGAGGCAACTTTGATGCTTGGGTTTTCTTCAATCGATTTGCTTCCCCTATCTTTGTATATTTGGCTAAGAGCTCCTCGAAGCTAAGCTTCCGGTCTCCTATTGCCTCTTTTTTGTCACACTTCTTGCCTCCATTAGCTTTATGAGCATCCTCCTTTTGATGAACATGCTGTGAAGAAGGACCTCCAGCCGATTCTCCTTGCTCAATGGAATTAATCGGCTTTTGTTGGAGATGGAGAGATTTTATTTGCCCCCCAGTGTTCTCTAACATTGGAGCAATATTGCTATCCTTTGAAATATCTTCAATTTTAATTTCATGGACAACAATTTTGTCTTCGCTTGAGGGTCTTCCATCTCTCTTGAGCGTTAGAGCCTTGAGCTTCAAGTGAATCGGCTAGTAGTGCAAGCCACTTCAAAACCCGTTTGCCATCGGTCCCGATTGAATCTAATCGGTCCACTTGTTGAGCCTCAAAAAATCTCAATCGGTCATTATCAATGTCCGATTGGATCTCATGATGAAATACATTGCAACTATGAGTATTATGATCAAATGAATTACATAACTTGCAATATATAAGCTCTTCTAAGTTCTGTATTGATGGCAAAGCATTGTGATCAATATGCCCAATAAATTTAATTTTTAGCAACATGTTAAAGACATGATCACAACAGATAGAACCAAAGGTGAGCATTAAATTTGTAAACCGATTTTCTTGTAGAATCGGCTTTAATGCTTGGCAAGCGAAAAAGATTATCTTTAACACTAATCCATTCGGCCGCACCTTTACAATCATCTTTCATGCCGTAATTAAATGTAGAACAAACATCGGCATGAGCAATATTCTCCAATCTTAGCCCCGAATCATGAAACCCGAAGTAATTGCAAAATTTATATCTCATTCGGGACCAAGTATGAATTGAATTTAAAATAAGTAAAGCAATCCACATATATGTATAATTCACATTAAGCATTGGGAAAAGCTTTAACTTTGAAACATTATCATCGGCCTTCCAATTGAAGACAACATGTAGGCCGATGCAATCTTGTACCTTAGTGACGAAAAGATGTAGCAACCAAAGTTCTCATTGCCGATGATCTCACCCGTTAGCAATACTTTTTGAAAAGAGTTTGTGTGCTCTCTCCTCCGCCACTAATTTCCTCCTCAGGTTCTTCTTGTGTCCCGACGCCCACCATAGTAGTGGCTAAACTTTTCAAGCACCTGCGGAAACATCTACAACAATAGGAATCGACTTAGCCGATTTCGAAGTCGCCAATGCCGATTCATATTTAATGGCAAAGCAACCTTAGCCAGCTCGGCCGCCTCTCGGGGCCTTTTTAACCATCTCAAGTAATGTAGTTTGCCTAGTCGATCGAAGTTTGTTCCTCCTTATTGAAGCACGATTGGCCATGGCTCAATCGGCTACAAGGTAAGTACTGCTGCCTAATTTGAATTTCACTAGCACACACTCTCCTTTGGTGAAGTTTTTGACACATTAATGGGCGAGGAACCAATGCTCCACCTCTATGTGTGTGCTGCACCTTTTTCTTATAACTAGCTTGACCGATTTGAGCAATCGGTCTTGCTGATTTTTTCTCGTCCACTAGTTCTAAGAATGGATTCCAGCAATCCCTTTTTGGATGATGACACTAGTGGTTAACCTCTGTTTATGAATGGGAAAATGAGCTTGCCCCCGAGCCTAGAAGACTTGATGGTGATCTTAAGGCTTTCCCGATTGTCATTAGATTTTGCTAGGACCACCTCACGATCTGAACTTTGTCTTCTCTTCTTAGGCTCTCTGGGCTCGCCGATTATGACATTTTTTCCAATAGCGGAAACGGCTTGCCCCGGGTCGAATTAAGATGGCTGGATTATTTTTCTCCAAGATTTCAGCCATCGGATGTATCTTTTGGCAAGGCAAAGATTGTGTATTTCCTAAACTGGTTTTATCAGTTTCAGGCGCCGAAGAAACCAATTTGGTTTGACTAAGCGAAATAATCGGTTTATCCGACCGACAAGTCGGTTTGACCGATTCAATGTGAGTTTCGGGAGTAGTATGTTTCGATGTTCCTCACACTTTTCTCGTAGTGAGACTTGCCTTTTGATAATCAATTAGCCATCCTTCCTCAACCACTGCCCTAATTGTGATTGGCCTTTTCTCGGTGTCTCTCCCAAAGAATTCATAGAACAACTTCTCTAGTAAAGACCATGACCAAGCAGAATTTTTGGGTAAAGATGTGAACCATGCAAAGGCAATACCATTGAGAGATAAAGGAAAATTCGTGATTCTCATGTAGTCTTCTTTCTGGCGTAACCCAATTGTGAGAGATATATATTAATATGCTCCACAGCAGTTGTACCACTTTCTCCACAAAATAAATGAAACTTAGGTACCCGCCAATCATTAGGATTCTTCAAGTAATCATAACATAACATATAAGGTCCGGTGTATGCGGGCATTCTCCATTTAGAAGATCTAGGTGGATTTATGGCATGACCTGACTGTTCATTAGCCCAATTTGCTTGGAGAAAGTCGAATAAGGCCAAGTCATAATCAACATCTTCACTGTATCTTGTTGGATTTTTATTAATTCGGATAGAATCAAATAAAACCGAATTAATAAAATCATCACTATCATAAGGCTCTGAATTTTTATTAATTCGGCTATGGTCATTATCAATAATGTGTGTAGCCGAATCATGATCGTTAACACCTGCATAAGATGTTGACTTTGGAGAGCAATTGATTAAATCATCATCATGCATCGGCATGTCACGTTGTGAACTTATAGCCGATGAAAGTATAAGTGACATGTTGCTAGGAGAATTAGAACTCAATAAATTTTTCAGCATACATCGGCTCTTTGTTAACAAAATTAGCCGATGGAACATATCTAACATCATTACAACTAGCAACGCTATCATAAGAATTTATAGTACTTGCAAAACAATTATTAGAACTATATAATTTATTTGCAAGGTGTACCTTAGGCGTGCTGAGAGAATATTGAGGTGAGGTATCTTGATACAGCTCCATGTCGCAATTTCTCAGGACAGCAGAACGATATAGCAGATTTGTTTTTCTTTTCTCCCGTAGATGAGCACACGGCAACTTTTCACGTGATGACAAGCTAAAGAAGCTTCTATATATATATTTGATCCAAGCTGCACCACGCCTTGTCAATTTGAAATCAATGCGTGCAATTTATGGCTAAAATTTTTTCTCCCGTACGTGACCTTGGATCCCACAAATACGATCGGCCAACACAATCGGTCTTAGGGGCCGATTCCGTGTCAAATCGTAACAGCAGTAGATACAATCGGCCAGCGGCCAGATTCAACAGCGGTCACGTAAGAAAAAAATAAAGGATCAACAATGAATATGGTTAGGGAAGATAGATTCGATCGGCTGCAAAGTAGAGCCGAATTTAATCCTCGTTCCCCAGCGGAGTCGCCAAAAAGTGTGTTGACGATAAAATCGGTAACACACCAAAAATAAGAGCTAGATCGCTCACGTAGGGCAAGCCGAAATCAGGGATCGGCAAGCGCCTAGGGATGTCCACACCTGGACCTTGTGCCTCCAACGATGAGCGCGATCACGCAAGACACGCCGCCGGAGGAGCCTCGTCGGGAGCGCTGCACGCAAGACACGCCGGCGAAGTCTCTTGAAACCCGAACCCCACACGCCGGGGACGGACCCCGTGAGGGCGTGCAGCTATATGGGCTGCCCTAGCCGGCCTGACCGCCTAGGGCATTGTTGTCGCCGATCTTCCGTTCATGGCATCGGGCGGCGAAGAAGAAGGAGAGAGGATGACCTACAAGCAAGACGTGGTAGATGTGTTTTTGTCGATTGTATGTAGATGGGATCAAATCGGCCATGAACCTCTTTATTATATAGAGGAGGGTGGTCTTATCCTTTTAGGAAACCGTCCTTGGACGTTTCCAAGCCTCAAAATCCGACCCAAACACGATTAGGAAAGAAATCGGTTCGAGATTGTACGGACACGGTCTGTTGCATGCCGACCGGACGCTGGAGTCGAGTCGACCGGGACGCTCCGGTCAATAGCGTCGGTCAATTTCCGAGAGCTCGAAATCGCATGCAAGCGCATGAGCGACCGGACGCTGCGACGGATGCATGACCGGATGCATGCGGCGTCCGGTCGACTCAGGCGTCTGTTTGGCCTCCTCCACCAGATTTTTCAAGTCTTGTGCCTTGCCATGCATTCTTTAGTCATATTTAGGATTTTCATGCCTCGCCATGTATTATTTAGCCACAATTAGGATATTCTTGGCACGAGTTCCTCTCATAAAATTATCGTCCATTCGCTTAACTCAATTCACTGCACGAGACGACGATCATCCACGGACCTTGACATGTTGCCCCTTCTAAGAATAGCATGGGACTATTTTGAGTGTCAACAATATAACTAATCTCCCGTACTGTTCTCTTTAGGCATGCTATATGATTTACCCGGTCATTCTTGTAATTAGTTTTATTGAGCCATTTGTCTCGCTTGTATTGTTAATTTCTTGGTGATGTGTTGGATTTCAATTTCTCCTCTACTTGCACATGTCTACGAATCGGAAACTTCTCGGTTAGTCACTCATCAGGTCAACTGCTCCTTAGCTCAATTTTTTTTCATCGTTAGGACCGTATAATTAAGCTTCCACCAAAATGCTATAAGCAACCGTAAGTCTGGCCGTAATGCTGCCGTCACCAAGGAATTTCTTTTTCGTCCTCCTCCTGCTCTCCATCGGTTCCGCTTATGTGTATGTATCAACATGCATGGAAGAAACACATATATCAAGTCTTTCAAGATATAAGCGATGTCTTGAGCTTTATAGATATCGACATGACAACGAACGGGACACGGCCTCTGCCGCGGCTTGATCCCGGTCCTGGTGTGGTGCGTGGGACGCTAGTGGCGCATGGAGGGCCCAACAGCCTGGATCCGATGCAAGGAGGAGGTATGCCCCTAGTCTTCCATCTCTCTCAGATCTGGTGCGAATGTTTAGTCTCTAACCTGAGCTCCTTTGCAGATCCGGCGCCGGCTCCCCTTCCTCTCTGTCGTAGCGGTAGCGGCGGCGGTCCACGTAGGTGGCCGTGCGCAGGCGGGCGGCGGCGGTCCGCGGGTCCTGTTCGCGATCGGAGGCGGCCGTAGACCCGGTAACAATGGCTCCACTGGCGGCGCATATGGTTCCCGAATGGAAGCGGCGAATCTGGGCTCAATGTCGAGCCCGTATGGGCCGGAAGGGGGCTCGCCCTTTTATTTTTTTATTCCGATTAACTATGGCGGGCACAAGACAACCGCCTAATCTGCTGTTAACCGTGACCTCAGCACCGTGAGAGGCATCCTTGCCTGCCCTGGTTAATAAAAATGCCCGCCATGTAAAATGATTACAATAGTAGTGTGGATGGGAAGCCGGGATTAATTGTGGTTTTCAAACCAGGATAATAGCCTAGTCGTGTAATAGTGATATAATCGAATTATAGGGAAGGTAACAACTAACGAGAAAGTAGCTGTTGTAAAAAGAAAATAGTGTGTATAGTAGAAATAAAAGGGTTCAGGTTACTGGAGAATTATATTGTTCCAGCAAATACTATTAGCTACATATGGGCAAATGGTTTCTGCCGTCTTGTATTACGTATACTAGGAGAATTCTCCGCGTGTTGCAGCGGGAAGTTAGTGAAATTTTTTCTTATATTATTGCTATTGACCTTTGAATATATTGAATTGTTAGGTATAATTTGGAAATTTAAGCGGCAAGTTGGACAACCAAAAAAAATTGCAAAAGCACTCTCTGCTAACGTGTAAAAGACCAAAGTATAAACATGGGAGATGAAATGGAGAAGTAGAAACTAAACTAAATGGAACAAAACAATACACAATACATGAGAAGCATCCATAAAGACAAATAATGATGATTATAGGAAAAGACCTCATCCACTAAGGGCACGTACAACGGGCCGTCGAGTGCTGTCTGCGTCCTGTAATTTTTGCACAAAACACCCTTGTCTGGCGAGGAGACGGCGGCCCCGTCGTCTCGTGAGGCGACGGCAGGGGCTCGTGCTCCAAGACCAAATCGTCAGCTAGAGCACCGCTGTACAGGGTCGTCCACTCCGTGTAGACGACGCGGATCCTGCTGTGGCCGCCCTCTGTCCTGCGCGCCAAAAATCCATCGCGCCGTAGCCTCCCACCCTCTGGTTTAGTTGGCGTTTCTGATGTAAACAAGGTGCTCGACGAAAGGTGTGGCCACGGAGATCCATAGGCTTGCTGAAAACAACAGCATGCAGCACGGCGGCAGGAGGCAACTGCTCCACTGTCCATCGTTTTTCAGTTTCTTGCATGTCCACTGTACATTTCAACTGTATGACTTTATCCAACTGCATTCAACGGAGATTCAAGTGCATATATGGATCTCCGTGGCCACACGATCTTCAGGGATTTCAAGTGTATATATGACTTTATCCAACTGTACATTTCAACGGAGATCCATAGGCTTGCTGAAAACAACAGCATGCATATGACTTTATCCAACTGCATTCATATATACTCTTTCATGTCACTTGAATTTTCAGTTGCCTACCTGAAGATCGTGTGTTATATTTGAGTTATGAAATATCTTATATGAATATAATATAATATAATATATGATATATGATTTATTTTGAAGGATTTGTTTTGCATCAATTAGCAACACAATGGTATATAGAAATGTTATTCATGATTGATCATGGCTACATGTAAGCATTAAACGATTTGCAGACAACCAAATAGACAGCAGCTGTCTGTGGATTGTATGAGCTGTCTACTTAGCTGTCTGTGTTGTAAATTCCAAGAACTTACAGACAGCAGCCTGTCTCACTGTTGTACATGCCCTAATGGGTTAATCATGGGAAAACAATTTAGACGCTGTGGCAACCACGCCCCTCACTAGAAGCGCTTATTCACATGCCGCTTTCGCGGCTTCTTTCATCGTGTTTATGCACTTAGGTAGAGCCCAAAAAAATTATTATATAGAAAACACAAAACACGTCTTTTCCTGCATGGAAGCAAGCAGTCTACTCTAATCCCTCCTATCTCTATTGCCCGGCTTCATTGCTTCGAACTTTCGGACATCCTTTCGTAATGCATGCAACTTTTCCTAGATTTCATCATCATCAATAATGCAACTGCCAAGAGCATGCCGTGCTCACCATGGCCACAGAGTATGCAGGCATGTTGCAAGGCCACCATGGATCCGAGAAGCTTCATTGCCGCTGTCAGGCCAGGCCAGCTACGTGCCGCTGGGGATGCCCCATTTTCGCCATAGCCGTGGAGCATGTAGATACGACGCCATGGCCAAGGAGATCAGTGGAAGCTTTCTTGCCGTTGCCAGGCCGAGGCAGCACCATGGAGGTCTCAGCGGTGATAGCTACTTCCTGGAGCGGTGGCACGAGGATGAGCTGTCGCACGACGGTAGGAGAGGTATATATAAATCATACTATAAGTAAAATGAAGAGACGCAAAACCTCTCCTATTCTTGGCATTAATAATACATGATGTATTTCCAAGCGTCCATGGTGGAGAGGAAGTGATAGGTGATGGCAGTTCTGGGAAGGAGAAGATAATCGGCAGAGGGAGGGATGGGAAGCAGAAGGGGCAACAGGAGAGGAAGAGATGTATGATGACAGTTATTTCTTCATGCATGATATCGATCAATGAATTTGTTGGGCATGTGAAGAGGTAAGTGGGTACGATCAGACATCGTGCATACAGGTTAATTTGAGTGGTGAAGAGGAAGAGTAGTTACGAGACAGTGCATGCAGGTTAATTTGAGTGGATGGTTTGCGGTGACGGATTGTGTTCGAGAGGTAGTCCAGGAGGCCGCCGAGTGCTCCGTCCGTAACAGCCAAGAGGAGAGAGAAGGGAATGCTGATGTGGTGTGTTCGAGAGGTAGTCCAGGAGGCCACTGAGTGCTCCGTCCGTAACAGCCAAGAGGAGAGAGAAGGGAATGCTGATGTGGACTATCGGTATGTTGAGAGAAATCCTCTAGTGAAGGTTTCTCTTATAGATGTAGTAGATATACACGCGCGCCAGAATTAACATACGTACGCGTTAACGGCCACAAGAATGTTTGCATGCATTGGTTTGCCCGTCGGCTCCAGAATATGGCCTGCGCCGTTTGTGTTATTAAATTATACTCCCTCTATTATCTTTTGTAGGGCGTACGTAAAATTTGTAGTTTTGATTTTTTATTAGGCATGCGTAGTAAGCATCAATTACTATGCCCTCTAATGGCTGAGGCCTCTAATCGAAGCAGGCATGCACCCAATGGCCGGAAAGGACCGTCGCCGTGATTATGCATGCAAGCATGCAAAATGAAACTAACTAATCAACGGTGCCAACGTGGCCAAGGTGGGCACTAAGTTCGGTGTTTATTTACACAGCCAACTACCTCCACTAGGCTTTCTTGGTTTTTTAATCGAACCGGTCGGGAGCCCCGACCTCTCTTTTTTAATTAAATGAAAGAATATTACAAAAAGGGGTTACAAGGCAACTAGGCCCAAAAAGAAAATAAAGGAAAAAATGAGCCTATACATGACTATCTCTCCAGGAATGAAGAATAGCAACTCTAGATGGTTTAGCCTTGATACAAACCAAGCTAAATTCCAACTTGAAGGTTCTTTTCCATTCGTCCACTTCTTTTTGTCCATTTTGAAAAATGATGGCATTTCTAGTTTTCCAAATAGACCAACATGCACAGATCACAATTTCTTTGAAGATTATACTATGGAAATTTACCTTGGCTTTGAGAAACATTTCTGCTGGACTAAGATTACTGTCCCAGGAAAGTCCCAACATTCTTTGCTAAAAGGACATTGGAAGAACATGTGTAAGTAGGTCTCCTCGACACCCAAGTTGCAGAGTACACAATTAAAACCGGCAAGGGACATATTTTTCCTTCCAAGAAGATTTCTAGTGTTCGTCTATCTCTTACCAATAACTAGAAGAAAAATTTCTGATTGCCAAGGTCACTTCGCACTGCATCCATTTATATAGAGGGGAGGTAGGAGACTGGTTTGTTAGATCTTTATAGGCTTTCTTGCTACTATATACAGAGTTGCCCCATTTATATATCCATACATCATGTTGATTCTCATCAAACTGTAGATTCTGAATGATTATCTGAAGCTCATTTAGCTGTAAGCTAGCCACCTGAGAAAGAGTTGGGGTGAAAATCCTCTGAAAGGTTTGATTCAGATAAAATCTGATGCTACATTTGAGCTTTTCGGTGTAGGAGAATAGTTGTGGGAATTTATCTTTGATTGCTTGATCCACCCAAATGTCCGACCAAAGTGAGACAGAATTCCCTTTATTTGGTGAGCATACAAAGAAATTCCTTGAAGGTGTTGAACAATTTGAACATCTTTCCACCAAAAAGATCCAACCGGTGTTCACATTTGTAGCGGAGGAATTTCAACATTTGAATATAGTTTGTTCCATGTTAATTTGACCCAAGGAATGTCAGCATTGTTGTAGAATTTATCTAGATGTTTCATCGAAGGGCATCACTCTGGCTGCTGAATGTCAATAATGCCCAAGCCTCCATTTTCTTTGGATTTACATGCTTCTTCCCAGGCCACAAGACACCTTCCTCTTATGTGCGCTTCTCCTTTGCCCCAAAGACAATTCATCCCGAAATGATCAATGGGCTTTACCACCATTGGTGGTAATTTGAGGCTGCACATGTAAAAAGTAGGTAAGGCTAAAAAAATAGAATTTACCAATATTAACCTCCCATTATATGAAAGTAACTTGCTGACACGGGGAAAGTCTTCTTTCAATCCTACCGATGAGTGGGGTAAAGTCATTTAGTGTGGGTCCGTAGTACCCGAGGCGCAGACCAAGATAGGTGAAAGGCATGGAGCCAACGACAACCCAATATGTTTGCTAGAGCTTGTGTCCTTGTATTGCTAACATTTATAGGCACTATACTAGATTTATTATAATTAACCAGTAGCCCCGAGGATTACGAGAAGATTTTGAGAATATCCTTTAGATGAAGAATTGAGGTGTCTTCGCAAAGCACAAGTAGAGTATCATCAAGCATATTGAACTATGGGGTAATCACCCAAGAAATTATTGTCCAAAGGATGATTGATCTCTCCATTTGTCCATGCCTTGTTGACTAAGGATTGTAGGGTGTCTGCAGCTAGAACAAAGAGCAGTGGTGAAAGAGGATCACCTTGTCTTACTCCTCTTAGACGTTAAAAACTTTTCCCCGAATCCCATTTAGAATGACCGAGGAGCTTCCACTTGATAATATATTGGTAACCCAATCAATCCATCCGGTGGAGAAACCCTTGTGCTTGAGAACTTCTAAAATGAATTGGTGCTCAATTTTATCAAAAGCCTTTTCAAAATCCAATTTTAGAATAACAACCTCCTTTTTTTGAGTGATGGCATAAATGTAGAAATTGGAAAGCCCAAGCTAAGCAATCCTGAATTGTTCTTCCTTTTATGAAACCATACTGGTTTTCATGAATGAGATTCATAATCTCTGATTGCAGCCTTGTGGATAGGATTTTAGTGATGCACTTCACCGAATAGTTTGTCAACAATATTGGTCTAAAGTCATTGACATTTTCGGGATTATCCTTCTTGGGTATTAGAGCTATATATATGAGGAGTTGATGCTTCTCGAGGTTACAGTTGATAGTGCAAAAATCTTGTAGAAGCCTTTACGAAATCACCTTCAATAATATGCCGGCATTTTTTAATGAAGAGTCCATTAAACCCATCAGGACCAGAGCATGTAGATTTGGTAACTCTTTGATCACCATATCAATTTCTGAATTACTAAAATCTGCATCCGGACCGTTATATTTGATGGGCTTAAAAGACTAGTGATGTCAAAGGTTATGCCATTATACTCACAAATTCCCATCCCGTCCCTTGAAAGATGTCCGAGAAGATTTGCTTTACGCTCATGATCGGTGACTTGGTTACCCCGACTATCTAGAAGAGAAACAACAAAGTTCTTTTTATGAGAAATGGTAGCCATGAGATGGAAGAAGCTAGTATTTTCATCCCCAAACTTGACCCATCCGATCGTATTCCTCCTGTCTCGAATTTTCTTTTGGATTCAAGGAGATTATTCGGGTGAAATTTCACTAGAGATCCGAAAGCAGATTCTAACCTTGACAAGGTTCTTTGTTCTTCTAGTCCATCTAGGAGTTGTAGAACCCATTTGCTGTTGTGAATCAGTTTTTCAAGATTAGACAAGGTTTTGCTCCATTTCCTGAGGCCAGATCGACATGTTTGAGTTTTGTCGAATGTGTGTTTCACCGCATTTGTAAAATGTGGAGAATTTATCCAACATTGCTCCACTGTTTCATAGAAGCCGGATGATCTAACCAAAAGCTTTCAAATCTGAAGACATTAGATTTTTGGTATGGAGGATCCAATGTGGACTACATAAGGTATATGATCGATATGGGTTTGAAAGGGGTTGTACCTTAGTTGCGAGGAAAGGAGGTCACCAGCAGCCGAGGTGAAACCCAGATCAAGTTTGACCAAAAGAGGGTCCTGCCGCATATTACTCCATGTGTAGTTTCTTCCACTGAAAGGCACTTCGGATATATCCGGATCGAGAGATGAGCTCATTGAACATGTTCATCTCATTGGTGTCCCCTCCGGGATTATTCCTGTTCTCTTGACATCGATTAAGTTAAAATCACCCCTAGCATCCAATTTTCAAAGCCTGAAGTGTCAAAGTTTATTAGCCATGTAATAAAAAGCTAGTTTAAGAGCAGATTGTGATGGCCCATAGATATTGCTTATGCAGAGAGAACTATTGTCTAATCTGGAAGTAAAATTGATAGTAGTGTGTTGACACCTGTTATAGTATAATATTAATAGTCAACTAAACATGGATAAGGGCTTAAAATGAATATCAACATAGAATAGGGTCTAACTAACATAATTCCACGAGCTTTGGTGATTTATGACTTTACTGAGGACTTAATAGAAAAATGCGAGAGAAGAATGTAGAAAGTTTCAGTAATATATCTCACATATGATGACAAGACTTAACCGTGAAGTAACTCAACCTGAAAAGTGGACTAAAACATTCTAGAAGGTACCAGAGGACACCAGAAGAAACGGGAAGCCGAGGTGGCTTGCCACCACGGCGGCCGCCGATTGCCAACTAGGCGGCCGCCGGTCTGGGCCACATGTCGCCCTCGGCTTCAGATATGTCGGTTTACCACCGACC
Organism: Hyparrhenia diplandra; assembly: GCA_015847255.1. Taxonomy (NCBI): domain Eukaryota; kingdom Viridiplantae; phylum Streptophyta; class Magnoliopsida; order Poales; family Poaceae; genus Hyparrhenia; species Hyparrhenia diplandra. The sequence continues at coordinate 339,425 of JADLZK010003871.1, forward strand.
TTGAGGTTGTATCTACACCGTTGCCAAGGTCGGTTTGATCCAAGGGCTGTCGTTCATCGCCAAGGGATATATAAGAAGACCCCCTGACCCCAGGGCTCAACCCTAATTCATTCTATCTCATTCTACTTCATTATCTCTCGGTTGTGGAGGTGTCCCAATGTAAGGATAACCTCTCTCCGGGATTAGTGAATTAGAAGTAGATTAAAAAAAGATTAGTCATGTAATTAGAACTAGATTAGATCTAACTTAGATCTAATCAGGAGTAAAAGGAGAGAGGAGCTATGCTCCTGTTCTGGAGATGTCTTCAGAGTATGGTATGTCTTTGTATCTTCTCTACAAGACTTATGATTCATATATTTATCTTCTCTATTACTTTATGCTTTCCATATATGGTTAAGTATAGTTGTTATATTATTGCATGGGATCTCCGCTCGTATTGAGTGCTTTAGTTATGCAAGGTAGCTAGAGTAGTAATCGATAGTGCAGACATGGTGTCTAGGCTATAGGTTACCTGAGGTTGCGCCCAATCCTACGAATAGTTGTGGTAGCCCCAGGGGTGACAGCCCTGTCAGGTCTTTGTAGTCCACCACGTATGGGTTGGTGTTTCGTAGAGCTTTTGGCAGCCTTCCCCCGGTTACTTCTTCCCAGTCTATTCGAGAACTGGAAAGGTACTGCTGCTCCAAAGTGCATTAGTATAATTGCTATCATAGAACTTAAGTAATAGAGAATTACTCAGGAACCTTGATCTCTCCCTTTGACCTATTGATTAGTTTAGTTATTCTTTTAGGTAGATTATACTTTGTTATTTACTTACTCTTGACCATTTACCCCCTCACTATAGTCTAGTGGTTTGCTAAGTTAGTGGATACATGATTGTGACTTATTAGAATTCTTTAGCCAAAGCTTCCCTGTGGATATGATACTCTAGAATACTCATCCTAGGGAAAAGCTACAATGGTAGGTGTTCTGTGCGCTTGCAGAATCCTTCATATTCTTTTAGCACTTAACAAATGCCAACATAGTGGCATATGAATTTTCTTGTATGATATCACCTTCGAGGATACTGCTATTCCATTTGTGAGTAGTCCACCAGAGGCTCCTTTGATGGAAAGAAAGCAAACTTGTCAAAAGCCCTTGGGCAAAATTTTTTGATGTAAAACACATCAAATGTATCCCTTTTGTTTCTTGTAAACATAAAACTTGACAAGCACTTTCTTGAATTTTGTCTCGGGACCGCATCCCATTTTTCCCGGGAGTTGTTACCCCTTATGTTCCGAACAAAACCTTGATGCTTCTTCTACTATTGTCTTGATCCATTTAATGACAATTTAAGAAAGGAAAAAAATGTGGTTTGATATACGGATATCAGAACCAAGAATGATTCCGGACAAATGATGTGATGGAGTGCATGACGAGATGTTTCCCCGAAGGGTCTCTTGCAAAAGAGAGATAAATCAACACAGTAACAATCTATGTTATATGTGATAAACAAACCACAGTAAATGTTATCATTCATCAGATGATTAATGTAAATCAAAAGCATCACCAGATAATCATTAAAGAGAAGAGACAACCAACGGATAGCTGAAACAATAGAAGTAAAGGACACACCAAAAGCTGTCTTGCATTGCCAAACCATACCACACTGACAAACCAAGGTTTTAGTGGCACATAGCCAGTTACATGACACAACTTTATTGAAACACCGTAATGTGGGCTCGTTCGGATAGGATAAAGTTTTAAGATAAGATAAAGGCACTGTCGTGAAGACCGGGCAGCACAGAAGTCTAGGTCTCTTCTATTCATCTATATCATCAACCTCCAGGAGAGCAAAGAGACAGACCCGCAGGCCGCATTCGAAAGAAAGCCTTCGCCAATACCCTCCAGGACCTCCTTAGGCGGATAAGGTGCGGGGGAGGTGGTGGATGGAGGGATCATGGCTAGTGGGATAACATCCACAGCTCCAGCTTCAGCAATCTTCTTGTTCTTGGGAGTCTTGGCTTTCTTGGAGAAGGGCTTCTTCTTGGCAGCATTCTTGGTGGTGTTGCCTTCTCCTTCCTTGAACCTCTTGGCACTCTCAGCATTCTTGAAACCTTTATTCTTCTCAGAAAGCCTCCTGCTGCGCCTGCAAAACTCATCTTCCAGTTGCTCTTTAACTTTAGTAGCCCTCTTCTTGCGTGGAGTCTTGAACACATCTGGTGTGTCTACTATGATCTCCAGATCAGTACCAGAGCTGTCTTCAGATCCTACTCCACTGGCCTCATGCATCTCCTCATCACCATCATTCCGATTGGCACCAAACAGATCATCCTCATCAGCATAAGTCAGAGCTAGCTTATCCAGCTCCTTGTCCCCAAACTCCTGATAAAAAATCCAAGCGAGACGTTTGAGTAAACTATTGTTAGAGAAGTAATCAGGGATCAAGAAATCTTGTTCTGATAAAAAGGAGGTAAGGTATCTGAATGATATCAGTGTAGGACTAGAGGGGATGGGAAAATGTACCTGTCTCAGAAGAGAAGGGATGACAGTGATCATGGGTTCTTCTGGTAGGGCTGGTCCAAACACAACAGACTTTAGTTTTGTAGCATGAGTCTTGCTTTTGGGAGAGGAGCCATCATCCTTCTTCGTACTCGGGCCTCAGGGAAAGCATGGTGCTAGTCATTGCTGAGCTTGACTTGGCAATGTTCAGAGCATTCTCAGTCCTACCAGTATTGTTCACATCCTGTGCCACAACATTTATAGATATAGAGTGACTATTGAAATGTACAGAGGTAAAATCAGGACAAACAGATGACTGTGTTGTGGGGTGAGTACTCACTGCTGGTGGGATAGGAATGGTGTCCTCTAGGGCAACGGTTGGAGCAGTTTGCAGAATCTAGCGACTACCATCGGGGCATCAACCTGCATACCAGTGCTAGTATTACCTGCAGACGACCTGACATGGGGATGAGCTGATCCTTGGCCACCAGCATTGTCCAGATAATCCCAGCGAGGGGAGGAGTGTGGAACTGGATGAAGTGGCCCCATTGTAACATAGGCCTCCTCATCGTAGAGCAAAGGACAATGGATTTCTTCAAGATGTAGCATGGAAAGGTCCAGGAGGCTCCCTTTGGAGGTAAACCTACATTAATCTTGACATCGTCTGGGATTTTTGCTTCATTGTTCAGGTAGACCTGAACTACAACTTTTGCAGGGTCACGGACTCCAAACCAGTCAATCATAATACCAAAACCGGCCACTGCCTTAGCCACAATGCTATCACACTTTAAATCTTTCGGAAAACCCACAAGCATTACCCACACTTCCCGATCCAGATCAAAAGAGCATGCATTCTCAGCTTCATCATGTTTCACAAAATACATGTTTCTTCCCCCAAACGGAAAAATTGGCCCCATGAAACCCTCTCTATCCATTGGCGTGACAAATCTGACATATGCATCTCCGAGAGGGCGGGGAAGGATGTCAAGCACATGTACCTTACGATTCTCGAAGAACTCGCACAGAGCAGCCTCCAAGATGCCGAAATCTTTCTTGTTCACCGGCGGATCAAGCTTGGTGATGGCGAGATTCTCGTTGAACTTGCTGTAGCAGCTGATTGCATACACTTCATGACGGATGATCTCCGCTCTTACTGGCCTCTCTTGCAGGGTGAAGCCCTTGGGGACGAAGGGTCTTGGATCGTAGGCCCAATTCGCCATCTCGTCGGACGGCGTGAATGAGGTTAGGGAGGGTTTTTGCACAGTGTTTTTTGGCGGCGGTGGAGTGTGGCGGTGGTGGAGGCGTCGATAGCTGGAGCACCGGTTGGCGGGGGTCCCTTTATAGTTTTTGAGCTCGCCCCTTCAACTTCTGAACGGGGAAACCTCTCGATAACCCCATTTTGCAAGGGATTTTCTGTGACAACGATAGGAAAGGTGCCCGTAATTGTAGCAGATCCTGCATCTCACTTGCCTTGTACAAAACTTCCATTGATGACCAGGGCTGAGGAAATTTGAGCAGGTAACCGAACCGGCCCAATCAATTTTGTTCAAGGCCCATTCCGGATTGGATTTAGCTTGGCCGGGTCTAGATAAATGGGGCCCAAAAGATTTACGAGATGGGCTGCTTTGGGGGTTGGGATTTGAATTTGAAACCCGACGATCTCGGCCGTCCGTTGCATTTGAAGAAATGATAGGGCAAAAATCATGGGGATTGGACCGTTTGTTCTTGTTTCCTTCTTTCAATCTCCAACGAAGAACACGGCCACTACTCTTGTGATCTTGAGAGAGAAAAGGTTTTGATGATTAGGCAATGGCGTAATCGTTCTTGGGAGGGTGAAGATATCTCCTATGAAAATCCGGGGAATAAGAGATCCTATTGGACACCTTAGGAGGATTAATAACAGCCTCCACATAGGATTTTATCGATTTTCCTTTGGATCCAATATAGGTCCATTCTTTATCTTGTTCAATGCACCAAAACTGATAATCCCTTTTCCAATTAGGAGCACCAGCCATTCCCCCAAAGGTGAAAATAAGCAGCAAACATTTTGCAAGTAAAAGAGGCAGACTTGTAAACCATAAAACCAATATTCTTGTTTGATACACCGAACTTGAACATCCGACCGGATAAAAATTTACGTTGAAGTGCCGAGCCGCCCCACCCAAGCAAGATTGAAGAATGAAACTAGCGATTCTTCATTCGGTTTGATGGTCGATCTAGCAAAGCTAATGACCAGATGAAAGACATTTCCATGAGAAGAGGGGGATGGACTCATCGAACATCCGAAGCGATTGAAGGCCAGAGAAGAAAACTTGAGTCCGCAATCGAAGTCCGTGATACGCTGCACAGGATCCGGAGAAGCCATGGAGGTGGATCGGATCAAGCATCCATGGAGGCGACGTCGATGCACGGGGGGAACGCCGACGGGGAGGGACACGAAGGAGGAGGTGGTCGAGGGAGAGGGAGGAGCGCCATCTCGCCGTTTTTGAACAACGGTAATCGTTGGATGAGGACGGAAGGCGGTAGAGTACACGTTTGAAGAAAGAAAGAAACTAAACAAATACAAAGTGAAGAAGCTAGGCTTCCTTGGTATTTGTAAAATTCATCCATATGCCCTACAAAAGATGATGGAGGGAGTACTAGCAAAAAATGCCCCCAGCGTTAAACGGGAGAGATAACTATTAAACATTTATATAAAATGATGAATTATCCTATATGTCTATTTAGGTTTTATATGTTTTTGTAAAATTCATGTATGTCTAGGTATGTATAATAAGATGTATTTATTTAAAATGTGAGAATGATTGAGAGTTTGAATGGGAGAATATAATTTATTTTATAACGACCATGACACCCGTAATATAAGTTAATGTTAATGATAGTAATGTGAGTTAAAATATAACTTTGATGCATTTTTTCTTGGTTACAAAGCACAAACAAATTTAGATTTAAAATATCTTACCTTTAGCTTATATATTATACCTTTTGGGCGTGTTCCCTCCGTCTGCAGTTTCAACTCCACGATTAGGTAGGTTTTTGAGACCGGCATCCTCCTTGGAGCTTCGGTGTAATTGGTTGTCATGACGCAACGGCGACATTGGTTGGCGTGGTGTCCACCTCCATCCGCGGCTCGGCGATAGCTCCGAACAGCAGGCAGATATACATGTGAGGCGTTACGGGCCGGGGTCCCGAACGCCTCGACGTGCATGTCCTATAGATGTTGAGGCGTTTCGGGCGGGGGTCCCGCACTACTACTAATACTTTCTAGGGGCGGCTCATTTGCTTCAGTAGGGGCGGTTTTGAAACCGCCCCTAACTCTGTTCCTACGGTGACAACACCGTAGGGGCGGTTCTTCTCGAGCCGCCCTACCGTGGTCACCGTAGGGGCGGCTAATAAGGACAACCGCCCCTATCGTGGCGGACATTAGGGGCGCTCAATATAAAACCGCCCCTACTCAAGAAATCTTGTAGGGGCGGTTGTTTCCAAAACCGCCCTAAAAAAGAGATCCGTAGGGCGGTTTAATCTAAAACCGCCCCTAAATTGGATTTGGCGCCAAAAAAAAATTCAAAACTGAAATATATATACCCGCCTCTATAAACATCTATAATTCACAATTCTCACAATATATGTACATATTATATTTAATAAACATCTATAATTCACAATTCTCACAATATATATACATATTATATTCAATAAACATCTATAATTCACAATTCTCACAATATATATACATATTATATTCAATAAACATCTATAATTCACATAACTCACAAAGTATCATCTCCATTAGTCAATCTTACAATAAACATTCATTATTCACATAAGTTACAAGTTCAATCTCATCTCTTAGTTCACCTCCCTATTGCTAGTCTTTCCCACTCACCTAAAAATGTTGAAGTTGTGGATTCTTACGCAACTTCGGAAGTACGATCAAGGTAGCAACCTTTTGGATGTATAGCATGATCTAATATGAAGTCACAAAGGCTAGCCACGAAGTTCCAAGAGGTCATCATCTCGGTAAGGGTCCCCTTTTGTCCCTACCGGCGTCTCGCCTACACAATTAGGGGATAATAAAAAGTTAGCCTATATATAGAAACACATAGTGAGCATATACATAGAGAGAAAGGAATGAGCATATATACCAAGTCCGGGTGTCTCAGTGCACGAAAGGTTGTTACTCATCGCCATGCATACGTAATATCCACGGTGAACACTTCCGTGCTTTTGCTTGGCATAACGCGTGTATATAAAATTGTTAGCAAATGCATTTGAGATTATGCATTACTCGAGGTAGGTCATACTTACACAAGTATTCATTTTTGACGCACGTACTCACCCTTCATTCATTCGGCAAGATGTCTCCCATTCAACTTTTTAACATACCAACGGTATGCCCCGTTGAAATTGATATTCACAAACACATGTTAGTATGTGACAAAAAAAGTTAGGAGGTTATATTGAATCATATAAGAGGATTGTCGTTATTTATACAATTTGAGAATCGCTATGAAGTCGAGAATATTGTGCGGAGGAGTGTGCGGTGAATCCAAAACCCACGCGACGATCCCGACATCGACACATATAGCGATCCAATGGTTCTTGCATAAATTCAATCGAGAGGAAAACGTTAAGCTCATTTTGCGTATAATATGTATTAACCAACCTTTATATACTGATTGAACTTACCCGAAGTGGTATGGTAGCCATATACTATGATTGTTTTCGAGATTTTTGAAAGACACGGCTAAGTATGCTGCCATGTTAATGGCCGCGTCCTTCATTGCCTTCCCGACAGATTTTCTCTTTCTCCTCCACGGCCGATCCACCCGCTAAGTATTTGCTATCCGGTTTCCATTGCCTAGGAAATGCAAAGCGTGTTTGTGCTATTTGTCGAGGATCCATGTATGCATTTTTCGGACTTGGAACCTGTTTTGCAAGGTGCGCTTACATACTAAAAAAGAGATCGATTAGGTTAGTTACAACGTTATCAAAATATCGCAATCATACCATATTAAGAGAGAAAAGGACTTACATGCAGTAGATGTGAACTAGATTAATGTCCATTTCACCGAGGTGATACAATGTATGCATGTCGTCGAAAGTGAACGCAATCTCACCACCAGGTCCACCGAGAAGGTTATCGGGGTAGTGGAGTGTTATCTCGGTTATGTCTGCCCCTCTCGGATACCAACAAGTACCAATCATGAAACTTTTTCATTCCGTGGCATCTTCTCGCATGACATCGTTTGGTAGGAATATCTTGCCTCTTTCATAATTTTTCGGGCGGTTCCTTGACCATTTGATTCTTGCAACATTAGGATACTTTTTGGCCGAAAAGTGATTGGTGACTGAAGGGTCGAAGTACGTCCCGCTACTTCTTTGACTTGGTTCGTGGTTTGAAGGCGATCATGGGCGAACCACACGGACACCAACGAGACGTCCTTCATCGGCACAAAGACGGGCCTGCAATGGATTGGATGCTTCTTCCTAAGCTCCGACTCCTCCCAAAATCCTCCGATGCCATAACTTGTTCGGTACGAAAGGCCCCCTTGGCGGAAGCCGCATGTCCGAATTTGCCGCTTCTCTTTACCCCGAAGTTTCTTTCAAAGGCACCTCTGTTTCTTTCGGAGGCACCTCTGTTTCTTTCGAGAGGCACCTCCGTTTCAACCGGAGTTTCTTTTGAAGGCACCGCTCTATAGGACGTGGAGACGAGTGTGGCATCTCGGGCATTTGTCGGTCACGAGGGAGGGGAGTGTGGCATCTCGGGCATTTGTTCGTCACGTGTTGGTGAAAGTATCTCCCCTCCTCGATAACTCCTTCTAGCCGTGGAAAATTGGTTGGGGAGGCGAACAACCGATTAATACGATGTCTCGTTTGTGCCGAGGATGAACCGTCGAATGCATTGCCCGAGTTTGGACACTCCCTCGTGAGTCGGGTGGTCAAGGTCATAATCCATGTAATGGGGCTCCACGCTATGCACCTCGACCCTAGTGCGGCCTAACGGGATAGGCCTACCGTGCCACCCGAGGGGGATGTGCCACACCCGTTGCGGCAAGCTTGACAACTTGAGCCCTTCCGACGAGAACCACACATTGGCAACTAGTTGGTTCCCCGTATGTGATCGACGGGCGGTTGTGCCCGCAGTGGAACCTTGTGCGCTAGGAACTTCAGGAGGGCTCCCGACATCCGCAAGTTGGACCCGGCGGGTTCGCAGCCAGGCCTCTTTCCTCGAGCGCCCGCTACCATGGCCATGACTGTGCTTTTCAAGTTCCGACTTTCGGTCTCTACCATGCTTCTTGTATGTGTCCGGTCCTCTTCAAAGCCATGTCTCCGGGTTGTTCTTTTCCCTATGCCCCCCGGTGGGCGTTTCCCAAGGCAAGTGTCACCGTCCTTCTCTCGGAAGGTTTGAATGAGCCCTTCTCCTTTCCTTGACCGTATTCCAACATCTTTGATACTACCTCTTGAGTCTCCGATTTGTCAAACTTAAGGGAAGAACCGGACGATGCGGTGCTCCTGGCATGTATCCAATTCCTTGACCGTATGCCCAAATTCTGCACAGGAATCCCATTTGCTTTTCGCCTCTCCGTCCCTCTTAGGAAAGTCTTTTTCTGGCCGCAAAGTATCCACCGGAACCTAAATGGGTAGGGTGTATGTTCTTCTTCGCTAGCTCGGGCCGTTATTACGGGGCACCGAGGGCCAATGCTTCTGCCGTAGTCTTTTTGAGCCACTAGGTCATCCCATTGACTCTGAGTTATGTTCCCATACTTGTGAAACGGCGTCGTGCCCTGTTGGATATATTTGGTGTTGAGCTCAGACTTCCAACGTCGGAATATCTCCCCATTGTCCTAAAGGCTTGACGTTTCATGGCCTCCCGGTACGGATGGAAACTTGAAATTGACTAATGCTTGTTCCATAGGCCTCTCTTTGTCTCGTCCCGGTATTTCGGCCATGATGGATATTTGGGTTCAACCGATCTCTAATAAGAGAGCTTATGCTTAGCTAGCAGTAAAAAGATATTTCGCCGCCATGATGATGATGGCGTAGAGGAGGCCAAGAGAGAAGGTGGGAGAAGAGTGGGAGGGAAGAGAAGCATAGGTAGTGGCTGTAGCATCATAGGTGCTGCCATGGCACCATACATGAGCACAATATAATGACATTGAGCATATAAAAACATGATCACAATATAATGCCAAATAGAGTAGTTATAAAGATAATTAGAGTAGTTGTCTACAAAGTTGACTCAGATTTGCCCCTTTGTCATTTCATCAATTCTAAACTGGTTGCTTCTAGAAGCCATCCAAGTTTAGAATGTTACAATAATATAGGGCCTTACAATCATCATAGTCGCCGCCTCGCCTTAAAAGGGATCGCATCATTGCCTATGCCACTGCCTCAGCACTTAGTTTTACAAGTATATAAAAAGATCATCATTGCATATGCCACTACCTCAGTACAAAGTTATACAAGTATATAAAAAGATCATCATTGCAAGTGATGCCCAACCAGCCCCAAAATGTATTCAAAACAAGACCAAATACAAGTGATGCCCAGGCAACCCCAAATATGAATTCAAAAAACAGCACCAAATACATGTGATGCCCGGCCGGGCCCAAATAAATGAGAACATGTGAGATTAAAGAAAAACAAACACCAAAAACAAAGCACTAAGTGATTCACACACGACCAACCAGTCCATTTGTAAGTGATAAAGAGAGAGAGAACTGTGCCGACATTTAAAGAAAATATATAAGTCATGCTCCAGGATGCTTTAGTTATTAAAAAAAATGCAGCAAAGCAAGGCGGCGACAAGTTAAAACGATCATTGCATTTGGTCTTCTCGGGACGCAGACAGAGCCATGATTGGAGGTATGATATAAAATGATCAAGCACAAATAATCAAGCAACAATAGTTGCTAGAGAAGTCATACATCTCAATATGATGCTAGAAATATTCATAGCTGCTATAATTAAACAATCTAAGATCAGATCCAAGCATCTATCATGTTTATAAAATTTCAAATTGAATTAAATACCCATTTGTGCATACAAACCGCATATGACAAACTGATTCAATGTAAAAACCGAGACAAGCAACATGAGTTCAATTTGTTTTCAAACTTTGATGCCAAAATCATAGGCATCGGCAATTTCAGTGGCATGCTCGGGTTAGTAAAAATGCATCATAGGCGTGAGCAATTCACCACAAAGAAAAGTTAGTGCCAAAGTGGAGGGACTTCAATTTGTTTTCAAACTTTGATGCCAAAATCTTATATGAGATGATCATGTGTTTTTATAAACATGTCTCTACCTTCGACACTTATTATCATGTGTTTTTTATAAACATGTCTCTCCCTTCCACGAGATAAACAAATTAATGAGATGATCATAAGCTTCCAAGTTACGTTTTTTTTAAAAAAATCACAAGATCGAGGCACCAAAGAAAGCATAGAAACTAAAGGTCTACAAGGTTGTAACTGTAGATCATACAACATATACAGGGGCATCATGCACCACAAGAATTGAAATTTCAAAAGAATTTTTTTTTTTCAACAATACACTAGACTTTATACTTCAAATAAGCACGGATATCCTCTATAGAACAATTTGTCGGTTGCCAAAGTCGAGAACACATTGTCAAGAAAAGGAATGCGGTGTTTTTTGTTCCAATGCAACCGAACTAAAGTGATCTTGAATGCAGTATTTTTGGAACTCAACTTATCAAGTAATAATATTGAAGAGAAAGCCATGCTTACATGCTAAATTCTCGAGAAAAATAGGTTGTGGCATTTCAATTCAAATGCTAACCACAATGATGAAAAATAGCATCATAGGTCGCAACAAACTTGGCAAAGCATCACGGTAGTGGCAATAGCTCAACAAATTTTGCAACATATAGGTTGAAAAAAAAATAGCATCACAGCAGTGGCAAGAGCTAAAAAAAAATAGCTCAACAAATTACAAACATCTCAGGTTGAAACTAATAGCATCTTAGGCAAAGTGGCAAGAGCTAAAGAAAATTGGAGCATCACAAACATCGACGAGGTAGTAAAAATAGCAACATATAGGCGGTGGCAATAGCTCAGTTCAAAATCATAGGCATCCTAAATCATAGGCAAGTGGCATGTGCTCGTTAAAAAATGCATCATAGGCAACACCTAATCCCTCACATTAGTTCACAAAATGGCAAAGCAATTCACCAGAAGCTCAAATTTCTACGTGATGTAGCGGCAAAGAGCAACAGCTCAAACCTCGAGAGGTAGCGTAGCGGGCAACGGCAAGCGGTCCCGGGTCCCGGCACCAGAAGAAGCGATAGCGGCAGCTCACGGCCACCACCCGGAAGCACCACCACAAAGAACTCACCGGCACCGCCGAAAGAACTCGATCACCGGCGCCCCGAAAGCCACGACCACCGGCGGCGGCACCACCAAGGACTCCACCGGCACCACCACCACCGGCCGGCTAGGAACTCACCGGCACTAGCAAAGCAACTCTCGATCACCGGGCCGCCCGGCCTCACGAGCACCAAAGCTGCTCACTCCACCACCAAAGAAGAAGCACCACCAGCAGCTCACCGGCACCATGTAAGGTCCTAGATGGCTAGAGGGGGGGTGAATAGCCTATAAAAATTTTCTACAAGCTCACTAAAACAAACCGGTTAGAATAAAACACGGCGTAAAGCGGTTTGCACTAGCTCTAATGGTCAAGCAAGCCTTCTAGTGACAAGACTAAATATTTCTATGATCTCTAGTCCACTCAAGGTCTATGTCACTACTCTAGCTAATGAACAATCCTAATATGGTCCTTATGCTAGCAAGAACAACTACACAAAGCAAAGCTAGCTCTCTCTACTCAAAGTAAACTAGGAAGGTAAATGCAAGGGTGAGAGCGATATACCAACACGTAGAGGATGTCAACCAATCACCGGGAACAAGATGAACACCCAATCACTCGAAGGTGATGGTCCACACACGAAGACAATGAACAAGTCGATTTGTTCACCCGGAGTTCGCTTGTACACCGACAAGTTACTCTCCGGTTGTGCCGACCAACACAAGGATGGTGTTTGAGCTAGGCGGTGCCCTTGCTAGCCTCAACACACCACTCACCAAGTGAGGTACCCAAAGCACGAGCAATGTATTCCTTGCACTTTGTCTTCCCGACGAGGAGTGCGTAATCCTCTCACAAATCAACCGGAGGTGGCCAAGAAACAATCACCTCTTCTTGCCAACAACTCCACCAATTCACCAAGCCGGCTAGGAGCGGTGCCTCCAAGAGTAACGGGAAATCCACCGTCACAACACGATCCCCAAGTGCTTCTAGATGCAAGAACTCGATGCAATGCACTTGGATCACTCTTCTCTCAAGAATGAAGCTCAAATCAAGAATGAGAGAGGAGGGAGGCTTGCTTGCTTGCTCAAAGGTGTTAGGAGTGATTCAAATGACCAAGAGAGAGAGCAAGAGGCAGCCAAGGGGGTATAAATACCCCACACCACGAAATGTGGCCGTTGGGAGGAAACCCACGGTTTCTGCAGCCTGACCGGGGCGATCGGCCGGACTCACCCGGTGAGTCCGGGTCGGTCCGGCCACAACCGACAACCCCCGAAGTGGTTTTGCCCCTGTCTCAACCGGTCCGGTCGCGCGTCCGGTCGGTGCTTCGGTCAAGACCGGAAGCATCCGTCATCAGCGTCCGCCGCCCGAGGCGAACCCCGATTGCGAGCTCGCGCGCCGACTTGGACCGGAGCGCCCGGTCACATTTGACCGGCTTCCGGCCGGTGCGTCCGGCCACGGAGCAGCGAAAAGTCATCGTTTCGTCGCCGTTTTTCGCCCGTCTTTTCTCCGACATGCTATCCAACAAATATACCAATTTGTGCACGAGGACTAGCATGTTTTCATCTCCACGATGCATCCTAAGCCAATAGAAAATAGACGTTTCATTTTCACAAAGCGCGCGAATCCGCCTCGCAAGCTTCGGCGGGAGGATGAGCGGTTCCCAAACCCAACTCAACCTGCGACCATCACCGCCTTCGCAAATGTGCCAACACCACCACGTGTACATCACCATGTGCTCGTGTGTTAGCATTTTCACAATTCATTTCGAAGGTTAGGTTAGCTCTTTAGGTTAGAATGCATGCATATGAGACTTGAACCTAAAGGCACGTGAGGATCGATATGTACGAAGTTTTTCCCTCTTTTATAGTACGGCTTATCGATCCTATAACCACCCACACCCTCTATAGTGTCTTGGGTGTGAAACCAAAAAGCCCTATGGTTATACCTTTGCCTTGGGACTTTTGTTCTCCGAAACTCCACCGGGTTGCATGCTTGATCATCTTTTGGATCACCTCGATCCATCCTCCATGATCATCTTGCACCAACTTTCGCCGCGACCAATCTCCATACATGTCAAACACTTAGCAATGAGAGATTAGTCCTTAGGTGTCACTAATTATCCAAAACCAAACTAGAGATCTTCACACCACCACCACCACCAGCAGAACTCACCGGCGCAGCACCACCAAAGAAGAAGTAACTCACCGGCCAAGGCACCACCGAAGAAGGTCACCGGCAGATCCGGCGGCCGAAGGGAGCAGCCGCCGATCCTCTGGGGCGGCGGCCCTCCAACAGCGTTGGGGAAGACGGGGCGCAGGGGAGGAGGGAGAGGAGGGAGGAGGGGGAAGGAGATAGGAGGGAGGCACCACCGGCAAGGTCAGGGCAGATCGGGCGGCCGAAGGGGAGCAGGTTGCTTTCGATCCGGCGGCGGTGGCCCTCCAATAGCGGTGGGGAAGACGGGGGCGCAGGGGGGAGGAGGGGGGAGGAGGGAGGGGGGGGGGAGGGAGAGGAGGGGAGGAGGGGAGGCGGGGAGTCACCGGGGCCGTCGAGGCAGGCCGGCCTAGGTTTGGAAGGCGGGCTAGGGGTTTGAGCAGCGGGCGGGCGCTAGGTAGCAGGGGGAAGGGAAGGGAAGAGGGAGGGAGGGAGGAGGGGGAGGATGATGGCGGCAAATGGGCGCCGGTGAAGGAAGGATGTGGTCGCCCGGCGGCGACGGGAGACGGCGGCGGAGGCGGCGGCGACTTGGTGAAAAATTTCCAGCGGCGACGGGCGTAATTTTGGTCGATTCGCGCCCGAGACTTAGCCCGATTTGGGCGGTGTTGTGGTATATATCTGCGACCTCAAGAAGGGCGGCTCCCTATAGTGAGCCTCATTAGGGGCTTTGGATCAAGAACCGCCCCTATAGTCCATGTTACAATTTAAAAATATATATATAAGGCATATTATCGACAAATAAAAAATAAAAATATTGTTATAAATAAATAAAACATAAATATAAAATTTCTTATCTTACAAAAACCATGGATTTGACAAATTTTGACATATTTGGATTTGAATTTCAAAATTTTTCAATGAATATTTCAGTTTTTCACTGTGTGAAGCACGCTCCGCCTAACTCGAAAAATTCCTCAAATTTTTTTGTGGTCACTTACACCCAAAATATGGCCCCACGCAAAATCCTAGGTTTTTAGCCATTTTTTGATTTCTTGTATTTTTTTTGCGTGACGCGCGTGCGACCAAATATGGTGATTTACACTTTGAAAACAAAATAATCCCGCACCGTCCTCCACAAGTTGTGCCTCCTAGGGCACAAGGGACCAATTGGCAAAGTTTGGCACCGTTTCAGGTCTTTTCGAGGGGTGGTCGTAGTTCAACATACATTTAGGGAGAATTCGGCAGTAATTGAAATAATTAGAGAAAAGTACCAAACAATTACAGAAAATTCTCAAACTTGGCGGTGCCTTCACACATGCCATGTAGACGCCTCAAAAAGTTTGAGGCCAATAGCACACCGCAAAGCGAACCGGCCACACAACCATGTGAAACCTAAGTGTTAGGAGAGGCTTCGTGAGAGGTTGAGTATACCCTTTGTGAAGCACGTCCCGCTCCGCCTAACTCCAAACTTCCTCAAATTTTTTTGTGGTCACTTACACCCAAAATATGGCCCCACACAAAATCCTAGGTTTTTAGCCATTTTTTGATTTCTTGTATTTTTTACGTGTCGCTTGCTTTAACAAATATGGTGATTTACACTTTGAAAACAAAATAATCCCGCTTGTCCTCCACAAGTTGTGCCTCCTAGGGCACAAGGGACCTATCGGCAAAGTTTGGCACCGTTTCGGTCTTTTCGGGGTGGTCGTAGTTCAACATACATTTCTTGGGAGAATTCGCGCGGTAATTGAAATAATTAGAGAAAAGTACCAAACAATTACAAAAATTCTCAAACTTGGCGGTACCTTCACACATGCCATGTAGACGCCTCAGAAAAAGTTTGAGGCCGATAGCACATCGCAAAGCGCACCGGCCACACAACCATGTGAAACCTAAGTGTTAGGAGAGGCTTCGTGAGAGGTTGAGTATACCCCTTTGTGAAGCACGTACGCTCCGCCTAACTCCAAACTTCCTCAAATTTTTTTGTGGTCACTTACACCCAAAATATGGCCCCACGCAAAATCCTAGGTTTTTTTAGCCATTTTTTGATTTACTGTATTTTTTTTACGTGACGCGTGCGACCAAATATGGTGATTTACACTTTGAAAACAAAATAATCCCGCACCGTCCTCCACAAGTTGTGCCTCCTAGGGCACAAGGGACCTATCGGCAAAGTTTGGCACCGTTTCGGTCTTTTTAGGGGGGTGGTCGTAGTTCAACATACATTTAGGGAGAATTCGCGCGTAATTGAAATAATTAGAGAAAAGTACCAAACAATTACAGAAAATTCTCAAACTTGGCGGTGCCTTCACACATGCCATGTCGACACCTCAGAAAAAGTTTAACTCTTATATGAATAAAGATAGTCTCACACATACATAAAGGTAGTCTCACACATACATAAATGTAGTCTCACTCATACATCGATACATTTTTGAAACACACACATATAACAACTAGCTAACTCCCCGTGACCTCTTTCCCTTGACTCCTTTTTCGCTCCCATGGCAATATGTCTTTGGGTAACTTCTTCTCAACAGACTGGATCTTGTTTGGAAAGTCCGTGAATAACTCGTATTTCAAAGATAACCATTGTGCTCGTCAACGTCAACATCCTCGATGCCATCAACTCCGATAATGCGTTGTTTCCCAGGGACAACGACATGCTTGATTTTCGTCCTCTTTGGCTTGTCAGGATCGATCGGGTAGGGTAAATAGAAAACTTGTGCTACATGGAAGCGGCGACCCATGGGTCCTGTTGGTGGCCTAAATCACCGAGGTCAACGACTTTCAACCCGATCTCGTTCAGTTCGTGTTGTTTCATCCAGCGACATTTGAACACGGGCACCTGCACTTCCATTCCATAGTCAATTTCCCATATTTCTTCAATGATGCCAAAGTATGTGATCGTTCGGTTTTTGTCGTTGATAGCTTGTACTCGAACCCATTGTTTTGATTCACACATTTACTATCCTTCACATGGGTATAGAATGTGTACCCATTAATGTCGTATGCTTGCCACGTGGTGACTTGTCTCGATGGCCCTAATGCTAACCTGTTCTTGGTAATATCATCCCTGGTTTCCCCAGACGGTATGTTTTGGTCCTTCAACCATGAAGTTAATTGTTCCCTGTGCTGTTTCGTGACCCAGTCATCCGAGCGGCCATTCCTCTGCTCCTGAATGAGAGCCAAGTGGTAATCAACGTACGGTCACATAAGCGCTGAACTCTTACACACACTGTAATGCGCCTGACTCACTTGTTTGTATTCTTGGTCAATGAATACTTTCCTCCCGCTGATGCCTTCCCGGCTATCCTACCCGTATGACGTGAATCGCGTTTACCAATCCCTCTCTGTACTTTTAGCCACTCTTGACAAAGACTCGGCGACTTCTTGAGATTTGTAACCCTCAATCATGGAGCCCCTTCGGATATGCTCGATTATGCCCGAATCGAGTTAGAATCGACATGCATCGCTCAATGCACCACATTTCATGCAAGTAGCAAGGGCCCAGTGCCTCTATCGATGAACCATGTGAAGCATGAGATGTGGCATTATATCGAAATAAGCCAGGAGGCATACATATCTCTAGCTGGTTTTGGGTCTCCACCGCGAAATCATGTAGTTCAGCAAGCTCTTTCACGTTAATCGTCTTTCGGGATATCTTCGAAAAAGAAGTAGCACATGCGAGTGATGGCCATTTTCAAGAATTCCGGCTTTATAACCCTAATCACAATAGGTAGGAACACCGTCGGCATTACATGACAATCATGAGCCTTGCGCGGTGTGTTATTGATGAGGTCCTTCATGGACACTAGCTTCTTGATGTTATTTGAAAACCCGGTCGAACTTTGATCGCCTTTAGGTAAGCGCATATAGCCCTTCTCTCTTCTACGGTCAAGTTGAAGCTAGCCGCGGGCAGGGTGTATTTTCCATTCTTCGAAAGTGAGGGGTGAAGCTCGGGCTTCACATTTAGCCGCACCATGTCTTTTCGTGAATTTAGACCATCCTTCGAATTATTCGGGTCCATCAACGTAGACCCATGGTGCTTTGAAAGACATTCTTCTTCACGTGCATAGAATCAATTGCATGGGGAACCTCGAACTCTGGCCAATTTTCAAATCTCACTTTATTCAAAGTTCGAAGGCCTTTCATCAATTTCAACCTGCCCTTTAGGATCTTTTGCCCCCTAAAATGAAGAGAACGATAGTATCGCTAGTTCAAGCCAATGTTTGAAGTGTGATCCTTTGTTGTTAAGTTGAATTGTCATTATGCATATTGTTTGATTTGGATCTTTGTATTGAGTGCAATGATCTTGTTGGTTTGTCCACAATTTCATTTAGTTTATAGGATTAAGGTATAAGGACTATTGAAATAAATAGTTGGGGTGGTTTCCTTGTTTTCTGTTATCCTGTCTTTTCGGAGCAGTCTGTCTTCTTCTGATTATACCTCTGCCCTTGGAGCATAAAAAAATTATGGAATAATTCTGGACAAAAGTAGACTTCCATATCTTTCTCTGAGCGCAAGAATCGCCTTCATATCTTGTTTGGTTTGAGAGATATGAAAATCACAAGATGATGCATCTATGCTGTCAGGAATCTGGAATAGTTTCTGTTGTGTACAGTTTTTGGTCAACTTAACAGCCGAATTTGGAGAAGTTTTCTATACAAACATTGTAGAGAATTTCATAATCTTTCCAACGGTGTAAACTACAACTTTGTCGGATGAACAGAACTGGAGTTAGAGGTGTTTTACTGCACCGCTGTTTTTCTACTCGCGAGGAAATTCAGATTTCTTGTTCTTGCATATGCATCTGGATTTCTTTTGGAAGTCAGAAGGCCTTTAAAATGGATGACTCATAGAGGAGAACACTTAGGCTATCCCTTCCTGTCCCCTTAGTAATCTTTTCTTAAGGGGGGTAGTGTCTAGTAATCTTTTCTTAAGGGGGGTAGTGTCATAATCTCACATGCATGTTTCTCCCAACCTATCTTAAAGTCATGAGTTGTCTTTAAGTGTGAGTTTGTCTCTTAGTTTGCCCATGTTTAGTGATCATTTATCCTTACTCGTACTACCATTAATTGACCACCGGATGACAAGAACTAGTGAGAGATGCTATCGAAGAATGATGAAGGTGAGCACCATCACAACAACCATCTTGAAGAACAAGTTCCATTTGATCCAACTCAAAATCCACAACGATTGAAAGAGAAAACGGAAGGCCCGTAAGAAGAGTGCTCAAGGAAACAAAGTGGAGCAAAACTATGTTCAAGGAAGATTAAATAGTATGGATAGTAATAACATTCATGGAGTGATGAAAGTGGTGGGTGGATATATACAAGTTGGCTCAGTACAAGTGTTTGCTCTGTTTGACCCCAGTGCATCACACTCGTTCATCTCCGCCAAGTTGGTAGAAGACTATAAGATGATGAAGTGCCCAACAAGGAGACCACTGATGGTTTATTCTCCAGTGGGTGAAATACAAGCAGATCAAGTGTGCCCGAAAGTCAGTCTTGTCATAAACAAGGGAGAATTCACCGCAACATTCATTGTTCTAGAGTCATTGAATATTCCCGTGGTTCTTGGTAATGGATGGTTATGTGCACACAAAGCAGTGATTCAGAGTAATCGATACACAATGTTTCTAACATCACCATCTGGAGAAAGAATAGAGTACCATGGAGGTCCACTCTGATCTAAGAAAGAAGCGGTGTAGGAAGACGAGAAGTATATGCGGAATGAGTTTCCTTTTCTCTTTTAGTTTTAAATCAATAGGGCTAGAAATCTAGATAGACAAGTCCCTTTTCAGTTGAATCTTCAGTAATATGTTGTGACCTTGAGGCATAAGTTACTTGACAAGTTTGGTGCACAAGTTATGAAGTTGAGAAGTGTTAACAAGATCTTTATCATGTTTCTCTTCCGCGATCCGAAGTCTCTTCCGAATCTCGGGACGAGATTCATCTTAAGGGGGTAGAATTGTAACACCCTAAATTTTGTGTTTTTGAAATAGAGAAGAAAATGAATTATTTTTAATTTTTATGTTCATGAAATATAGAGAAATAAATATTTTCGTCAAATTAAAATTTATCATAGGATTTAGACACATGTTTGATCATTCATTTGCTGCATTTTTCTGTTGTATTGTGCGGCCTTGATCAAAGCTTGAAAGAATTTCAAGATGTTTTGAAAAGCTATTTGAAATCTGTCTTCAATTAAAAGAAAATGAACTTCTTTTATCCTGCCCTCGCTCATTCTTTTCGGCCCGAGTAGCATGTCCATGAGGCTCGGATGGCTGGTTCCTTTGTTTTGATCGAATGGCCCGTTCACGCCTCGGCCGTTCGGCCTCACCCGGCGGCTTGGCCTGCTCGTCCTTGGGGCCGCAATGGCCACGACCTGAACCAACTTGGAGGCGGCATAGCGCAAAGCAACGCTGCTTTTCCTTGTCCCCTGCTCCAAGCTGTCAGCATCCTAGCTTCTTCGTGAGTCGTAACCGAGCCGGACCAGCTCATCGACCCGGCCACGAATTCCCATTGCGTCTCGGTGCAATCCGCTCGCCCGAGCCCTATAAAAGGCGTGATACGATTTTCTGCGAGCCCTTTGTTCCCATCTAATCGCAGACAACGACCCTCGCGTGAGCTTGCAGCCACGCTAGCCCTAACTTTCGCCGCAAGTTCTTGCATCCACCGAGGGCAACATCCGTCGAGTCCGCCGCCTCGTGACCACCGTAAGCCATCTGCGCCGAGCATGCCGATGTTCTAGCAGACCCATCCATCTTGATCTCCCTCTCTTTTTCGTTCAAGTAATGCTTATAGCGGCGCGCCGGTTTTGCAGCGACACCGACGTCCCGAGCTGTCGCAATCCCCGGCCGGCGGTGCTTGTCGACTCTTGCCTTGCCGTGCCTTCATCTCGTCGTGGTTGAGGAATCCTTAGGTGAGCTCTCGTCATTCACCTTTTATCTTCTTGTGTTCCTCCCGATCAAAACAAGGCATGCTTGTTCGTTGTTTCTAGCAAACTATCGATCAGTAAAGATCGGCCATGCATGGTCTCCATCCTAGCTTACTGATGACATCGGCCATATATACACCCTGCTCCAAATTCTACTTGCTAATCTGATTTATCCCTAGCTTGATGACATCGTTTATGACATCATGATGACACCGAAGACGTTTTCTTGCCGTTTTCCTTCATAAGAAGAATTCGGAAATACATGATAATTGCACATATACGGCCATGCCCTTCCTATTTTGATCTTGTTATTTTGATCTTGTTGGCTTGTTGACGCCATCATCAAGTCACATGCTATTTGATGTCATTTTTCTATACAAAAATAAATCTAGAAATACCATGCTAATACACATATACTTATGTATCTTGTATTCCATTGACAAATCAATTCCACTATATCCTTCATGTTTGTCTCGGCAATGATCTACGATTGATGTTGCCATGTTTCTTTTCATTTCCATCAAAATTCAGTTTACATTTAATTTATTATTTTATTCATGTGAAACTTGTAAAATGCATATCTTATTTGTTCTAGCTCCGTTTTCGGTGATCTTCACGTCTGTGTGATCATAGCAACGTGTAGATTAGTTTTATAAGCTTTTCAACTTGTTTTTCCACTATTGGTGTACTGTTCTAATTATAGTCTTGTTTGCTATGCATGATTGGCCCAATTTGGTTGTGTGTTGTTGATTGGAATCAAGTAGACGGTGAGCTTGACGTGGTGATCTAGAAGCATTGACGATCAAGAAGGATTCTCTTGGAGCTTTGGACTTGAAGAAAGGATATATATTTAAGGCAAGTATTGTTTGGGATGTGTTAGCTTTTAACCATGATCATATGACAATGATGTTTATGCAATGAACGTTAAACATGACTATTAGCAACATGTGGACTTGTGCGTATTAGAGTCTCCGGGGAAAACAATTACAAGCGTGAGGGCTACATGGCTACGGTTTTAGCTCGAGTACCCGGGACCTTTTCTAGCTTGATAGCGGTTTCGAAAGGCGTTAGGGTAAAAAGCGGACTATGGATCCCGGTGTAGGGTTGTATCACATGGAACCGCCGCGAGACCGAGGATTCTGCGGGTTGATCACCGGGACCGACGGAAGATACCTAGCGGCCCTAACTTGTTAGAAGAACCTATGAAAGGCTTCATAGTGAACCCCGCCGACCGTCCTAGGAAGAGGGTTAAGGGGCCGATCACCCGAGGCGAAAAGGGCAATTCACGGCTCACGGTGAAAGTGTACACCTCTGCAGAGTAAAGCGGTATATCGGCCCGTGCTCACGGTCATGAGCGACCTTGGAACCTTTGCATTAAAGATGATGACCTATGTTTGTTTAACAGGTTCATAATTTATCGTTTATGCTCTACATTATTATGTTATAGTGATCATGGTATTTGGATAAGATATTGCCTTGCCATTCTTGTTGAGTTCGACATGGACTCACTCTTGCTATTCCCCCCACACCTCAGGTGAAGTTTAGGCTTGTGATCAACCAGTCAGTCGTTCCCTGTGGAGTCTACATCAGAGAATCGGAGTGTTTTTCTGCTGTCTGCTAGCTGAGGTTATGTTCTTTATATTATGTTCGTTATAATTTAAGCATTGTTGATTTGATACTACCCTTTACTTGTGGCTATATGTGAGATTTGACTTCCAGGGCTCACATATGGTGTTCATTCGGTTTTCTCCTTAAAACCGGGTGTTACAAGTGGTATCATTTCAGTCTTTGTGTAGGGACTATAAGCCTAGTTAGAATGGTCGCTTCCTAAAGCTTATTTTGTTCTAAAACTATTTTTACGTAACCTTGTCCTTTGAATTGACTATTTCTCAATCCTTGTCCATTTGTCTTCTCCTTGATAACTTCCTTCGAGCTATTATTTCTTATCACCTTGAATTTTGTTTCTTTGGGTTTACTAAAATTTTCAAATCTCACTTTATTCAAAGTTCGAAGGCCTTTCATCAATTTCAACCTGCCCTTTAGGATCTTTGCCCCTAAAATGAAGAGAACGATAGTATCGCTAGTTCAAGCCAATGTTTGAAGTGTGATCCTTTGTTGTTAAGTTGAATTGTCATTATGCATATTGTTTGATTTGGATCTTTGTATTGAGTGCAATGATCTTGTTGGTTTGTCCACAATTTCATTTAGTTTATAGGATTAAGGTATAAGGACTATTGAAATAAATAGTTGGGGTGGTTTCCTTGTTTTCTGTTATCCTGTCTTTTTCGAGCAGTCTGTCTTCTTCTGATTATACCTCTGCCCTTGGAGCATAAAAAAATTATGGAATAATTCTGGACAAAAGTAGACTTCCATATCTTTCTCTGAGCGCAAGAATCGCCTTCATATCTTGTTTGGTTTGAGAGATATGAAAATCACAAGATGATGCATCTATGCTGTCAGGAATCTGGAATAGTTTCTGTTGTGTACAGTTTTTGGTCAACTTAACAGCCGAATTTGGAGAAGTTTTCTATACAAACATTGTAGAGAATTTCATAATCTTTCCAACGGTGTAAACTACAACTTTGTCGGATGAACAGAACTGGAGTTAGAGGTGTTTTACTGCACCGCTGTTTTTCTACTCGCGAGGAAATTCAGATTTCTTGTTCTTGCATATGCATCTGGATTTCTTTTGGAAGTCAGAAGGCCTTTAAAATGGATGACTCATAGAGGAGAACACTTAGGCTATCCCTTCCTGTCCCCTTAGTAATCTTTTCTTAAGGGGGGTAGTGTCTAGTAATCTTTTCTTAAGGGGGGTAGTGTCATAATCTCACATGCATGTTTCTCCCAACCTATCTTAAAGTCATGAGTTGTCTTTAAGTGTGAGTTTGTCTCTTAGTTTGCCCATGTTTAGTGATCATTTATCCTTACTCGTACTACCATTAATTGACCACCAGATGACAAGAACTAGTGAGAGATGCTATCAGAATGATGAAGCTGAGCACCATCACAACAACCATCTTGAAGAACAAGTTCCATTTGATCCAACTCAAAATCCACAACGACGAAAGAGAAAACGGAAGGCC
Source organism: Hyparrhenia diplandra (assembly GCA_015847255.1). Classification (NCBI taxonomy): domain Eukaryota; kingdom Viridiplantae; phylum Streptophyta; class Magnoliopsida; order Poales; family Poaceae; genus Hyparrhenia; species Hyparrhenia diplandra. The sequence goes on from JADLZK010003871.1 coordinate 363,409, forward strand.
CGTAAGAAGAGTGCTCAAGGAAACAAAGTGGAGCAAAACTATGTTCAAGGAAGATTAAATAGTATGGATAGTAATAACATTCATGGAGTGATGAAAGTGGTGGGTGGATATATACAAGTTGGCTCAGTACAAGTGTTTGCTCTGTTTGACCCCAGTGCATCACACTCGTTCATCTCCGCCAAGTTGGTAGAAGACTATAAGATGATGAAGTGCCCAACAAGGAGACCACTGATGGTTTATTCTCCAGTGGGTGAAATACAAGCAGATCAAGTGTGCCCGAAAAGTCGGTCTTGTCATAAACAAGGGAGAATTCACCGCAACATTCATTGTTCTAGAGTCATTGAATATTCCCGTGGTTCTTGGTAATGGATGGTTATGTGCACACAAAGCAGTGATTGAGTAATCGATACACAATGTTTCTAACATCACCATACGGAGAAAGAATAGAGTACCATGGAGGTCCACTCGATCTAAGAAAGAAGCGGTGTAGGAAGGCGAGAAGTATATGCGGAATGAGTTTCCTTTTCTCTTTTAGTTTTAAATCAATAGGGCTAGAAATCTAGATAGACAAGTCCCTTTTCAGTTGAATCTTCAGTAATATGTTGTGACCTTGAGGCATAAGTTACTTGACAAGTTTGGTGCACAAGTTATGAAGTTGAGAAGTGTTAACAAGATCTTTATCATGTTTCTCTTCCGCGATCCGAGTCTCTTCGAATCTCGGGACGAGATTCATCTTAAGGGGGTAGAATTGTAACACCCTAAATTTTGTGTTTTTGAAATAGAGAAGAAAATGAATTATTTTTAATTTTTATGTTCATGAAATATAGAGAAATAAATATTTTCGTCAAATTAAAATTTATCATAGGATTTAGACACATGTTTGATCATTCATCTTTGCTTTGCATTTTTACGTTGTATTGTGCGGCCTTGATCAAAGCTTGAAAGAATTTCAAGATGTTTTGAAAAGCTATTTGAAATCTGTCTTCAATTAAAAAGAAAATGAACTTCTTTTATCGCCCTCGCTCATTCTTTTTCGCCCGAGTAGCATGTCCAAGACAGGCTCGATGGTCGGGTTCCTTTGTTTTTGATCGAATGGCCCGTTCGCCATACGGCCGTTGGCCTCACCGCCAAGACTTGGCTCGCTCGTCCTTGGGGCCGCAATGGCCCGACTGAACCAACTTGGAGGCGACATAAGCAAAGAACGCCGCTTTTCCTTGTCCCCTGCTCCAAGGCGTCGGCATCCTAGCTTCTTCGTGAGTCGTAACCGAGCCGGACCAGCTCATCGACCGGACCGGCTCATCGACCCGACCCACGAATTCCCATTGCGTCTCGGTGCAATCCGGCTCGCCCGAGCCCTATAAAGCGGAATACGATTTTTTACGCGAGCCCTTTGTTCCCATCTAATCGCAAAGCAACAGACCCTCGCGTGAGCTCTGCGGCCATTGCTAGCCCTAACTTTCGCCGCAAGTTCTTGCATCCACCGAGGGGGCAACATCCGTCGAGTCTGCCGCCTCGTGACCACCGTAAGCCATCTGCGCCGAGCATGCCGATGTTCTAGCGGACCCATCCATCTTGATCTCCCTCTCTTTTCGTTCAAGTAATGCTTATAGCGCAGCGCGCCGGTTTTTGCGCAAAGACACCGACGTCCCCGAAGCTGTCCGCAATCCCCGGCCGGCGGTGCTTGTCGACTCTTGCCTTGCCCGTGCCTTCATCTCGTCGTGGTTGAGGAATCCTTAGGTGAGCTCGTCATTCACCTTTTATCTTCTTGTGTTCCTCCCGATCAAAACAAGGCATGCTTGTTCGTTGTTTCTAGCAAACTATCGATCAGTAAAGATCGGCCATGCATGGTCTCCATCCTAGCTTCTTGATGACATCGGCCATATATACACCCCCGCTCCAAATTCTACTTGCTAATCTGATTTATCCCTAGCTTGATGACATCGTTTATGACATCATGATGACACCGATGCGTTTTCTTGCCGTTTTCCTTCATAAGAAGAATTGCGGAAATACATGATAATTGCACATATACGGCCATGCCCTTCCTATTTTGATCTTGTTATTTTGATCTTGTTGGCTTGTTGGCGCCATCATCAAGTCACATGCTATTTGATGTCATTTTTCTATACAAAAATAAATCTAGAAATACCATGCTAATACACATATACTTATGTATCTTGTATTCCATTGACAAATCAATTCCACTATATCCTTCATGTTTGTCTCGGCAATGATCTCGATTGATGTTGCCATGTTTCTTTTCATTTCCATCAAAATTCAGTTTACATTTAATTTATTATTTTATTCATGTGAAACTTGTAAAATGCATATCTTATTTGTTCTAGCTCCGTTTTCGGTGATCTTCACGTCTGTGTGATCATAGCAACGTGTAGATTAGTTTTATAAGCTTTTCAACTTGTTTTTCCACTATTGGTGTACTGTTCTAATTATAGTCTTGTTTGCTATGCATGATTGGCCCAATTTGGTTGTGTGTTGTTGATTGGAATCAAGTAGACGGTGAGCTTGACGTGGTGATCTAGAAGCATTGACGATCAAGAAGGATTCTCTTGGAGCTTTGGACTTGAAGAAAGGATATATATTTAAGGCAAGTATTGTTTGGGATGTGTTAGCTTTTAACCATGATCATATGACAATGATGTTTTATGCAATGAACGTTAAACATGACTATTAGCAACATGTGGACTTGTGCGTATTAGAGTCTCAGGAAAACAAGTACAAGCTGTGAGGGCTACATGGCTCTGGTTTTAGCTCAGTACCCAGGACCTTTTCTAGCTTGATAGCGGTTACCGAAAGGCGTTAGGGTAAAACAGACTATGGATCCCCGGTGTAGGGTTGTATCACATGGAACTGCCGCAGACCGAGGATTCCTGCGGGTTGATCACCCGGGGACGACGGAAGATACCTAGCGCCCCCTAACTTGTTAGAAGAACCTATGAAAGGCTTCATAGTGAACCCTGCCGACCGTCCTAGGAAGAGGGTTAAGGGGCCGATCACCCCGGGCGAAAGGGCAATTCACGGCTCACAGTGAAAGTGTACACCTCTGCGCAGAGTAAAACTGGTATATCAGCCGTGCTCACGGTCATGAGCGGCCTTGGAACCTTTGCATTAAAGATGATGACCTATGTTTGTTTAACAGTTCATAATTTATCGTTTATGCTCTACATTATTATGTTATAGTGATCATGGTATTTGGATAAGATATTGCCTTGCCATTCTTGTTGAGTTCGACATGGACTCACTCTTGCTATTCCCCCCACACCTCAGGTGAAGTTTAGGCTTGTGATCAACCAGTCAGTCGTTCCCTGTGGAGTCTACATCAGAGAATCGGAGTGTTTTTCTGCTGTCTGCTAGCTGAGGTTATGTTCTTTATATTATGTTCGTTATAATTTAAGCATTGTTGATTTGATACTACCCTTTACTTGTGGCTATATGTGAGATTTGACTTCGGGGCTCACATATGGTGTTCATTCGGTTTTCTCCTTAAAACCGGGTGTTACAAGTGGTATCGACTCGATCTTGACTGTGTAGGACCTAAAGCCTAGTTAGAATGGTCGCTTCCTAAAGCTTATTTTGTTCTAAAACTATTTTACAGTAACCTTGTCCTTTGAATTGACTATTTCTCAATCCTTGTCCATTTGTCTTCTCCTTGATAACTTCCTTGAGCTATTATTTCTTATCACCTTGAATTTTGTTTCTTTGGGTTTACTAAAATTTTCAAATCTCACTTTATTCAAAGTTCGAAGGCCTTTCATCAATTTCAACCTGCCCTTTAGGATCTTTTGCCCCTAAAATGAAGAGAACGATAGTATCGCTAGTTCAAGCCAATGTTTGAAGTGTGATCCTTTGTTGTTAAGTTGAATTGTCATTATGCATATTGTTTGATTTGGATCTTTGTATTGAGTGCAATGATCTTGTTGGTTTGTCCACAATTTCATTTAGTTTATAGGATTAAGGTATAAGGACTATTGAAATAAATAGTTGGGGGTGGTTTCCTTGTTTTTCTGTTATCCTGTCTTTTCGGAGCAGTCTGTCTTCTTCTGATTATACCTCTGCCCTTGGAGCATAAAAAAATTATGGAATAATTCTGGACAAAAGTAGACTTCCATATCTTTCTCTGAGCGCAAGAATCGCCTTCATATCTTGTTTGGTTTGAGAGATATGAAAATCACAAGATGATGCATCTATGCTGTCAGGAATCTGGAATAGTTTCTGTTGTGTACAGTTTTTGGTCAACTTAACAGCCGAATTTGGAGAAGTTTTCTATACAAACATTGTAGAGAATTTCATAATCTTTCCAACGGTGTAAACTACAACTTTGTCGGATGAACAGAACTGGAGTTAGAGGTGTTTTACTGCACCGCTGTTTTTCTACTCGCGAGGAAATTCAGATTTCTTGTTCTTGCATATGCATCCGGATTTCTTTTGGAAGTCAGAAGGCCTTTAAAATGGATGACTCATAGAGGAGAACACTTAGGCTATCCCTTCCTGTCCCCCTTAGTAATCTTTTCTTAAGGGGGTAGTGTCTAGTAATCTTTTCTTAAGGGGGTAGTGTCATAATCTCACATGCATGTTTCTCCCAACCTATCTTAAAGTCATGAGTTGTCTTTAAGTGTGAGTTTGTCTCTTAGTTTGCCCATGTTTAGTGATCATTTATCCTTACTCGTACTACCATTAATTGACCACCAGATGACAAGAACTAGTGAGAGATGCTATCAGAATGATGAAGCTGAGCACCATCACAACAACCATCTTGAAGAACAAGTTCCATTTGATCCAACTCAAAATCCACAACGACGAAAGAGAAAACGGAAGGCCCGTAAGAAGAGTGCTCAAGGAAACAAAGTGGAGCAAAACTATGTTCAAGGAAGATTAAATAGTATGGATAGTAATAACATTCATGGAGTGATGAAAGTGGTGGGTGGATATATACAAGTTGGCTCAATTACAAGTGTTTGCTCTGTTTGACCCAGTGCATCACACTTCGTTCATCTCCGCCAAGTTGGTAGAAGACTATAAGATGATGAAGTGCCCAACAAGGAGACCACTGATGGTTTATTCTCCAGTGGGTGAAATACAAGCAGATCAAGTGTGCCCGAAAGTCAGTCTTGTCATAAACAAGGGAGAATTCACCGCAACATTCATTGTTCTAGAGTCATTGAATATTCCCGTGGTTCTTGGTAATGGATGGTTATGTGCACACAAAGCGTTGATTGATTAATCGATACACAATGTTTCTAACATCACCATCTGGAGAAAGAATAGAGTACCATGGAGGTCCACTCTGATCTAAGAAAGAAGCGGTGTAGGAAGACGAGAAGTATATGCGGAATGAGTTTCCTTTTCTCTTTTAGTTTTAAATCAATAGGGCTAGAAATCTAGATAGACAAGTCCCTTTTCAGTTGAATCTTCAGTAATATGTTGTGACCTTGAGGCATAAGTTACTTGACAAGTTTGGTGCACAAGTTATGAAGTTGAGAAGTGTTAACAAGATCTTTATCATGTTTCTCTTCCGCGATCCGAGTCTCTTCCGAATCTCGGGACGAGATTCATCTTAAGGGGGTAGAATTGTAACACCCTAAATTTTGTGTTTTTGAAATAGAGAAGAAAATGAATTATTTTTAATTTTTATGTTCATGAAATATAGAGAAATAAATATTTTCGTCAAATTAAAATTTATCATAGGATTTAGACACATGTTTGATCATTCATGCTGTTGCATTTTCTGTTGTATTGTCTGGCCTTGATCAAAGCTTGAAAGAATTTCAAGATGTTTTGAAAAGCTATTTGAAATCTGTCTTCAATTAAAAAGAAAATGAACTTCTTTTATCCTGCCCTCGCTCATTCTTTTCTGGCCCGAGTAGCATGTCCAGTACAGGCTCAGATGGCTGGTTCCTTTGTTTTGATCGAATGGCCCGTTCCTGCCCTGGCCGTTCGCTGGCCTCACCAGCAGCTTGGCCTGCTCGTCCTTGGGGCCGCAATGGCCACGACCTGAACCAACTTGGAGGCAAAGCATAGCGCAACAACGCTGCTTTTTCCTTGTCCCCCGCTCCAAGCTGTCGCATCCTAGCTTCTTCGTGAGTCGTAACCGAGCCGGACCAGCTCATCGACCCGGACCAGCTCATCGACCCGGCCACGAATTCCCATTGCGTCTCGGTGCAATCCGCTCGCCCGAGCCCTATAAAAGGCAGATACGATTTTCTGCGAGCCCTTTGTTCCCATCTAATCGCAGCAACAGCCCTCGCGTGAGCTTGCAGCCGCTGCTAGCCCTAACTTTCGCCGCAAGTTCTTGCATCCACCGAGGGGCAACATCCGTCGAGTCTGCCGCCTCGTGACCACCGTAAGCCATCTGCCGAGCATGCCGATGTTCTAGCAGACCCATCCATCTTGATCTCCCTCTCTTTTTCGTTCAAGTAATGCTTATAGCAGCGCCGGTTTTTGCAAAGCACACCGACGTCCCGGCTGTCCGCAATCCCCGCCGGCGGTGCTTGTCGACTACGCCTTGCCGTGCCTTCATCTCGTCGTGGTTGAGGAATCCTTAGGTGAGCTCTCGTCATTCACCTTTTATCTTCTTGTGTTCCTCCCGATCAAAACAAGGCATGCTTGTTCGTTTTTTTCTAGCAAACTATCGATCAAGTAAAGATCGGCCATGCATGGTCTCCATCCTAGCTTACTGATGACATCGGCCATATATACACCCTGCTCCAAATTCTACTTGCTAATCTGATTTATCCCTAGCTTGATGACATCGTTTATGACATCATGATGACACCAAGACGTTTTCTTGCCGTTTTCCTTCATAAGAAGAATGCGGAAATACATGATAATTGCACATATACGGCCATGCCCTTCCTATTTTGATCTTGTTATTTTGATCTTGTTGGCTTGTTGACGCCATCATCAAGTCACATGCTATTTGATGTCATTTTTCTATACAAAAATAAATCTAGAAATACCATGCTAATACACATATACTTATGTATCTTGTATTCCATTGACAAATCAATTCCACTATATCCTTCATGTTTGTCTCGGCAATGATCTCTGATTGATGTTGCCATGTTTCTTTTCATTTCCATCAAAATTCAGTTTACATTTAATTTATTATTTTATTCATGTGAAACTTGTAAAATGCATATCTTCGCTGTTCTAGCTCCGTTTTCGGTGATCTTCACGTCTGTGTGATCATAGCAACGTGTAGATTAGTTTTATAAGCTTTTCAACTTGTTTTTCCACTATTGGTGTACTGTTCTAATTATAGTCTTGTTTGCTATGCATGATTGGCCCAATTTGGTTGTGTGTTGTTGATTGGAATCAAGTAGACGGTGAGCTTGACGTGGTGATCTAGAAGCATTGACGATCAAGAAGGATTCTCTTGGAGCTTTGGACTTGAAGAAAGGATATATATTTAAGGCAAGTATTGTTTGGGATGTGTTAGCTTTTAACCATGATCATATGACAATGATGTTTATGCAATGAACGTTAAACATGACTATTAGCAACATGTGGACTTGTCTGTATTAGAGTCTCCGGGAAAACAGTACAACTGTGAGGGCTACATGGCTCTGGTTTTAGCTCAGTACCCAGGACCTTTTCTAGCTTGATAGCGGTTACCGAAAGGCGTTAGGGTAAAATGGACTATGGATCCCCGGTGTAGGGTTGTATCACATGGAGCGCCGCGGGACCGAGGATTCCTGCGGGTTGATCACGGACCGACGGAAGATACCTAGCGGCCCTAACTTGTTAGAAGAACCTATGAAAGGCTTCATAGTGAACCCTGCCGACCGTCCTAGGAAGAGGGTTAAGGGGCCGATCACCCCGGGCGAAAGGGCAATTCACGGCTCACAGTGAAAGTGTACACCTCTCAGCGAGTAAAAGCGGTATATCGGCCGTGCTCACGGTCATGAGCGGCCTTGGAACCTTTGCATTAAAGATGATGACCTATGTTTGTTTAACAGTTCATAATTTATCGTTTATGCTCTACATTATTATGTTATAGTGATCATGGTATTTGGATAAGATATTGCCTTGCCATTCTTGTTGAGTTCGACATGGACTCACTCTTGCTATTCCCCCCACACCTCAGGTGAAGTTTAGGCTTGTGGTCAACCAGTCAGTCGTTCCCTGTGGAGTCTACATCAGAGAATCGGAGTGTTTTTCTCTGCCGCTAGGCGAGGTTATGTTCTTTATATTATGTTCGTTATAATTTAAGCATTGTTGATTTGATACTACCCTTTACTTGTGGCTATATGTGAGATTTGACTTCCAGGGCTCACATATGGTGTTCATTCGGTTTTCTCCTTAAAACCGGGTGTTTGATTTCTTGAAAGGTACGCCTTCGATAGGAGGTGTACTTCGATCTCTGTTCGTCCCATCTAGATTCTTCTTTCCGTAGACAATGTGCAAGTTTTTGACCATTACGTACACATGTTGTCCATACTGATGTCTCTCCGGAGGGTCTTGATCTCTGGTGTTGTTGAACCCGGTGTTTGTATTTCACGCCCCGGTACTTGTGATTTGTCTTTAAGTGGCGTCGATTGCCCAAGTAAACCACCTTTTTGGATGCATTTAGATACACCCATATAGTACCATCCAAGCGAGACCACGCATCAGTCTTCCCTTTGATCCGTCGGACAAAGCAAACATCGCGAGATAGTCGTTGATAGAAAAGAATGATTATGGCTCGACATAAGAACTGCTCCTTTCGAACGCATCATACATCAGCACCCCTTCCTTCCATAGTTTATAGAATTCTTGCAACACAGGGCTCAATAAACACGTCAATGTCATTGCCGGGTTGTTTCGGACCTGAGATGAGAAAATAAAGGAAAAGGTACTTTCACGGTGGCACAACCACGTTGGGATGTTGTACATTGTCAAGATCAGCGGCCAAGTGCTATGGTCGAGTCATCCTCTCATTGAAGGGATTCACTCCATCGGTGCTTAACCCAAACCGTACATTCCTCGGTTCTTGAGCGAAGTCTTTGTGATTATTATCAAAGTTTTGCCACTTGAAAGTACCATCGGCCGGGTGTGCAATGTTATCATCATCTATCTTGCGCTCGTCTTGCCACCACGTCATCAATTTTGCTTCTTTGGGGTTTAGGAAGATTCGCCTCAAGCGGTCGGTCGGGCGGTACCACATTACCAAGGCAGGAACTCTTCTCTGCTTCGGATCAATTCCTAACGGAGTGTCCTTTTCGAGATTAGTATCTGTACCGGCTTTTTCCCACCCTTCTTCCTCTTGTTTCCAATGGAGGTCTCGTCCCCCGTTGTATAGATTGTTGTTCTTGTACCGACTAGCTCCGCACCTAGGACATTTATCCAGCCCCTTGAACGTGTCACTACGAAAAAGGATACAATGGTTCGGGCATGCATGGATCTTTTCAACACTCATTGTCAATGGACTTATAACCTTTTTTGCTTGGTAGGTATTCACTGGTACTGAGTTTGGTTGTGGCAGCAACCATGACAAGAGTCGCAACAGATCATTGAAACTACAGTCCGACCAACCGTACTTAGCCTTCAAGATCAACAGCTCAAGCACAAAACGTAGTAGCGTCCAGTGTGTCGGACAACCTTTTTCAACACCATACACAGTTTCCTTCGATCTTTGCTCTCACTCTCTATACGTTCTCTATACCTTTCATGCTTTGTTCATAATATTTCTGGTCCAAGGGCATTAAGCATGTCGTCCAAATAATCATCGTCATCTTCATCCCCTTCACGTGCTACGACATTATCATCAACATTACCTTTGCCCATACCATCAACGACATTTGTGTCCATACCATGCCAACCATCATCATCGCGTAGTTGACTATCATGCTCGGGGTTCCTTTTATTTTCAAGCTTATCTACACACCGAGAGAAGCGCTCTAGGGTTTCGGGGGTCATCTCCTAGATTTTCAAGTCGACGTCTTCACCAACATAATTTTCACCGTGATGATTCGGGCGTGTGTCTGCAACAAATCCTCGTGTAATCAAATGTTGTCGATGGTCTTCACATCTCTATATGCTATCTCGTTCTTGCAATCACGGCACGGACATATTATTGAATCCTCTTTCAATGTCTTCGCATGATTCTCGGCGGCTTCAATATATTTATCCACCTCGTCACGAAAACCATCCTTCCACCTTAACGTGCCATACATCCACTCATTCTGTACTCCATCCTTTAATACAACAAAAAAAAAAAAAACATCAAATGTGTAGTTAGTCATATATATGAGTACATATGCATGGCAAACCCTAAATGGTTAAAATTAATAAATGCATTAATATCAAAGTTGTATCACACACTAAAAGGTTATCATTTTAGAAAATTTTAGAAAAAAACCGCATTTGCACATCATATGAGAGAGAAAAACTTGTTAGAAATTTAAACTAAGAATTAAAAAAAATACATGTTCATCAACCATGAACACATGAAACCCTACCTATTTTATTACTCCACTAAAATCACATGTAAGAGCCACTAAAAAATGGGTCTAATTCAATACTCTTACTAATCTCCACTACCACTTCCAATCCTAAGCTCTACTTTGCTCCATATAAAGCTCAAGCACCATAGAAAGTGAGAGAAAAGCAAAATTTAAATTACTCCACAACTAACCATAAAAAATCAAATTAAGTGGTAGGATTAGCATTTTCTTACCTTTTGAGCCTCCCCACCAAAGGATTTGAGTTGAAAACCTCCCCCCCCTTAGTAGAGCAATTTTGGGAGGAGCCCAAGGCCTCCCAACCTTTTTTTTTTTCGAGTTTGAGTGGGTGTCCCGAGGAGGAAGAAGGTGGCTGGTTCGGCCTTATCTACGAGACCACTATAGGGGCGGTTTGTGATCGAGCCGCCCCTCTTTTGTTACTACAGGGGGGCGGTTCACCCCGGCCGCCCCTAATGACGGAACATTAGGGGCGGCTGGATATCGAGCCGCCCCACTAGCCTGACAAGGGCGGTTCGTAACACCAGCCGCCCCCTACTGTGCCAGGCTTCGCAGGGGGGCGGCTCATAACCTGCTCCCCCGCCGCACGTAGGGGCCTCGAAACAAGAACCGCCCCTAATGTAAGCAGGGGCGTTCTTACGATAAGCTTTTTGCGTAGTGCTGAACGCCTTGACGTGCATGTGTCCATCGGCGTGCGGATGAGCACCGGGTCAGGCCTCCAGGGAGCAGTCGATGTCTTTGATGACGATGCTGGACATGTTAGTTGCCCGGGCGAGCAAATTGCGGTCGTTGTTGACAATGGTGATCTCGGCGTGCGTTGTAGATGTTGTAGTTGGTGTGCTTGGCCATGGCGCAATCATGGCTTGCCGATGCGTCCATAGAAGTACCAGTTGCCGAACGGCGTCGGTCGTCCATGATCTTCTTTTTGTGTTCAGTTTCATGGCCAACGTCGAATGTCGTCATGCGTGGTCGAAGTTGACGAAGCACCACGTATTGTGTTCGTTGTAGTACGCTGCAACATTCTGTTGTTGTTGTATAGCCTACAACAAGCCGGCAGGCATTGTTCTGCTGCCCCTCGCCATCGCGCAGAGCTGCCATGTGGCAGCCATTGCCGTCCAAGATCTTGCGTGTACCAGCATTGTTTATCACGCAACCGGCTGTAGATTTATATGACCAAATTGTCCGAGTTTGCTTCAAATTCTCACAGGTTGATCTTTCGTACAAAAAAAAGAAAGTCTAAGAGGTGTTTTGACTTGTTTGCTTAGGACCGAGCATGGTAATGGACTCCTCTACGACACAAATTGTCCGAGTTTGTTTCAAATTATCACACGTTGATCTTTCATAAAAAAAAGGAAAGTCTGAGAGTGTTTTGACTTCTTTGCGAGGACATGGTAACGGACTCCTCTTGCAAACCGTACATAGCAGTTTGTGCTAACTTTGTTAACGTAATTGCGGTGGTGATGTGAGAAGGACTACGCACGTAAGGCAAGGACCCGGAAGGACACAGTCCGGACTATAGGGAACTGACGGAAGAAACCGGAGGACCGTTCATACGATCACTAGAATGGGGAATGGCCTTGTGTCCACACCATGAGCGAATGGCTCATCGCCAGCGTGAAAACCTAGTTATTGTGGTGGCGGCGAGGCGGAGGACCGTTCATACCAAATCTCTGAGAGAGAGAGAGAGAGAGCTGAGTGGATTTCGTGAGGAGTTAGTCTAAAAGCAGCAAGTAAGGAATATGTGTGTTTATGTTGTAGGGCGTCTTGATTTATAGGAGTTCTTGAAGGCTGGAATATCATTGTTGGGTGTTATGATACACGACGGTGAAGTACATTATCACTACCAGTGTTAACAAACCCGGCAGTGAAGTACATTATCACTACCGGTTGTTTATTATGTAGATAGCAGTGAATTCACGGTCTCGTCACTTCACTCAGTTTTGCATGCATGCATTATTGCAGTGCTACCACCATGCATGCAAAACTTTTGCATAGATGTTTCCCGCAAACACGCCTAAGTTGGGTTCCATAACAAGTTCTATGCAGCATATTCTTATCCATTGTGTATATATCTTTATTTCATTTACATTGGATTTGGATTAATTAGTTTGATTTTAGTAGGGGTTCTTGTTGTATTTTGTCTTTTATTATGTTCGATGAAGGGTAAAAAATTAGGAACAACAGATAAAAATATCGAGAGTTAAACAACATCCATATAGCGGATTAAAATACAACAGATAATAAATTTGATTACATATTTCGATATAACAAAGACCTTACATAAAACAAAATATAATAATATAACAAAGTCCTATTCACGAGATAGGTCAATGGTACAATCAAAGTGTACAGACGCATTAAAATTTAACCACCTCAAGTAAATCTCTTCTTGCATCTCGCATCGAAGATGCGGCGATGCGGCATTGAGGAACTACTTGAGGAGGTTGGAGGATGAGATTCAAACGGGATGATGAAGAAGCTGATTTCTTTAGCCACCTTCTTGCCTTGGCTCAATGTTGGAGGCCATTGGAGAAAGTTGTCTAATGAAGGATGAAGTCAGACAACTTGCTCCAATGATCATTGTTTTTCCGTGGATCCATATGATTCAGATATATGCCCTTGTGCCTAGGGTTTTGCATCGACATTTACACCCCAAAACACAAAGAGGCATGACTCATAATATCGCCCGAGTCAGTAGCACTTGTGAATCTTCGTACACACGGGATCTCCAACCTTCAGTGTTTCTCTATCTTCAGTAAGACCCTTCTAGCACCTTTTGTGTAAACCATTTTCGTGGACTAGGCACACCTGTATGTGGAGGGCTTTCTCGCAAAGAGGGGTCATATATATGTGTATATGTGGAACTGGAAAGTACTCCTAGCAAAGAAGATCAAGGACGAAGAACAAGGAAAATAAGCAGAGAAAGATTTCCTAGATCCAAAACCCAAGACACTAAAATTCAAAACTACGCCTTTTACTATGAGGAGGGAGTAGCAACTACAGGATGAACAAGAAGGCAAGAACTCATAGGAGAAACCGGGTGTAAAACACAACGTCTCTCTTCTTGCTTTAAAAAGGCGAGATGCCTGTTTGAGGCCACTGCCGTGGTACGGAGAACATGGCAGCAGTGCTCCAGCATTGATGCAGTGGTTAGCCCGTCAGAGGGGAAAACTGTGCGGCCATTGACTACATGTTAAATCACTGCTGAGTCTCAGTTTTCACCCGATAGTGATATTGAATACCACTGCAGGATAGTTGGCACCGGCGGTGGTCTCTTTATCACTACCAGTGCTAAATTTACACCCGGCGGTGTTTTGTTTGACATTGATTTAACCCATCGACGCTGCAGCCGGTGCACAACCTTTTCTCATTGGAAGGGGAGAAATAGCCGGTTGCTAAACCGGTAGTAAATATTAGCAACGCGGTTCTCCACATAAGCAATATGCATGCACTGCACTGCACGTTGTGACCTATCACCTATCACTGCCCCTGCACTGCAGGCCGCTGTGAACACGCAAAGTAAACGTAACAGCTATTGTACTCCCCTTGTCAAAAAAAAAGAAAAAAAAAACATGATGGGTATCCGTTGGGCGGTACAACTTTGATTCTTTAAATAGCCCTGCAGTGTTGTGGACGTGCTACAACAAGTTGAGTGTCATTTGTCCGTGCTCTAGCAACAGGTAGCACAAGTTTCTTGTCTCCCTCCCTCCCTCTACCGTCGGGATCATCTTCTAAAGGTACGTGTGGTTCTTGTAGCAATGGTAAATAATGTAAAGCATTCCTTATTTTAGAATGACAATGGTGTATTTAGATAAATATCAATCTATGCTATCAAATAAATATCATTAGATTTCGTTTACCCTGTGAGCACCATTTATATCTATGATATCAAATAAACATATATTGTGTGCTTTAAAAAATATCATTTAAAGTTGATTTGGAATCCTAAACTTGAGCACCGTTCATGAAAAAATGGTCAAAAACTGGCTCGGTGAGGGATCGAACAAAGGGCTCGGGATTGGGTGCCTTGGGAAATGCAGTGGCAGCCAAGGAAGCGGCCATTTGGAAACGCGCACAAACGCGTGCAGCCGGTCGCCGATTGTCGCGCGATTGCCGCTGAAGCGGCGATTGGAGAAAAACGGGCGCAAACGCTTAACCGGTCGCTGATCATTGTTTGAGAGTCAAGAAGCTAACTTTTTTATGGCGCCGTCATTGGGAAATGACCTCAATCAACCCTGCATGCATCTCATGGCTTGTTACTATTTGTACACCCTCTGATTACGACAATCTCGGTCGCTAATTAACCTCTCTTTCCATAACCCCTATTTATATTATACAGGCTCGCGGGCGCGTTGACACGATCGACATGGCCGACAACTACCCCCTTGAGGAGTTACAGTTCACTGTCGTGCCTCCACGATGCCCTCCGGAAGCTCAACAGCCTCGCCGATGAAGCTGGCCTGCCAAGGGTGACTGACCCCTTGGTGAACAATGCCAACTTCTACGCCTTCAAGATCGATGACATTGCCCGTATCCTTGCTGAGGGGATACCGGACAAGCTGCAGAGGCTGAGGGAGGCGCTCACGGCGGCCGGCGGGGATCCGGATGTGGCGGCCTAGGCGGCGGCGTACCGCTTTTTTATTTTTACTAGCTATCTAGTATTTTTATGCACTTGTAAAATATTATCTATTATGTTCTAGTGAACCAGTCGTTTATTATGCGTCTACGTGTCAATCTTCTTTTTCTATCATTTGTTTTACTGTTTCTTGGTCTTTAAATCGCTATCAGTTCTTATCTCAAACCCGGTAGTGATCGTGTCCATCAAGACCATTGCCGGGAACGATTCAACCTGGTGGTGATCTAAATCTTCACCGCCGGTATCGGTCGAGTCTATGGATTTTCTGATTTTCCCGTGTCTGAACGGTTCATCACTGTCGGGCGCGGTTCATCACTGCCGGTGGACTGGATTTCGGCAGTGATAAACGAATCTGTAGTAGTGGCAGAGTGGATGAACCATGTCTGGTGCAGGATGATCTGAGGAACACAGCAGTCTCTTCATGGAGCTCACGGAGCACTGCCGGATCTATCCGAGGTTCTAGTAGTCTTGGAATGAGCGATGAACTCCACCGCCTCCGAGCATAACAACACAGCGAGATGCCCTACGGACATGGCCAGGAGCGCATGCCTGAGCAAGTATAGCTCTTGCAAGGAAGTGCGGAACCCCTTCATCCATGGCTACGTGTGCCAGTGCCTGCCGGGCTACCAAGAAACCTTTACCTCACCGATGGATGCCAAGGTTCAATTCTCTATAATCCTGTGTACTCTCTCCACCGTCCCAAATTATACTTAGAGCCTGTTTGGATCCCGAATTGAATTTGTAATATAACTATTGTTGTGGAAGAAGAATCCATGGAATTCATTTCTTATCTTTCACCCCCATGAAGCCTATCTCAAATTCATAGGATGAAAGATAAGAAATAGATTTCATGGATTCTTTCTTTCCTAACTTTATGAAAAGCTATGAATCTAGACAAATGAGTTCCATATATAGATTCTTCTTCCACAACTATAGTTTATACTACAAATTCAATTCGGGATCCAAACGGTCCTTAAGTCATTTCAACTATTTTGACAGTCAAAAGCATCTCAAATTTTACCGATTTATATAATAATACAATAATAATAATAATATACCAAATAAGTATATTCATATTCTTCATTATTATATTTTTTGTCTTAATTATATCTATTTGATAACACAAATATTTGTAGTTCTCCTATAACTTTGGCTAAACTTTGACTCCAAGAGAATTCAATTGACGTCTAATTTGGAATAGAGAGAGCATTTACTAAACTAAACAATAATGTTTTATATTGATTGCCTGTAATCTTTTATTTATTTTTTTTGCGAGGAGCCTGTAATCTTTTTTATTGGTCTTTTAATTTGTTTTCTTCCTTGTTGACTTGCCGGCCGGCATAGACGTCGACGAGTGCAATAATCCAGAAGAAAATAGGTGCTATGGCGAATGTACCA
This sequence comes from Hyparrhenia diplandra, assembly GCA_015847255.1. Taxonomy (NCBI): domain Eukaryota; kingdom Viridiplantae; phylum Streptophyta; class Magnoliopsida; order Poales; family Poaceae; genus Hyparrhenia; species Hyparrhenia diplandra. The sequence goes on from JADLZK010003871.1 coordinate 379,900, forward strand.
ACATGCCTGGGACATTCCAGTGCCGATGTTGCTGAGGTTTTCAAGGAAAACGCTTACATAATGCTCGGTTGTGTAAAATCTTCTCCAGTACCAAACACCGCAACTTGTTGCCTGATATTTATTATAACTAGAGGAATTCCCAGCGCGTTGCTGCGGAAATGCAAAAGTAATTTGAATTGAATTAAGAGAAATAGGATGGAAATTAAGAACCGCTATGGTGTATAAATAAATATAAGTATATTAGTATATATATACACGATACATATTTATTCATGAAAGAATGCACGCTAGACGCACTGAAATGAATCCATAGTGGGCTTAGGCATCAAGCATCTTGATTAGTCTTTGAAGCGTATTAAAAAAAGAAAGAAAGAAACTCCTTATCCTCTGGCCCCCGCGCGCGCACCTCGTGGCAACGGCGGAGCCCGACCTCCAATCCACACTGGAGTGCTGCGATGAGGTGGCCGTCGATGGATGAGGAGGGCGTGCGGCTACACCACCGCCGCAGACCTCTCCGCCAAAGCCATAGCGTCGCCGTCGTCGTCTCCTTATTGATGCAGCACCGCCGTCGTCATCGCGAGCCGATGCGGGGCTTCCTCCCGCTCGCGAGCCGGATCCGCTCGGGGAGGAGGTGGCTAGGGCAGAAGGCCCAGGAAGGATGCCCGCGCGTGGCTACCACGCCCCCCGCGATGGTGGCGGCCCAGACGGAGATATCATATCGATTTCGACGGAGATGGAGAGGAAAGGGCTCTCGCGCATTCCAGAATGAACGTGTGGTCCAGGTGCTCAGTGCTCTCGCGCATGTGGGATGGGTTAAATATAGTATATCATGAGTAGTGATGGCAGCAGTGCCTATTTGCTTCGTGTTATCATTTCTCAAGGAACCGAGGAGGCTGACGATGGTTGTTGGCTTCCTGAGCACAACTGAATGGGGCTTAGTGGGTACGAAAGAGTTTTTGGTGACGTGGACCAATAAGAGGCCTGAAAACTCCCAAAGAATTCTTAGTGGGAAGCTCCTATATAGGAGTTATTATAATATAATATATGATGGTGACGCATCATTTCATTATACTCCCTCTATCCTGAATAAATAGATTTCTGGAGTTGCAAAAACGACCACGACCTCGCTCGGGGGCTCGAGACAACGCCAAAATTCAAAGCCTCTATGAGAGTATATCACTCCCATAGAGCCTCGGGGCTACACCTGGTGGATGCGTTATTCCCATGACCTCGACCTCAAGCGCTTGGGGAAGAACCCTTCTACGCCAAATGCTCGGGTGCTACTGTCGGGTACCGGTATCGGGGTACCCAAACAAACATGAAATCGAAGCAAAAGCCAGAACCACCAAGACACGGCCCAAGACTACCACAGCCTCCGCTCGGCCCACACGACCTCTGGTTCCAAACCACGATTTGCACGACCTCGCTGCCGCTGCGGTCCATCCCTCCGTCTCGCACGACCTCCAGGTCGCGATGACCTCGTCTCCGTCTCGAACGACCTTGGTCGTAGAGTCCATCCGTGACCCGTACAACCCCGAGGCTATACTAACTCCGACCTGCAGGACCTCAAACCACCCACGACCTGCGCGACCTGTCTCGCACGACCTTATAGGTCGTACAAACCACCCACGACCTGCGCGACCTCAGGCCATCCTATGTGGGTCCCTCTAACTCACGGGTCCACCCACTGTTCCTCCGACCTCCTCGTCCCCTTCCGAGGGTGGGAGCGTGGGTCAAACGCACAGTGCTCGGGTCTGGATTCTCTGACTTGCCGTGGTAAAGGCACGGGTGACTTTACATCAAGTGGATGCCATCTGTTTCTCATCCAACGGCTAGAATGGAAAGCAGTTTTTAGAAACCGCTGTACACTTTTTGGTGCTGAGCCGAAATGCAAATAGCGACCAATCCAAAGCCCAGTTTGCATATGAGCTTAAATAAATATAAAATTTATATGAAATTCTTGTTCTAAATAAAAAATATCTACAAATATATGAATTTTCAAAAAAAAAAAAATTGTAAAATTGCCACAAATTATCTACCGTTGCATACCAATTCAAAAACTATGACTTTTCTTACATAATTTCACATGAGTTGAAAAGGAGGACATTAGAGCTCAAATGATTTATATTTTTCAAAATAAATTTTGAAAATATTTTGAACTAAAAGGTTACAGATATTCATCTTAATCGTTTGAACTTATTAAGCTTGGCTTATTAAGTGCAAAACCCATCAACCAAAAACGACATTTGGTGCGAGGTAATCGAGAAGTCGCAATCGCTAGGCGTAGGGCCCCATGGCCTGAACCAGGGATAAACCCTTCGTCTCCATCTCGCACACGCCATCGGGGCGGGAACGCACAACCTATAAATTATTGCCGGTTATTGGAATACTCCGGTTCTCAAAACACCGACACTCGGACTATAAATACAAGGGGCATGTAATCGTTTGCAATTAAGCGAGAAAAATTAAAGGGGTAGCTCCCCAAACGGCTCTTATCTCTCCGGCTCTCTCTCTCTCCCCCTCCCGGCACGCCGTCGCCCGCTGCGCCGCCGCCCACGCTGCCACGCAGCGCCGCCGCCCCTTCCTCCGCCACGGCAATGTCCTCCTCTCTTCCTCTTCTCCAACAGTCCCGGCAACCACGATCGCCGCCCCGTCTTGGCAACCCCGATTGCCGCCCAGCTGGCAACCCCGATTGCTACTGCGCGACCCCTCCGGCAATCGATTCTTTGCCGCCGCCGTCAAGTTCGCCGGAATCCTTGCGGTCTCGACAAGAAATCAAATATACTATAAAGTTGTAGATATTCTTGGCGACTATAATATAAATTTTATCTTTATCCAAGCTCATATGTTAGCATTTTTATTTATGTACATAGAAAAGATAAGCTGTACAGGAATTTTTTTTTTTTTTTTTTGGTCAACTATCCTTGCTATTCCCGTGAACTGGGCTTTAAATAGGCTGTCATTTGCATCCTGGCGGTACTAAGGCTTAGTCAATCACAAGCACTGTAAATACTGTCTGACAAACATACAGTCTTCCAAAACATAGTGATAGCCATCCATCCATCCAAGCCACTATGCGATGTCAAAGTAAGGCAACCACTCCGTCTAGGTCACTAAAAGAATCATCAACGTCAGCAAGGAGAGCGGTCTAAGGGCCTGTTAAGCGGCTTATCATCCCGGCCAGGTCATATTTTCTCTCACAAATCGGCCCGGCCCGGAAGTACTTTTCTCTCACAAAGACCCGGCCAGACACCCGGCCGAACAAGCTCTAACATGGTCGGGACAGCACGACGGGACGCTTTCCAAACCCTGAAGGACGGATCTGAGTGTGTCGCCCATCCTCGAGAATCGTTCGTACAACCACTCTAGTATGGGCAAAAGAGCTTGGAGAGCTCACTCGACCCACACGACCTCCATTCGCCGCTCGACCTCTTCAATGCGGGTGGGATTCACTCAACCACTCCCCGCACCGCCGCCAGAATCGCACGACCAACGGTGACAACGTCTGTAGCTACATGTACTTAGGCATGACAGCCCTGGCGTGGGCATGGCGGGGGATTCTTCTCCTTGTGTTCTTTATCTCTTTTTTCCTTCTCCTTCTAGTAGCCTCCGAGCAACCGTAACCCCCTTAGACTATAAAAGGGGCCTTGGACCGCTAAGAAGAGGCAGAGCTCAACACTCACAGAGCCTCTCGCTATTGGCACTTGCCTCAACAATCACCACACCAAGCATAGAGACTTGGAACCCCCTGGTTCCTCTCTCGACCTGCATGTATTCCCCATTTGCTAGCATTTGAGCTCGAGATTCACTCCAAAGACCGACTGGACTAGGGAACCGTTGCCTGAACCAAGTATACATCGTTGTGTCTCATCTAAGTTAGGTCATTGGAGCCCGCACAAGCCAAATATTTTCATTAGTCCGTGGTATAGAACCACCACAGTAGTCTAAATTGAGCTCAAGATATATTCCCTCTGCTCATTTAGAAGTGTCATTTTTAACTTTTGACAACCTTGTTTGACCATTTTTTTATTCAAAAAATTTCAGCGAATTATAAAATAAAAATAGTTATTAAAATATCGCTAAAGATAAAATAAGTTATAAAAAAAAATAATACTTATATAAAAAAGTTTGACCAAGATTATTGGATAAATAACATGCCACAGAGTCCAAGGTGACACTTTCAAAGGGACAGATGGAGTATGCATTTGATGGAGTATGCATTTTGATTGCTCGAGTTGAACTATGCAATGGAGAAATCAAATTTGCATTAGGTGCTCCATTTTCCCTGACTTGAAATTTTTGATTGTTGACAATATTCGTGCAAGAAAATACAAATTTATTTTGACACACAGATCCACGATACAACATGAGTAAGGAGCGAGCGGTAGGTACATTGAGTACAATGTAGGTACATTGAATACAATGTTATTTATTATTATTAGACGAGAGCTTGGACGAATTGGATAGTCAATCAGTTGGGAATCATTGTATCATTGTTGATCGGAGTGCTAGCAATAGCCTCAGTCTCAGAGCTGCATGCTTCGTATTCACACCAACATTTAAAATCTTGACAATTGCCGTGAGTGTACCTGGTGTTATCATTTTTGCATGCAATAAAGCAGCCCTTGTCGTTAAACACACATGGCCCTTTAAAACTGCCGCTTGGGTCTTGTTCCCAGCAAGGATTAAAAGGAACATAGTCTGCATGGTTCATATCCAGGCCTGGAGATTTATACAATAAATGTTGAAAGCCCATCAAAATTAAAAGCTTTTTAGCAAAAGATTTATATCAAATTAAATGACATTGACACTTGCATCATATAGGTCATGCATGTGTACGCGTACATACCATAAGCTGCCATGACGACGGGTAGGAGGATGATCACTAGAAGGACCGCGGCAGAGAGATTCAATTGAAAAGGCTTCATTGCTTCTTATGTCGTGGAAGTTAGAACCTCGAAGAAGGCTGAGTAAGCAGATTTGGTGTGGTTTGCGGGATGAAGTCGGGGAATGACTTGACTAAGAGTGAGCATATATATATACTATCTTAACATATCACTATTGAACAAGTACATCATCCATCGGATTTGCTGCTAAGAATTCTGTGAGAAAGCAACTCTAAAAATTAATGGTGATGCCCGCTCTCGATGATGCAAGCAACAGGGTACGATGATGGAGTTCATCTTGCCTAGGACACGGGAACGTCATAGATGATGGAACTCGCCTTGCCTAAATCAAGGGATCGTCCCTGTCCACTGGTCGGTCCTCCCAGAAGTTGAAGGACGTCGCGAGAGAATCAATCATGATGATGATCCAGCGAATGGCCGGTGTATAGTCCAACGTCGTGGAGCTTTTCTCAAGGGCGTCGTTCAGCAAGTTCTGCCTGTGCAGCGGCAAATACTAAGAGAATAATATGTGCTTTTAATTAAAGACATGTCTGTACCCGAGCCTGACGGAGGATCGTAGGTGAATATATAACTAATCTCACGTACTGTAGTCTTTAGGCATGCTATATGATTTACCCGGTCATTCCTGTAATTCGTTTTATCGAGCCATTTGTCTCGCTTGTATTGTTAATTTCTTGGTGATGTGTTGAATTTCAATTTCTCCTCTACTTGCACATGTCTACGTATCGCAAACTTCTCGGTTAATCACTCATCAGGTCAACAGCTCCTTAGCTCATTTTTCATCGATAGGACCGTATAATTAAGCTTCCACCAAAAAGCTATAAGCGAGCGTAAGTCTGGCCGTAATGGCGCCGTCACCAAGGAATTTCTTTTTCGTCCTCCTCCTGCTCTACATCGGTTCCGCTTATGTGTATGTATCAACATGCATGGAAGAAACACATATCAAGTCTTACAAGATATAAGCGATATCTTGAGCTTCACTAGTATAGATATCGGCATGACGACGAACGGGACACGGCCTCTGCCGCGGCTTGATCCCAGTCCGGGTGTGGTGTGGCGCGAGGGACGCTCATGGCGCATGGAGGGCCCAGCAGCCTAGATCCGACGCAAGGAGGAGGTATGCCCCTAGTATTCCATCTCTCTCAGATCTGGTGCGAATGTTTAGTCCCTAACCCGAGCTCCTTTGCAGATCCGGTGTCGGCTCCCTTTCCTCTCTGTCGTAGCAGTAGCGGCGGCGGTCCACGTAGGTGGCCGCACACACCATGGCGCCGGCGGTCCGCGCGGGTCCCATGCTAGCATTAGAGGCGGGCCGTAGATCGGGCGACAATGGCTCCACTTGCGGCTCATATGGTTCCCGAACGGAGGCGGCGAATATGGGCTCAATGTCGAGCCCGTATGGGCCGGAAGTGGGCTCTCCCTTTTTATTTTTTTTATTCTGATGAACCACGGGGGGCACAAGACAACCGCCTAATCCGCCGCCATTAACCGTGACCTCATCACCGTGAGAGGCGTCCTTGCCCGCCACGGTTAATAAAAGATGCCCCCATGTAAAATGATTACAATAGTAGTGTTGGTGGGAAGCCGGGATTAATGGTGGTTTTCGAACCGGGATAATAGCCCAGTCGTGTAATTGTGATATAATCGAATTCAAGTGTAGGGAAGGTAACGACTAACGTCGAATAGCTGTTGTAATGAAAATAGTATGTATAGTAGAAATAAAAGGGTTCAGGTTACTGGAGAATTATATTGTTCCAAGCAAATACTATTAGCTACATATGGGCAAACGATTTTTTGCCGTCTTGTATTACGTAGAATATATATATACACGCGCGCCATAATTAACATACGTGCGTTAATGGCCGCAACAATGTCTGCATGCATTGGTTTGCCCGTCGGCTCGAATACGGCTTTGCGCCGTTTGTGTTATTAAATTATACTAGCAAAAATGCCCCATGTGTTGCAACAAGAGAGATAACTATTAAACATTTATATAAAATGACGAATTATCCTACATGTCTATTTATATTTATATTTTATATGTTTTTGTAAAATTCATGTATGTCTAGGTATGTATAATAAGACGTATTTATTTAAAATGTGAGAATGATTGAGAGTTTGAATGGGAGAATATAATTTATTTTATAACGACCATGACACCCGTAATATAATTAAGTTAATGTTAATGATAATAATATGAATTAAAATACAACTTTGATGCATTTTTTCTCCGATAAGCACAAACAAATTTAGATTTAAATATATCCTACCTTTAGCTTATATATTATACATTTCGGCGTGTTCCCTACGTCTGCAGTTTCAACTCCTCGATCAGGTAGGTTTTTGAGACGGCATCCTCCTTGAAGCTTTGGGCTCCGTTTGGATGTAGGTATTGAAGGTCTTGGCATTGAATTGGATACAATGCCAAATCAGCCTGGTATTGGAAATAGCATACAATGCCAAAGCTATTGTTTGGATGTACACAGAATTGACCCATCTCTTTCTCCGTATCCATCGCAGCCAAAACAAGAGGAACGCCGGAGCCATGGGGAAGAGGAAAGGAACTCGATCCCACCAGCAATGGTGGATCTCGGGCCGCCGGCCATGGGGGAGGAAGAGGAGCTCGCTCCACAAGCCATGGGGAAGACGAACAGGAGCCCGCGCCGCCGGCCATGGGGGAGGAAAGAGGACCTCGCGCCGCCGTCCATGGAGAAGACGAAGCGGAGCTCGCGTCGCCGGGCATGGGGGAGGAAGAGGACCTCGCGCCGCCGTCCATGGGGAAGACGAAACGCGCCGCCGGCCATGGGGAAGAGGAACACGAGCCCGGCCGCCGGCCATGGGGAAGAGGAGTAGAGGCCTGCGCCGCCGGCCATGGGGAAGAGGAAAGGAGGTCGCGAGTGGAGGAGCGGGGGGGGGGAGATCTCGCCGGCTGCGGCTGTGAGCGGAGCTCCGAGAGAGATGCCGCCGCCCCGTCCCGACGAAGGGGAGGAGGAGTCGTGCCACGGGCGGCGGGGAAGACTAGCGGTCGCGACTCGGCGGCGAGGCGAGGGCGCGTTACGATTCTCGTGAATGCGGAGGGGAGGCTTCGGTATTGCTATCGCGGTCGACGAGAGCAGGCTAAATGCCGTGCGGTATTGGAGCCCAATTCCACCGGTCAATGCCAGCGACATCCAAACACCCGAATTCGAGGTATTCGTTGCCAATGCCAATTCCATGGCCTGAATGCTAACATCCAAACGCAGCCTTGGTGTAATTGGTTGTCATGACGCATCGGCGACATTGGGCGGCGTGGTGCCCACCTCCATCCGCGGCTCGTCGACGACTCCGAGCAGTAGGTGCGTATAGATGTCGAGGTAGTTCTGGGCGGGGCCCCGAACGCCTCGGCGTGCATGTCCATCGGCGTGCGGATGAGCACTCAGGTCGGGCCTCCGGTGGAGCGATCCGATGTCTTTGATGACGATGATGGACATGTTAGTTGTCCGGACGAGCAAATTGCGGAGGTCATATATCGTCGTTGTTGACAATGGGGTGTGTTAGGTTGATCTCCACAGGCCCGCCCAATGACTAGGCCCATCCTTAGTTCTCGCGCTACGATCGGGCGCCCGGCCCCAAGATGGTGGTGGGCCCCCTGTCACGGCGCCATATTAAATAGGTGGGGAGCCGACGGGCTCTAGTCACGAGGTTCCCTGAGCCGTCACTTTCCCCACCTACAAACCCTAACACCGATCTTAGAGGGTGGCGTTGAGTGACGGGAAGTCTGCCGCCACCACCGCATCGCCGGACTCCGACGGCGACGCCATTGCATCGACTCCTTCTCGATGGCCGACGGATACGACTCCCTGCCCTCCCCACCTCCGACCGGATCCGGTATGGCGTTCCCCCTCTCCAACCCCGATCACTACTGCTGCGGTGCTTTCTCTCTTTACCTCTAGTAGTTCGTCTAACGAGGTCATGACATTCCGATTCAATCACTAGTTCACTCACTAGTTACCTACCCTATTCGATCCTATATTACATTGGTATCTTGCGAGCCTACTAGGGTTAGGATCGTTGAATGAACGGATCGGATTCGTTTGAATCGAGAGAAACCAAAGAAGGGGATTGGGGAAAATCATGCAACCCTAACCCTAACTCAATTGAAAAGGATCGGCGAGGCCATCCATGGCACTCATCGGCCTTACCTCGCCACCACGGTTGATGCCCTTCACGGTTACTCGTCGTTGTCGAGGCGCCGCACCGGGCCGGGCCGTCGGCGTGCGGCGCACCGCCGTAACAGCACCGAAGCCGAGGGCGTTGACGGCGGCACGCTCACCCTATGGGGGAGCGCGCGACGCCGGCGGCCGGACCCGATCGATGCTTCCCTCTACCGCCGGACATGGATGGCCGCCTCGGCGTCGTCGGTTTTCCCCGAGAGAGTGAATTGGGGCGAGAGAAAGAGGAAATGGAACCCTAGGGTTCTAACCCCGTCAACAGGGTTTTTGATCCAAATAAATTGCCGGAGCACCGTCGGATCTTGGCGGATGGTCGAGATTCGCCGAAGCCCGCGATCGACGGAATTTGGCCCGGGGAGACATCTTTCCCGCCCAGCCCACGTTACGCCTTTGGGCGCTGGGAGCATGCCTTGCCAGCGTTGCGGTTGAATTGTCGGGCTGGGCTCATTGGTTCGCCCATGGCCCATTGTGAACAGTAATTTTTTTCATTTTTCTATTTCCGTAAAACTATGTTAATGCATATATTTGAGTAATTTGAATTGTATTTTGATGCTAATCTCTATGCAAAATTTGTCCAACGATAATTTTGTCAAGGAACAGTACTATATTGTTAAAGTTCGAAAATAGAATTATGGAAATTTTTATTCATGTTTCCGCTAAGTAAATTGTTGTATGTTTTCTCCAATTAATTTTAAACCAACGAGATAAATTATTTGGAGAAAGAAGTTGATCATGGTATTATTGTTTTTTCGACCAACGTTGTTAATAATGATGCTATGGTTCTATCAATATTATTTCTATTTACGCCCAACGGTGACATAGAATTAATGCATATATGCTCGTGGTTACCATAATTTTTTTAATATTTCTCACCTTATTTTGGATTATGTTTTCAGGAAATTTCAACGTGCTAGCTTCCATCAAAGAGATCCCACTTCTTAAAGGGGGAAAACTATATTGAATGGAAGAAAGGCATTGATATTGCCTTCATGTTCGGCCGAGGTGGACCGGGTTATCAATAACCCGTGTCCCATCGCCACCCGCAGGCTCAAAGTGAGGGCGAGATGGTCGACCGATGTTGCATGGGCAGCAAGAGAGAAGACACATGCTCATGCGGTCATGGCCTTCGATCTACACAAAGCACGGTGGAAAGGAGACAATAAAAAATGTGTGATCTGTCATTAAGCACACTATTGACCCGGCAATAGCGGGCTCCTTTCCGAGCTTGGAACGACTCACGAGTACCTTGAAAAGATTAAGGCCCGGTTCGGGCTCCACAAAAGACCTATGCCACACGACTAATAAAACGGTGGTGACCGAAAGGTACACCGAGGGTAGCGTTAGAGATCACATCTATAAGATGGGTACTCGCGCAGCTAAGCTCAAGCCAATGGGACCGCTCCCCTGACCGGAGTTTTTGATCCATCCGGTTTTTTGCCACGCCAAAGGAGTATGAAGCTTTTGTTGTGAACTACAATGCTCGGCCCGAGAAAAGTGGGACTTAGAGAAGTGCACGACCATGTGCGTGCAAGAGGAGGGAAGGTGAAAGCCTTAAATGGTGGAAACATCAACCATGTGAAGGATAGTATGATAATAAGAAAAAGAATAGTCATCCTTCCCCCCTCCAAGACAAAGAACAAGGCTCCCATGCAGCCTAGGTACCGGCCTCAAGACAGGCCCAAAGAATGCAACGGCGGCTGAAGGGTAGAATGACATTGTGTGTCATCACACGGCGGCTTCAAAGGGCATATCGGGAACAATTGTCCCGCTTATCTAAAGATGTTGATGGCACGAAAGGTGAGAATGTAATTACATTTGTAAATGAAATCCTGTATGTCGGTTATTCCAAAAATACTTGGTGGATTGACTCGGGTGCAACTGTTCATGTTGCTAATTGTTTACAGGGATTCCGTTCGACGAGAACCACGGCAAGAAGCGAAAGATGGGTTAAGGTCGCAAATGGAGTTCGAGCAGATGTGGAGGCCATTGGTGACCTACCTCTGGAGCTTGCTACAGGCTTCACACTGCTACATCGAGACGTTCTTTATGTTCCTTCATTAAATAGAAACTTGATAAGTGTATCTCGTTTAGATAATGATGGATATGATTGCCATTTTGGTAATGGCAAATGTTAGATAACATTTAATAATGCATGTATTGGTCTTGCCTTCCGACAAGACGAGCTTTATTTGTTATCTATGAGTAATGATGTGAATGTTGTTAGCGATGTTAATAATATTGCACGCGACAATGTGAATGCGACCTTATCTCGTAAACAAGAAGAGAAAGAGAACTCTAATGAATCATCAAAATTATGGCAGCGTCGTCTCAGGCCATATTTCAAGGGGGAGAATAGAGAGATTAGTGAAGAATGATATTCTTCCACCATTAGAGTTCTTCGAATTAGAACAATGCATAGAGTGCATTAAAGGAAAGTATGTAAAGAGCGTTAAGAAAGATGTTAAACGAAGCGCGGGAATATTACAGATAATCCACACAGATATCTGTGGTCCATTTCCTGTGTGAAGTGTGGATGGTTATGATTCATTCATAACGTTCACTGATGATTACTCACGTTATGGCTATATTTATCCAATTAAAGAACGTTCGAAGCGTTGGATAAATTTAAAATATTTATGGCTGAAGTTGAAAATCAGCATAATTTGAAAATAAAGATAGTCAGATCCGACCATGGAGGTGAATACTATGGTCGGCATACCCCTTTTGGTCAAGTTCCTGGACCTTTTGTAAGGTACTTACAGGAAAATGGAATAGTTGCCCAGTATTCTATGCCGGGCGATCCCGTGAGAATGGAGTAGCCGAAAAGACGAACCGTACTCTTATGGATATGGTGCGTAGCATGATTAGCTATTCCACACTACCGTTAAGTTTGTGGATGGAGGCTTTAAAAACCTCCATTCATATTCTCAACGGAGTGCCTAGTAAATCGGTGCCAAAAACACCGTATGAGTTGTGGGACGGAAGACTACCCTCACTCAACTATTTACGTGTGTTGGGGAGCCTTTGCCGAGGCTAAGTTATTTAATCCAAACATTGGAAAACCGGATTCCAAGACAGCGAGTTGTCACTTCATTGGCTATCCTAAAAAGTCAAATGGTTTTCGTTTTACCTTGTCCGACCGGCATACAAAGTTTGTAGAAACAAGACACATTTGTTTTTCTCGAGGATGTAATGGTCGGGGGAGCATGGTAGCTCGAGATATTGATCTTGAGGAGAAGAGGGTGTGTGCACCTACTCCGATGACTCAAGAGCCATTTTTCTCACTACTGTTGTTCTTTTGCACCAACAAGACAAGATACTTGTGGTGCAAGCACTGTTGCTAGTTCTCTGTGGCACGAGATAATGTGCAAGAGGAACCTGTTTTACAGGATCCTATAGAAAATGATGCCACACCCGGAGGGGGGAGCTAGAACAGCCTCAAGCTGAAAATGTACCAAATATTGAGGCCCCTAGAAGGTCTCAAAGAGTCAAGAAATCTGCGATTCCCGGCGACTATGAAGTGTATGCCCTAGAAGAGGGTCAAATGGAGGGTGATCCCACCTCATTTGAAGAAGCCATGAGAAGTGATCATTCTTCTGAGTGGCTTGAGGCCATGAAAGAAGAAATGAAATCAATGAGTTCCAATGAAGTTTGGGACTTAGAAACAATTCCTAAAGGAGCCAAAACAAGAGGGTCGCAAATGGGTCTACAAGACGAAATAGGACTCCCAAGGGAATATAGAAAAATACAAAGCGCGGCTTGTGGCAAAAGGTTTCACACAGAGAGAAGGAATTGATTACAATGAGACATTTTCTCCAGTCTCTAGTAAAGATTCTTTCAGGATCATTATGGCCTTAGTGGCACATTTTGATTTATAGTTACATCAGATGGATGTAAAGACGGCTTTCCTAAATGGGGATTTGGAGGAAAATGTTTACATGGCACAACCGAAAGGTTTTGTTGTGAAAGGCAAGGAAAATATGGGATGCCGTCTAAAGAAATCCATCTATGGATTAAAGCAAGCCTCTAGACAATGGAACTTGAAGTTTGATCAGACGATCAAAAAGTTTGGATTTAAAGAGAATGTAGAGGACAATAGTGTGTATACAAAGTTTAAGAATGGGAAATACATTTTCCTGATTCTATATGTTGATGATATTCTACTTGCAAGTAGTGATGTTGGTCTACTGCAAGAGACAAAGAAATTCTTGTCCTCTAAGTTTGATATGAAAGATCTCGGTGAAGCCTCTTATGTTCTGGGCATAGAAATTCACCGAGATAGGCGCAAGGGGGTATTGGGACTGTCTCAAAAGGCTTACATTGAGAAAGCCTTAAAGAAATTCAGTATGCACAAATGTAGTGCATCGCCTGCTCCTATAGTCAAGGGTGAAAGATATGGGGAACATCGGTGCCCTAAGGACCGATATGAACGTGATCACATGAAAAATGTTCCATACGCTTCATTTGTCGGGAAGCTTACAAAGACGTACAAAAGTGTGCACGCGCCCTGACTTGGCTTTTGTGACCGGGTTACTTGGCAGATTTCAGAGTGATCCAGGACCGGAACACTGGAAATTGGTAAAGAAAGTCTTGCGGTATTTGCAAGGTACGAAAGGCCTCATGTTGACATATAGAAGATCTGATTCCCTAAAGATATTGGGATACTCAGATTCAAACTATGCGGGAGATGATAGAAAATCCACGTCTGGATATATCTTCACTCTCGCAGGTGGAGCTATTTCGTGTAAAAACTCAAAACAAACCGTCACTACATCATCCACAATGTATGCCGAGTTTGTTGCTTGTTATGAGGCAACGGGGCACGTGAACTGGCTAGAAGTTCATGCCCGGTCTAAAAGTGGTTGACGACATCCATGGACCACTAAAATTGTACTGCGACAATGAGCCAACAGTAACATATGCTCACAACAATAAGTCAAGTGTTCTTTGCCAAACACATTGACATAAAGTACTATGTTGTGAAAGACAAAGTCCGGGATAATGTAATAAGTCTTGAACATATAAGCACTGTAAATATGTTGGCGGATCCGCTTACAAAAGGTTTACCACCCAACGTGTTCAGAGAACATGTAGCCGGCATGGGTTTAAGGGAAAACCTGTAATTCCTAGACTATAAACGGCACAAAGGTTATCTATTATCAGAATAGATACGTACATTGTAGCAGTTAAATCTATCGGCGATTGATCGTGACGATGAAGCTCGCTCTATGTGCTGATCTATAATGAAATAGGTAAATACGGTAAAGGTAAAGTTATGAGAGGAGATCAAGGGGGAGATTGTTAGGTTGATCTCCACAGGCCTAGTCCAACGACTAGGCCCATCCTTGGTTCTCGCGCCCTGATCGGGGGCGCCCAGCCCAAGATGGCTGGTGGGCCCCTGTCACCAGCGCCATATTAAATAGGTGGGGGAGCCGGCAGGCTCTAGTCACGAGGTTCCTTGGAGCCGTCACTTTCCCCACCTACAAACCCTAACACCGATCTTAATTAGAGGGTGGCGCTGAGTGACGGGAAGTCTGCCGCCGCCACTGCATCGCCGGACTCCGACGGCGACGCCATTGCATCGACTCCTTCCTGATGGCCGACGGATCCAGCTCCTCTGCTCCCCCTGCACCTCCGACCGGATCTGGTATGGCGTTCCCCCTCTCCATCCCCGATCACTACTTTTGCGGTGCTTCTCTCTTTACCTCTAGTAGTTCGTCTAATAGGTCATGACATCCCCGATTCAATCACCAGTTCACTCACTAGTTACCTACCCTAGTCGATCCTATATTACAGGGTGAGCTCGACGTACGTTGTAGATGTTGTAGTTGATGTGCTTGGCCATGGTCGCAATCATGGCTTGCCGATGCGTCCCTTGAAGTGCCAGTTGCTTCGGAACGTGTCGAGGTCGTCCATGATCTTCTTTTTTTGTGTTCGGTTCCATGGCCAACATTGAATGTCATCATGTGTGGTCTAAAGTTGATGAAGCTCCAGGTATTGTGTTCGTTATAGTACGCTGCAAGATCCTGTTGTTGTTGTATAGCCTACACCGGCGGTTTTTTTCACCTACAGTTTCTTTCGCCTCCTCTCCACCGAATCCGAACCATGTACGCCTCACACTCTGAGAAAATTTGGGTACGGTCCATCCATATCCAGCACCGTGCGGACTTCTCGACCGTACGCACGACCTGTGTCCTACGGCGGGCTGGTCGTTTCTATGGACCGTGATGGCCCGTGGACCACCATGATGGCTTCCCCGCTGCACTACGCATTGCTTCCCGGCCAGCGCGAGCTATGAGCTCGCCATCTGTCGCGCTGCCGCCGCCGCGAAGCGGCTTGTGCGGATGCGGTGAACCTGTCTCTGGTTCTCTCCCACATGCTTGCACGGGCGGGCATGCGGAGCTCAAGGCAAGTTTGGCAATGCTTGGACGGCGGAGCCCAAGGCAAGTTTGGAGATTCCCGCTGCGGAGCTATCTCTGGTTTTTGGTTCATACAGATAGAACGAGAACTAGAGGTGAGAAAGAAGGGACAGGAAGGAAGGAAGATCGAGAAAAAAAAAAAGTCCCACATATAGATGACGAAAAGCCAGGATGTGAACCACCAGCTGCCAAGACCAGACGGCAAGCATCACTCTACATTGCCAGGGAATCGTTTAGGTGAGTGAAACAATGTTAATGTGTATGTGTTTGCTTGCTGTTTTTTAGGGTGTGATAGAAGAAGGTTAGCAGTACCATCGAGGAAGCGCCTGAGAACTAACATATATGAACATAGTTCATCCTTTCCATGACACTCAATCTTCACAAACCAGTATGGACATCACATACTCTGAATTTCATTCCTTTGTTCAATAGATAAAGATATTTTAGAATTTAAGGGTACTTTTAGGAGCTTACTGTTAGGTAATGACACAAAGTTAGCTACCGATCCAGCTAACCAGTTGTCGATCCACGCAGCTGGCCTCTCGCGACTGCCACGATGCCAGAGCGCTTAGCAGAGTGGCTCCCAACTCGTGCGGCCACCAAGGACACGCCAAGATGCCCGAGCATCACTGCAGGGTGTTTGACGACCCGCGCGTTAACCGCTAGCTATGCAGCAAGCTAGAGCAAATAAAGTTTCGATTGTTTTTTTTCTCCCGTGGCAACGCACGGACATATTTCCTAGTAAGTTATAAAAACAAATAATATTTATATAAAAATTTTGACCAAGATTAATGGATAAATAAGACGCCACAGAGTCCAAGGTGACACTTTCAAATGGACAGATGGAGTATGCATTTTGATTGCTCGAGTTGATCTATGCAATGGGAGAGGTGCTCCATTTTCCCTGACTTGAACTTTTTGATTGTTAATAATATTCGCATAAGAAAATACGAATTTATTTTGACACACAGATCCACGATACAACATTAGTAAGGAGCGGTAGGTACATTGAGTATAATGTTATTAATTATTATTTATCGAGAGCTTGGACGAATCGGATCGTCAATCAGTTGGGGATCATTGTATCATTGTTGATTGGAGTGCTAGCAATAGCCTCAGTCTCAGAGGTGCATACTTCGTATTCACACCAGCATTTAAAATCTTGACAATAGCCGTTAGTGTACCTGGTGTCATCGTTTTTTGCAAGCAGTAAAGCAGCCCTTGTCGTTAAACACACATGGCCCTTTATAACTGCCGCTCGGGTTTTGTACCCAGCAAGGATCCCAAGGAACATAGTCTGCATGGTTCATATCCAGACCTGAAGATTTTTGCAATAAATGTTGAAAGCCAATCAAAATTAAAAGTTTTTAGCAAAAGATTTATATCTAATTAAATGACATCGACACTTGCATCGTATAGGTCATGCATGTGTACGCGTACGTACCACGAGCTGCCATGACGACGGGTAGGAGGATGATCACTAGAAGGACCGTGGCAGAGAGATTCAATTGAAAAGGCTTCATTGCCTCCTATGTCGTGGAAGTTAGAACCTCGAAGAAGGCTGAGTAAGCAGATTTAGTGTGGTTTGCGGAATGAAGTCGGGGAATGACTCGACTAAGGGTGAGCATATATATATATACTATCTTAACATATCACTATTGAACAAGTACATCATCCATCAGATTTGCTGCTAAGAATTCTGTGAGAAAGCAACTCTAAAAATTAATGGTGATGCCCGTTCTCGATGATGCTAGCAACAGGGTACGTCATAGATGATGGAACTCGCCTTGCCTAAATCAAGAGATCGTCCCTGTCCACTGGTCGGCCCTCCCATAAGATGAAGGACGTCGCGAGAGAATCAATCATGATGATGATCTAGCGAATGGCCGGTGTATAGTCCAACGTCGTGGAGCTTTTCTCAAGGGCGTGCTTCAGCAAGTTCTGCCTGTGCAGCGGCAAATACTAAGAGAATAATCTATGCTTTTAATTAAAGAGATGTTTGTACCGGAGCCTGACGGAGTATCGTAGGTGAATATATAACTAATCTCACGTACTGTAGTCTTTAGGCATGCTATATGATTTACCTGGTCATTCTTGTAGTTAGTTTTATAGAGCCATTTGTCTCGCTTGTATTGTTAATTTCTTGGTGATGTGTTGGATTTCAATTTCTCCTCTACTTGCACATGTCTACAAACGTCTCGGTTAATCACTCGTCAGGTCAACTCCTCCTTAGCTCATTTTTCATTGATAGGACCGTATAATTAAGCTTTCACCAAAAAGCCATAAGCAAGCAAAGTCTGGCCGTAATGGAGCCGTCACCAAGGAATTTCTTTTGCGTCCTCCTGCTCTCCATTGGTTCCGCTTATGTGTATGTATCTACATGAATGGAAGAAACACATATATCAAGTCTTTCAAGATATAAGTGATGTCTTGAGCTTCACTAGTATAGATATCGACATGACAACGAACGGGACGCAGCCTCTGCCGCGGCTAGATCCCGGCACTACTACAAAATTGATTTTACGTGGTGTTCGATTTTATTTTTCCGTGATGGGCATTTGAGAAACCGCCACAGAAAATAGGTGGCCTGGCACCCCCCTCCGGCCAGAGGAAAAACCGCCACGGTTAATCGATTAACCGTGGCGGACATTGTAAAATAACCGCCACGGTTAATAGGGATTAACTCTGGCGGGCATTTTACAATGTCTGCGGCGGTTATTGTAATAAGCCCGCCACAGAAAATGAGGCCCAACCCATCAGCCCAAAGCCCATTTCCGTGTCCACAGATATATATACAGACTTAGAAACCAACCACTCCCTCCCGAACTCCCGGCCGGTCCTCGCTCCCGGCCCCCTCTCCTCCCTTCCCTCGACATCGACACCTCCCTCCCATCCCTCTCCCGCTCGGTCCTCCCGCCGCCTCCTCGCTCCCGGCCCCCCTCTCCTCTTTCTCGCCGGACGGCGGCCTCCCCCCCCTCTCCTCCACCGAGCCGGCGGCCTCCCTCCCGTCTCCTCCCCCGAGCGGCGGCGCGACGGCGCTCCCTCCACCTCGGCGGCGGCGCGGCGGCGCGCTGGAACCGGCCATGGCGGCGGCGGTCCCCCAGGGACGGCGGCGCTCCCCGAGCACGGATCCAGCGGCCCCCGAGTGCGGATCCGCGCCCCCCGACCACGGCTATGGCGTCCCCATCTACGGGCTGGCGGCGGGCGGCGGTGTCGAGCACGGTCCCGTCGTCCTCGAACTCCCGCGTCGTCCCAGCGCGGATCCGCGTCCCGCCGGCGGCGGCTGGCCTGGCCGGCGGCGATGGCGTCTTGGCCGGCGGGCGAAGCTGGCCGGCGGTGGCGGACTTCGAAACCCTAACGGGCTCAGATGCGGGTCCGATAGGGTTTCAAACTCGAATTTTTTTTTTTTTTTTTTTTATTTAGTAACCGTGGCGGGCATTGTTAAATAACCGCCACGGTTAATCCATTTTGTGTGGCGGACATTTGCCCGCCACGTAAAATAGGTCGATTAACCGTGACCCGGCTGCGTGGCGGTTTTAATGTCCGCCACGGAAAATCAAAAAGTCCGCCACGGAAAATCATTTCTGTAGTAGTGCGGTCCTAGTGTGGCGCGAGGGACGCCGGTGGCGCATGGACGGCCCGGCAACCTCGATCCGACGCAAGGAGGAGATATGCCCCTAGTCTTCCATCTCTCTCGGATCCGGTGCGAATGTTTAGTCCCTAACCGAGCTCCTTTGCTGATCCGGCGCCGGCTCCCCTTCCTCTCTGTCGTAGCGGTAGCGGTGGCGGTCCACGTAGGTGGGGCACACGCAGATGCGCGGCGGTCCGCGTGGGTCTGTGCTCGCGATCGAAGGCGGGCCGTAGATCCAGCGACAACGGATCCACCGGCGGTGCATACGGTTCATGAACGGAGGCGGCGAATCTGGGGTTCACCGTCGGGCCCATATGGACCGGAAGCCCTTTTTCTTATTCCGATTAACCATGGCGGGCACGAGGACATAACCGTGACCTCATCACCGTGAGAGGCGCCCCTTGCCTGCCACGGTTAATAAAAAATGCCCGCCATGCAAAATGATTACAATAGTAGTGTTGATGGAAAGCTGAGATTAATGGTGGTTTTCGAACCAGGATAATAGCCCATCGTCTAATAGTGATATAATCAATTCAAATATAGGGAAGGTAACGACTAACGGCGAGTAGCTGTTGTAAAGAAAATAGTGTGTATAGTTGAAATAAAAGGGTTCAGGTTAGTAGAGAATTATATTTTGTTCCAAAGCAAATACTATTAGCTACATATGGGCAAACGATTTTTGCCGTCTTGTATTACGTATATATACGCACGCCAGAACTAACATACGCGACGCTAACGGCCGCAACAATGCCTGCATGCATTGGTTTTGCCCGTGGGCTCCGGAATACGGCTTGCGTCGTTTCGTGTGATTAAATTATACTAGCAAAAATGCTACATGCGTTGCAACGGGAGAGATAACTATTAAACACTAGGGGAATTCCCCACGTGTTGCCGCTGGTATGCATGAGATATATAAATGATCTAAAATGTTAACCACTAAGCATTAGAAGATGAATGAATGGCTAGTGTCTTGCTGCGAGATTTATTTTCTTAAGATGAAATTTGTTATAGCGTAGCATTACTATATTATATTCTATATACTATATAAAGAGGAAAAAAAAACTCTCTTCGATCACTTAAACCACACGATTTTTATGTAGAAAAAGAGAGAATATTCATACAATCCTATCCTATTCTAACCCAATTTAACATCGGTTGTCAGTCACATGCTGGCCTGAAGATTAAAAAAGAGAAGTGAGGGATGTCGGGCTATTGATGGCTAGATAAAAAAAGAAACAATGGGCTTGTTTGGTTGGAAGCCTGGATGACTTGCACGGAGAAAAATGTTGCTTGGAAGTTGCCTGGAAATACGAAGGAATCTGCTGGCCAGGCAAGTTGAGAGTTATCCGTTTGGTTAGAGGCCTGGCCTGAGAAAGCTAAATGAATAGGGAGCACATGTTTTCTTGTTTACTAGAGAGGTAATTTTTTTTTTATTAATTAATAATTCCATAAATATACACAAGAGTAAGCATAAGATAATAAAATAAAATATATCAATTTATTTTATTATTTTTAATGCTCAAAATAATATTCCTATATCCATAAAGAAAAATATAAATAATTTCAAAATACTAGCATTTTAAATTAAAATGATATACATAAAGAAAAATATAAATAATTTCAAAATACTAACCATGCGTACACATAAGTAAAAGAAATGGATAAAAAGAAAAACCCGGTTGGGCCACACCATCGAAACCGATGCTACGCGGACTGATCTGTTAAGGAAAAAAAAAAAAAATCCTAACCAATTGATTAAGCTTTGTTATAATTTCCCTTTAATTTTATCTAGAACCAGCAAGGAAACAGAAGGAAATAAAATCTACAAACTAGCATTAATCCTAGGCAACCAAGTTGGAGCGCCAGGCGCTCGTTTTCTTTACCTGGCGAGGCCACCAATGCAGGCACGTTTCAGGTTTCGATCCAAACGCATCACAGGCAAGGTCCACGTTTCCGGGTTTCGATCCAAACGCATCATCACAGGCAAGGTCCACGTTTCGGTTTTCGATCCAAACGCATCACAGGCAAGGTCCGGGAAGGTGGCAGGCCAGGCAACTTTCACCAGGGTATGAACCAAACAGGCCCAATATGTACAGATGTAGGCAGGCGAGCTCCATAGGCCCAACAATAATAATTAAAAAATCCATCGCCCCGACTCTCTCCATTCTCTCCGCCCGACCGCACAGAAAAAAATCTCTACCCCGACTCTCTCGCTCGCTCTGTGCTGAGCGGCGCCCCACCTTCCCCAACCGGTGGACGCTCCTAGCCATGTCCGCGCCGCCGGGGTGCATGGCTTCCCTCGTGCCCGCGCGTCGAAGGCTGGTCCGCTCGCGGCCGCGCATCCACGGCGGGCGGAAGGAGGCAGCTCAACTGCAGCCGCACGCCGCCGTGCTGCGACCTCGGGGGCAGGGCAGGCGGACGGTGTGCGCGACCTTCACAACGCGCACTGTAGCAGTGCCGTCACCGCGCGTCGTCGTGCCGTCCGACGTCTGGAGGCTGCGCCCGGCCGCCGTCTGCTGTTGCTGGTAGCCTGATAAGCCCCGTCCCCTTCTTTGCTCTCGATCCGGTTCGCGTTCCGTGTGACGGGTCTCCGTTCGCCGATGCATGTAGCTGCACCTCCAATTGCGAGATTTATAGATGAGTAGGCGATGACAGTTTCTCAATGCCTTGATGCGCCATTGGATTTCGTGGGCAAAGGAAGACCCCCTCAATTGCTTGGCAGTTTCTGGTGCATCAATTGCTAAGAGTGTATTTCGTGTAGGTGGTGTAGCTGTTTGCAAGTGCATGCAACTGGGAAGGAGAACGGTCAGCGCATGCGCATGTGGATAGTCACGCGCGGCGTCGCTCAGTCGTATTCCCCGGCCCCGCCCATCCTCCAAACGCATGCTTCAGTTCGTCTGCTGCTTCAGTTCGTAGTGGAGAAAGTGATAGGCAATAATTATTGAACTTCTTCAGTTTCGTGTGCAGCCTGCTCCGTTGGTGAGTCGGCTTCGTCGCCTCTTGCTATCACCTACATATCAGTTACCAATGATGTGGCTTAACCACAGCGCAGAGAACTCCTTAGTGAGGTTCTTCTTTATAGGAGTTATAGAGGGTTCTTCTTTATAGGAGTTATAGATTTATATAAAATGATGAATTATCCTACATGTCTATTTACGTTTTATATGTTTTTGTAAAATTCATGTATGTCTAGGTATGTATAATAAGACATATTTATTTAAAATGTGAGAATGATTGAGAGTTTGAATGGGAGAATATAATTTATTTTATAACGACCATGACACCCATAATATAAGTAGAAGTTAAAGTTAATGATAATAATATGAATTAAAATACAATTTTAATGCATTTTTTCTCCAGTTAGAAAGCACAAACAAATTTAGATTTAAATATATCATGCCTTTAGCTTATCTATAACACCTATATGGGAAACCTCCACTAGGAATTCTCGCCTGTGGTGAAGCCACGTCACAAGGTAATCTATTCGTAGCTCCCGCATTCGTTCCCAAAAAAAAAAAAATATCCCGACCTTCCGCCGCGGATCCACCGTACAGCGTCCCACTTCAACTTCCTACGAACTGGCGTTCTTGGGTGCTCATAAGTGACGGAAGAGGGCCGTCTCCACCCCGTCTCTCCCACTCTGCGCGCTGTCGTCTCTTTCCTCGAGCCTCCGCTCCGCCAGCGCGCGCCTCTCGCCCGTCCTCCTCGCCGAGGAAGCGCGCCGCCCACCCATGGCCCAGAAAGCGCCGCCGCCGCCCTCTTCTCCCGGTCCAAGAGCGTGCCGCCGCCTCAGCGTCGCCCTGCCTGGTGTGCGAGGGGAAGGGCCCTAAGTGGAGGGAAGAGGGGGGAGGTGGTGGAGGAGGCGGCGAGGCAAAGGAGGATGAGGTCGGCCCGGCACCGGCGTGGCGCTCCCGCACCAGCGCCCCTCCGCGGCAGCAGCAGCAGACCTGGCCCCGGCCCTGGCTTCAGCTCCACCGGTGCAACGGCACCCCCTCCCCACCCCCGTCCAGCCGCGGCTAGCGCAGCTCGGGACCAGCCTCCTCCTCGGCACCGGCCTGTCCCAGCAGGACCCAACATATACGCCCGTCCCTTTTCTTCTCTATTGAAATAAAATAAAATTCATCCATGCCTCCCGACATCGTCTGCACCTTATGCGTCAAATGTTTTCTTCGGATCCGTATCTTTGCTTGCATTTATAGTTCCTCAGATTTGATGTGAATACAGGTATGCTCTGACGTTTTCCTCTTTTTTTTTTTTTCCCCACACAGTTGTAGGTACGGACGTGAGTGTGTATGCAGTTTGATGTGGATGTGTGAATGTCGATTCTATCTTCATCAGGTGGAATGCGGGAAACTATACTAAAAAAGGGGTCATGGAGTGCTGTACTAAAGGGTTTGACTGAACCAAATTATTATTCTTTCTTTTATTTGCTGCTACCGTTTGCTCCCTGTATTTGTGGTTGTAGAGTTACAGTCATGCTTTCAGATGAAGACATGAAGCCGGATTGATGGAACTAGGACCTACCATCCATATGTATACAAGGTTTGTTTTTTTTACCCCCATATTAGATATCTAGTCTCGAAAAAAATACTCTCCATAACTGAAATAGTTTGCTTATGTACCCAATAGCTCTGACTGATTGTCAATTATTTCTGTCAAAATTTTCCCTACTTCTATAGTTGTTGCTGAATCTCAGACTCTGAACCTAACTACAGCCTTCGTCAAATTGATGTCCATACCAAGGGTTATTGAAGATTCAAATGATCTCACTGAGACCTGCTAACTGCCATCCATATCAACCCAGTATTCTCATCCTAGGCAAGTATACCCACTGCATAATATTTTTATTCTTTAACATCTGCCAACAATTGATAATTCTGAAGTCTTTTCAGGTAACTGTTTATGTTGTGCAATCCACAGCGGGCAGGTCCGCAGCATCGTTCGACTTCCGACTTTTCGAGTCCCGACTCTACGACTCCTGCTGTTGACGCGTCGCACCCCGAGCCGCGGACGCCCGACGCGAGCCAGGGCCCTGCCTGGCGGCGGCGGCGGCGGCACTGAGAGGACTGGACCTGGGTGCCAGGAGCAGGTGCAGATCAAATTGATTTTTGATGTTTTTATTTTAATGTTTCTTGAATCGTGATCCGATCGATCGCCTAATTGCCTTCCCTCAGGCAGTCAGGTCTCATCAGTCGTTCCTCTTCCTCATCCTTGTTCCGTTGTTCGGCACCGCACTTCGGATTCATAGCAGTCAGCAAGGTATGAGTCTAAAATCTATTTACTATTATCACTTGATCCCAACTTTATTAAATTATAGTTACTAATTATTTCTCTAATTTTTAATGTTAGAATTTATATATGAATAGTTCTCCTAAAATTCATATGAAGAAATTCTGATAAATCTCAAAGGCCCAATATTTATGTTCTCTAATGGGCTTTTATTGTTTTTAGCCCATGAGTAAAGGTGGGAGGTGCAATATCAATTAGTACCATATTACTAATTGATGTGGAGGTAGGGAGTTTTCCTCCCTATATTTTTGTACCAAGCCTCCTTAGAATAGACACAATATAACAACTACAATTGAGAGTTTCAATTAGAAAATCCTAAAGTAGTAAAATAGTATTTTCCTATTCTCACTGCTGCGCCGCCGTTGCCAAGTCTCCAGCCCGATCGTTCGCGTGCACCAGCGACCGGGTGAGTAGGTCTCCGGAACCGTCGTCTTTGCGATCCTGCACCGGGAGAAGGCGAATAAGGTTTTTGGGAAGCGCTCTTCGCGCGACTGCTCCCAAATCTCAGCACGTCGTCTCGTCGTCGTAAGGCTCGCGCACGGGAACATCTACAAGGACATGCGATCATCGTTCGCATCTTCATCACCATGTACTTCTACATCGGCAGGTATTACATATGTAATCTAATCTTATTGTCCAACATGTTCAATCTATTTAATATATCTGGTGTATGTGTTGTGCTAGTTTTGCCTACACCAGTTGCCATGATCATGCCATGTTTTATGTTGTTCTACCATGCTATGATCTGTTATATGATTTTGAATCATGCTTGTTTGCTTCACATGCTTATTCTAGTAGATCAGTTCATCATGATTTATATTATGGAATTAATCACGAAAATTGCCTTATATTTCAACAATCCAAAAACCTTATAATAGGCTTTTTCTTGATTTAACTATGGCTGTTTTCAGCGACGTCTTTGAGACTAGAAAAGTTTTCTAGTGCACATTTTAAGAGATGGCGAGTTAAGACCATGCTACGGCTAGAGGCTAAAATGTTACGGATTCTTGTTGGATCACCTCGGGGAAATATCTCTAGAGATAGAGAAGATTCGGAGGGAAGACAACACTATCTTTAGAACAATCCTAAATAGTCTTGCTAGTCATCTAGAAGATGCAAACTTGCACTTCAAGATGAGAAGACATTGTGGGATCAACTGAATGCAACCATTGGTACATCCGAGTTGTACATTATGAAGAGCTTTTATGACTACAAGATGGTTGCTAACCAGTCTATAGTCAAGCAAGCGCATGAGGTTCAACACATGGCAAGAGAACTTGAACTCCTTAAGTATGTCATACCCGATGAGTTTGTAGCCGGATGCAATATTGCTAAGTTGCCTTCTTCATGGAAGAGCTTCGGCACAATTCTTAAACACAAGAGACAGAAAATATCAGTTGTAAACCTGATAGCATCTCTTGATGTTGAGAAAAATATTCGGGTGAAGAATACTATTGATAAGGGGAACAAAAGCCATTCTAGCACTAATTTTGTGTAAAAAACCCACATGGCAAGAACAAAGGGAATAAATCTTCCAATGCCAAATTAACAACTACCTTTGAGAAGAAGAAAAATAATGATGAGGTGCTTTGCTTCACTTGTGGACAGCTTAGTCACTTTTCCAATGGGAATAATAAGAATGTCAACCTCGTGACTATTAGCAATGGCGATGAGGGAATACAATAATGTTCCTCTTTGTACTATCGGTATTTCAATCACCAAGTTGGTGGGTTGATATAGGTGCTAATATTCATGTG
Organism: Hyparrhenia diplandra; assembly: GCA_015847255.1. Classification (NCBI taxonomy): domain Eukaryota; kingdom Viridiplantae; phylum Streptophyta; class Magnoliopsida; order Poales; family Poaceae; genus Hyparrhenia; species Hyparrhenia diplandra. The sequence continues at coordinate 406,111 of JADLZK010003871.1, forward strand.
TGTGCTGACATCTCTTTGTTTTCTTCTTATAAAGAGCTACAAGGTTCTTACGTCCTAATGGGGAATGAGTCACATGCTTACGTTCGTGGCGTTGGCACGGTAGATCCGAAGTTTACCGGGGAAAATTATACGGTGAAGAACGTGCAGCATGTCCCTACTATTCACAAGAACCTTGTTAGTGTTTTCCTTCTTTTAAGAGATGGGTTTAAGGTAGTGATGGAGTCCAATAAAGTAGTTATGTCTAAGCATGGACAGTTTATTGGTAAAGGTTATGATTTGTGGTGGCTTGTTCGCCTAAGTTTGGCGAGATTTTTGTAATAAGTCGGTGAATCATATTTGTGGCACAATTGATGATAATTCAAGTGTTTGGCATTCTCGTTTATGTCATGTGAATTTTGGTTTGATGTCACATTTATCTAGCTTGCGGTTAATTCAGATTTCACCATTGCCAAAGGTTCTAAGTGCCATAGTTGTGTGCAATCTAAGCAACCTCGAAAAGCCTCACAAGGCGGCGGAGGAGAGACACTTGGCACCTCTAGAGCTCATACATTCTGATCTATGCGAGATGAATGGTGTGTTGACTAAAGGTGGAAAGAGATATTTCATGACGTTAATTGATGATGCTTCTAGATATTGCTATATTTACTTGCTGAAAACTAAAGATGAGGCATTAGACTACTTTAAAATCTTTTAAGGCTGAAGTTGAAAATCAACTAGAAAGAAAGATTAAACGTCTAAGGTCGGATCGTGGTGGTGAATATTTTCCTATAACATTTGATGAGTTTTGTGCGGAACATGGTATTATTCATGAGAGGACACCTCCCTATTCGCCCGAGAATCCAACGGGGTTCTTTGAGAGGAAAAAATCGCTTGTTGACCGACTTGGTTAATGCCATGTTAGACTTCTTTGGTTTATCTAAGGCATGGTGGGGGAAGCTATATTGACTGCATGAGTCATGTCTGAATAAATTCCAAACGAAATAAAGAGACAACACCATATGAGATATGGGTTGGAAGGAAACCATCACTTTCATACTTGCGCACGTGGGGATGTTTGGCAAAAGTCAATGTTCCAATTAATAAGAAGCGTAAGCTTGGACCAAAGACGGTAGATTGTATCTTTCTTGGATATGCTCACAACAGCATTGCCTATCGATTTTTAGTAGTAAGATCTGAAGTTTCTGATATGCTTGTTGATACTATCTTTGAATCTCGTGATGCTACATTTTTTGAGAATATATTTCCTTTAAAAGATATGCGTAGCAATGTTAGATTTTCTACTGAATTAGCTCGATGATACTATACCTATCGAATATCTGTTGAGTCATTTGAGCAACCACTTGAGAAGGATGACAATGAAGTTCTGTGAGGAACATGAGACAAAGGATTGCAAAATCTTTTGGTGATGATTTCATTGTGTACCTTGTGGATGATACTCCCACCTCTATCTCGGAGGCATATGCATCTCTAGATGTAGATGATTGGAAAGAAGTTTGTTCGTAGTGAGATGGACTCGATTCTTTCTAATGGAACTTGGGAGCTATCGATCTACCATTCAGTTGTAAACCAATTGGATGTAAGTGGGTGTTCAAGAAGAAGCTTAGACCTGATGGTACTATTGACAAGTACAAGGCTCGGCTTGTGGCTAAAGGCTACACTCAAAAAGAAGGAGAAGATTTCTTTGATACTTACTCACCTGTTGCTAGAATGACCACTATTCGAACACTACTATCTTTGGCTGCCTCATATGGTGCGATCATTCATCAAATGGATGTAAAGACAGATATTCTTAATGGAGAGTTGGATGAGGAGATTTACATAGATCGGCCCAGATGGATTTGTAGTAAAAGGTGAAGAGCAAAAGGTGTGCAAGTTATTAAAATCTTTATATGGCTTGAAACAAGCACCTAAACAATGGCATGAGAAGTTTGACACTACGTTAACTAGTGCGGTTATGTTGTCAATGAAGCTGATAGGTGTGTGTATTATCGACATGGTGGGGCGAATCATTTATATTATGCTTATATGTTGATGATATTCTAATCTTTGGAACAAACATGAATGTCATAAATGAGGTCAAGTCTTTCTTGTCAAAAATTTTGATATGAAAGATCTAGGAGAGGCTTGATGTAATTCTAAACATTAAGCTTATTAAGGAAGAGAGTGGGATTACTTTTATTAAATCTCACTATGTTGAGAAGGTCTGAGCCGTTTTGGCTTTATGGATAGAAAGCCTTTTCCAACACCTTATGATCCTAGTGTGACATTCTTGAAAGAATAAGAAGTGTACTAGAGATCAACTCAAGTACTCTCAGTTGTTGGTTCACTCATGTATCTAGCGAATGCAACCGGACCCGGATATCTCTTTTCTTTGTGAGCAAGTTGAGTAGGTATATGTCCAACCCGGGTGATGATCATTGGCATGTACTAGAAAGGGTCTTGTGCTATCTTAAAGGTACAATGAGCTATGGAATTCACTAATGCAGGCACCCGGTGTGTGCTAGAGGGATATAGTGATGCGAACTGAATTTCTGATATTGCTCAAATCTACGCCACAAGTGGGTATGTATTTACTCTTGGAGGTGGCGCGAGTGTCATGGAGGTCTTGTAAAGAGACTATTTTGACTAAGTCAACCATGGAGCGAGAACTTACTACTTTAGAAAGCGACATCTGCAGAGGCGAGTGGCTGCGTGAGCTCTTATCCGACTTTTAGGTGGTTGAAAAACCCACCGGCTATCCTTATAAAGCTGTGATAATCAAAGCGAGATCACTAAAATGAATAGTGCAAAGGATAATTCAAAGTCAACAAGACACGTTAAAAAACGTTTGAAGACTGTCGAGAGAAAATTGAGAAACTCGGAGTAATAAGCGTATCCTATATACGAGGCGGATAAAAAACCCTGGCGGATCCCTTTACTAAAAGGGCTATCACGTAATGTGATAGAAATTGCATCTAGGGAGATGGGTATGAGACCCATATGAGTTTTCAATAGTAGTAACCCAACCTTTTTGATCGGAGATCCCGTGACTAAGGACACAGGAAGAAAAAGCTATTGGTAAGGCGAGGAGAGTAAACTAATAAACCCTCTCTATGTGAAGATGCAATACTCTCAAGAGCGAAGAGGCTGTATGGTAGGTTGACGAGAATGCCTTAATATGTCCTATTGACTTTATAAGTAAAGATCTTTGTCCCCTACGAGCATTCTTGAAAGGGCATACCTATATGAGTTCGACTGTTAAACGTCGCAGTCTATGAGATTTGGGTGATCTCTAGTAAGCTCATGAAGAGACTAAGGAGTATGACGTATATGCTCCACCCACGGAGAAAGGCTACTAGCAGCCAAGTACTAGTTTGACTTTGAGCGAAACTTATTCATACAAAACTTGCAATTCAAGGCGTAGTCCATTGTTCAAGTTGTGGATGAGTAGAACTTGAAGCTCTAGGCGGATGTTCAACTTAACAGTCTCTGCTGAAACACTAGTATATAAAACAGTAGTGAGATAAGGAAAATATCTATACTGGGCAGTTGAGATCTGGTGGGGGATTGTTAGAATTTATATATGAATAGTTCCCCTAAAATTCATATGAAGAAATTCGATAAATCTCAAAGGTCCAATATTTGTGTTCTCTAATGGGCTTTATTGTTTTAGCCTATGAGTAAAGGTGGGAGGTGCAATATCAATTAGTACCATATTACTAATTGATGTGGAGGTAGGGAGTTTTCCTCCCTATATATTTGTACCAAGCCTCCTTAGAATAGACACAATATAACAACTACAATTGAGAGTTTCAATTAGAAAATCCTAAAGTAGTAAAATAGTATTTTTCCTATTCTCCTTTCTTTTGCGCCGCCGTTGCCAAGTCTCAAGCCCGATCGTTCGCGTGCACGGCCCGGGGGCAGTAGGTCTCGGAACCGTCGTCTTTGCGATCCTGCACGGGAGAAGGCGAATAAGGTTTTTGGGAGGCGCTCTTGGCGTGATTTGCTCCCAAATCTCAGCACGTCGTCTCGTCGTCGTAAGGCTCGCACTGCGGGAACATCTACAAGGACATGCGATCATCGTTCGCATCTTCATCACCATGTACTTCTACATCGGCGGGTATTACATATGTAATCTAATCTTATTGTCCAACATGTTCAATCTATTTAATCTATCTGGTGTATGTGTTGTGCTAGTTATGCCTACACCAGTTGCCATGATCATGTCATGTTTTATGTTGTTCTACCATGCTATGATACATTTATATGATTTTGAATCATGCTTGTTTGCTTCACATGCTTATTCTAGTAGATCAGTTCATCATGATTTATATTATGGAATTAATCTGAAAATTGCCTTATATTTCAACATTTAACAGTACCATGTCATCAAGAAACTGTACGTCTGGCAATGACAAAGAAAGGCGAAAAAAACGGAGATGACTTGGCTGAATCAATGAGGGGGTCTCTTGATAAATTTCTTTTAGAACAAAACAAGCAATCCAAGAGATCCAGATACATTAATTCGTATGAATATTGCTTTTGCATTTAGTTAATTGCTTGTTAGCACCCATTCAGAAATGTGTATACTACCAATGACTAGTATTAGTAGTATTATCATGTTCATATAAAAAGGTCCAAAATTTTAAGTTCGTCCCAGGTCGTCAAATACGTAGGACCGGCGCTGATTGGGTTGTGTGAAGCAGCGGCGTGGGGCTGAAGAGAAGGCTGCAGATGGCATTGAAGTGTACTTTTGGACGGAAGAATGAATTTACGTTTCAGAGATTGTACCAATCCTTCAGGCAAGACACATCGTGTATCTATGAAAAATTCTACATAGCACATTGCAATCTTTACGCTACTGCCTGACTTTGTCAAATTGCAAACTTTTTTAAAAGGAGCATGGTGTTCCTTTATTTCCTTCCATATACTGGATTGATGCAGCATGGTAAGATCTGTGTTTCTTTAAATAAAGTAATTACATTCTGGTACACACAACCTTCCGGTCTTTGCACTACCACACACCTGACCTAATAATTATTACAAGAAAAAAAGGAGAAACTTTTAGTACAGCGAAAAATCGTACTAAAGGTCGCTGTGTCCAATATCAAATGAGCTCACTCGTCGACAGACATCAAAGTGAGCTCCATTGGACAAATAAGATAGCGGCGTGTATCCCGTCAACCTTGAAGAGGTATCTTCCACTTGAGAGGGCATAAGATGGGACAAGAACAAGAGGCTCAACCTTCACTCAACATCCAGGCGATGCGATGTAGCGGACTCACGCCACTTTGATCTGCGGCGACAGATCCGGTCAACACCAGACCACCACCTCGTCGAAGGGATGCACCTAATCCATAGCTTGCAATAGGATGGATAGGGCCTTGCACCCGGTGCATCACACTTGTAATATTGTTAATCAAATCACAAGAGTGGACGCAACACACCGTCGCATACCGGCCACATTATCGCGATCATCTTCAAAAGTTGAGGAAGAAATGACCCATGCAGTAAGAGGCACTAGAAATTGTCTCTATTCTCCATGGTTCAACACCATCATTGCAGCTTGGGCCGATGCCACCCGACGAATCGCCCGATGCGCCGACATCCGCACATGTAGAACCTAGCGGCGAATTCGGCCACGAGCACGACAAAGCGGGTCATGAGGGATGGATCGACCATTGATTGTTGTGGTGAGGAGATCGGCGGGATCAAGAGTGCCGCCCCTCCACGAGTCAAGATTGAGGGGGGTCTCAGCCAGACTTCGCCGACGCAAGGCGGCGGGCGACACCATCGAAATAGGAGAATTTGGGTCCGGCGGTCTCGCCGGGGAAGGAGGCGTTATAAATCCTTGTCTTTGGGATGCGCCACCGTCAAGATTGGGGCGGGATCTTGCGGACTCGCCGGCGCAAGGGTGTTGCCACCGTCGTGTCGATATAGGTGTCTCTCAACCAAATGGTCGAGTTGCATTTGCGGTCTTCTTTTGCTTGCCGGCAATCACATCTTGCCACTTAGAAGTGCTTCTCCCCCTCTTATAGACAATATGGGGGTGAGTGGTTTTATCGGTACCTCCACTCTTTTGGCACATTCCTTGCAAGATGGAAAGACTTGGTAACACCTTTATAATCTATAAAAGTATTTTGGCAGTTTGTTTGCAATACTGTGCAAACAATTATTCTTTGAACTCAATGTTAATGTTCATTTTTCAAGTGAGATATTGATACTATCGAGAGCGAGTTCAACTAACTCCTCTGAATTCAATATCCATAATATGGACAAACCATTGATTTAGTTTATTTAGTATGTGATACTGAGCTTGAAATGCTTTATGCATTACAAATATTTTTTGGGCATTATATATGGTACTACTATTCTCCCCCTAATGCCTGAAAAAGCTCATTTATTCTGAAACCAGCATACGGGTTGTAAATAGATCCTCTATAGAGATCTAGATACTAAACAATCGACGGAGATTAAAATCTCAGATTGATCCCCACTTTCCTGTATGGACCCATCAATGTATGCTGCAGTGGTGAGATTGGTATGTGTACAACGTAACCTAATCTTACGCAAATAGAAAATCTTTATAAATTCCAATGTATTGAATGCATATGGGGGAATCCAGTTAATCATAAGTTAGGACTGTGTAAATCTACCCGACTCAACACGAAGTTGGGAAACAGCAATTTACTAATAATGGTCTTGTATGATCTTAATATCATACTTATAGATTCCAATTTATCCCTTTGGCTATGTAATTAAACTCTTATTATACCTAACAATCGTCATTGAAGGTACAAAAGTTTAGTAGTGTTCAGGATAATGTTCATAACAAGAGCCATGGTCTACCAAATGCAAGACTAAGTGTGCATACTTCCACACTTTAGATCATCTCATAGATGTATCTATACAACCATGGAATGCCTGAACTTTCGGACAATCTTTGTGTTAGACTCACAATATTCTTTTTCGAATATGATCTAGGAATCTAAGTCAATCCGATTTTAAGATAAGTTGGTCTTAAAATCTGTTTCCCTATGGTACTTACCGTATCCATATTTGGGAAATCATGACCAAAAGAATTGCTATTAATTTTTCACGTATCTCTTTGGATGGCCAAGTTGATCATTCCAAATCTTGAATGGATCAATAGCGTGAAAAATTCTTATCGCAACATGTTGTACGGGGATAGTTGTATGCATAATACAACCAAAATGAGACTTATCTCATTACCCATGTGCCATATCTAATGTTTTCCTTTTTGTGTTTCTCTATGAAAACAAAAATGTCTATTAGGCGCATATCAATCTCTATTAGGAAAATTCGTACAATCTATATATGATAAGAAATAAATGAAATTCTCGTCTAATATATAGAAATCTATAAATATTGTCGAGTATCAAATTCATCAAAATAATACTCACAATAGTTATGACAAAAGTGTTACAACATATTTCGATTGACATTAGAAACTTCCTAGGGAGCTTCAAATTTTAAGATTGAAAACCCTTCAAATCTTAAGTCATTGCTCCCCCTGTTATCCCTTTCTATTTGATATAGATCAATCTAAAAGTTAAGAATATGACATTGTTTAGCATTTTGCTAAACATAACCACTTATATGACTTTTATTGTGTCATTATGTGGTTCTCATTATCACTACTCGATTGCACATTAGGCCTTTTGCTTCCATCATTGGAAGTAAATTGTATGAACAATAGGATCACAGTCTTAAAGACATGATCTACTTATTGTTCATAATACTCATGAAGAGTATGCCACAAAGTATGTGCATATCCTTCCATAAGATATGCTTATCGATAATCTTTATGAAAGTAGTACCTTAACAACAGCAAGGTACAATTTCTTTGATCTATAATAAATAACCCCTAAGTGAGGGTCATTAAACTTTTCTATTAGTTTATGGGATAAAACCAATAATAATGTTCATTGTCCATGTGGGATATTGATGCCATCAAAAAGCGAGTTCAACAGGCTCCTTTGAAGTCAATATCCACAACATAGACATACCATTGATTTAATGAATTTACAACTAAGATAAAACTTTAAAATCAAATATGGTAATGTTGTAATCTCAATTGCAATATTTTATAGGTATATATCTTATCATAGTTTTGGATTATTAGAGGTAGTCACATAAATGTATAGACCATATAATCTAATCATCACAAGTTTTGTTATACGCAAGACAAGATAATCTCTATGTCAAAGACAAGGAGTAGATCTTTATAGTAGGCAATGTAGGCAATGTGAATTGTTGCCTAAGCACGGGCTCTGGGCGGTATAATTCACAAGGAATTAAGCGCAGCATTTGCTTAGGACTCTACTACCTTGGTTAATACAAATAATGTGATGATAAAAGGCAATCAAAACCTCTATTTTGATTAAAATACACAATGTAGGCAATCATTAAGTTTTAGAGAAACAAGATGTAGACCTCTTAGTAGCAGGTGATTAGATGGCACGATCTTATAGCAAAAAATAATTCATAGGGGAATTAAGTGAAGCCAATGCCATAGGCTCTATTACCTTGTGTTAATTAATCAAAATAATCAAGATATTTATATTGAAATTTTTAATACTTTCTTATTCTATTAGAACTTTGTTAAATTGCAACTAACTAAACTAGCAAATTTAACCGTATGTGGTGTAAAAATTGTGGTTTGGGTGCACCAACATACTCAAATCTATTATTATATAATTACAAGTGCAACCTATATGTTGGTGCAAAATAGGGGTTTAGGGGCGCCAACATATGGCAAACAATAATTAAAGTCACAAATGTAATATGTATGTGGTGCTAAGGGGGTTAGGTGCACCACATACTCTAAACATATATAATAGAGACACAAGCATTGCATATAATATAATTAAACCACAAATTATATACAATAACAATATCCAACAGGTATATAGCAAAAGCAATCATGTTACATAATATATGTTCTTGCAAGAAAATAAACTAGCAGTCATAGGCTAATCAAACTTAGTACTGCTGTAAAGAAAATAATAAATGAAATTTAAAGGGCACAAAACCTAAATGAATTAAGCCCACGACAGCAATATTGGGGTGGGGGCGAGCGCGGCAGTCCAGCCCGCCAGCGCATCCGGCCCAGCCTGCGGCCAGCGAAGGAGTTTTGGGGCGGGCCAGGCACGCGCGTGGCCCAGGCGTGCAAGTGGCCCTGGCGCGCGGCGGCCCAAACGCCCAAGCCCAGGAGCGCTACCAGGCGGCCCAAACGCTCCAAGCCCAGGAGCGCTACCAGGCGGCCCAAGGGGCGGTTATCGCTAACTGCCCACAGACGGAGAGCAGCGACGCTTCGCGAAAAACGCCGTCGCCGTCCCGTAACCGGCGCCACCGCCCAAAAATCCGCCGCCGCCGTTGCCGTTCACCTGTCCGTCGCCGAGTTCCGCCGCCGCCTTCCGAAATCCGGCCGCCTACAGCAGCCAGCCGCTCGCGCCATCCTGTTACCGAGTGCCAACCAGCCAGCGGGCAACTGCCGCTGCGCTTCTAGCCGGTGGGCGCCGCCGCCCGCGGGTACAAGAGCGCCCGCTTACAGGCGCTAGAACCGCCGTCCGCAGGGGGCTTTGGCAGCAAGCGCGAAGGCCGTCGCCGCCTATCATCGGCTCGAAGCAGATGTATTGTCCTCTCGATACTAGGACAGGGCCAGCGTCAACGAACGGATCTCGAGCAACTCGACGGCAACAACAAGGAGAAGCAGTGTAAGTCACAAGAGACAGCGACGCCGACGATCTCTTGCCGACGGGTTCCCTGCCAACTTCTTCGATCGACTCTCTCTGCCTACAGCGTCAGCGGTGTGCAGAGCGATCAAGTGCGTGATAACGTGTAAAGAATGGAATGACTGAATCGATTGATCAGAGATTAATGTTGTGTACAAGATGATTATATATAAGGGCTAATGGCCCAAAAGGTGCCTCTTCTGAACAGGTGGATTGGATCCCCCGTAAGTGCCTCTCCTAATGATGGTAATTATCTACTTGATCAATATTAATTAATACTAATTAATCCTAACATTTGCGGCACGAGGCCACGAGTTGTTTATCTTCATCGTCGGTACACAATTAGGATATATGCTTGGTTTATCTTCAACCATACATTTTTTTCACTTATTTTTTTAACGTACAATTTGGCACTGTTTAGTTTGAGGAGAAACTGAAGTTTGGCTAGTCCGAGAAATTTTGGCGCACCGGCTACACAGAGCAACTTCAACGGCTTTGCTAGAATTATTAGCCAAATTTCATAGTTTAGCCTTGCAATTTCAATTTCCTGTCTTCAAATACCTAGAGCCCTAGTCATGCATCGGTATTTCTTGGAATATAGAAAAAGCAAGTATCTACTTATACTAAACTGTCCTTTGAAGGTGCTCATAGGGGTAGGGTTTGTGTATGTGTGTTCACAGGGGTGAGTGTGCGTGCGTGTTGAGTGCCCCAAGGCGTTATGCTTTGTGTAATCTCAAAAAAAAAACACAACTTTTTACCATCGTATTCCTCATGATTTTGTCTATGAAACAAAATCACACATGTCTATATATTTAGAAAAAAGGGAGGAAAAAATAGGACACATAGACCCTGCACGTACGTCATACTCATAGTTGCGTTAGAAACTTTGGCATGGATGGTTCTCTGATACAAACAATATTTTTTTACGAGAAATACGCCAAAATTTAGCAGGGCCATGAACCAAACATCATATAGTTATTTTTTTTTCTTTTTTGCCCATGTTTTGGGATTGCCACTTATTCGGCTATGGACAAACTTTAGCACTCATATTGCTAATAAGTTTATAAAAACTCATATTGCTATTTATATCTAAAAAGTATTACATTACAGAAATATATGATATCATCAATCAGCCCACTATTAATATATTTCTATTACGTTGAAGCTATTAAAATTGTTTCAACTCGTTAAATATTTCATTTCGTTTACGACAGAGGAGGGGAGCAGAACACAAATCGAACAAATCGTGCTGTGTCAGTCAGCAAACGGCAAAGGGCGAAGAGCCGAAGAGAACGTGGCCGTGGCGCCGTGCCCATCCATCCCCTGAGGCCCGAACCTCCCGCGGAAACCCACCAAAACCCTCAGAAACCTCAGAAAATCGCACCGTCACGAGCTCACACTCCGTCACATGTGCCCGGCCGCGGCCGACACTGACTGACACAGTGCCACAGCGCCCGGCAGCTTCAGCTTGACCCATCCCCATCACCTGTCGATCCGCAGCCCGCGCGCTTTCTTCCTCCCGCAGAAAAAGCCACCGACCGGACCGCTTCCTCGGCCGCAGCAGCCGCGCCCCTGCTCGGCCCGGCCGAATCGAGTCGAGCCCCCGTTTCGCTCTCCTCAGTCAGTCTCCTCCGTTTCTCCCCGTCAAAGCCCCCCAGCCCCGGCCCCGCGCTGCTCGGCCCGGCCGAATCGAGTCGAGCCCCCTGTTTCGCTCTCCTCAGTCAGTCTCCTCCGTTTCTCCCCGTCAAAAAGCCCCCAGCCCCGGCCCCCCGCGCCGCGCCACCCGCCTTTGGCTCCCTTTTTCCCCGCCTAGAAACCCGAGCTCTCCCTCCAGCGGTCCAGCCTTCGCTTCTACTGGCCGCACACTACTTCCCACTTCCACGCGCCAAGGAACGCCTCTTCTCGCCCGCCATGGCCGCGTCCGAGTCCGTGCCCTTCTGCGTCAAGGGCGGCGCGCCGAGGCCGCACGGCGGCAGCCACCTGGCGGCGCTCCCGGCGGGGCGGGTCCGCGAGGGGCTGGCGTTCGCGGCGGGCGCCGTGTTGTCCGCGCTCGTGCTCCTCTCCTCGTCCGCCGTCCTCGCGCCGCCGCCCGTGCCCAACATCGCCTCCCTCCCCATCCCATCCTCCTCCTCGTCCCCCTCCGCCTCCGCCTCCGCCTCGGACGCCGCCGTGGCCGCCGTCGGGAAGAATGCCCCCGCACGTTCTACGACGACCCGGATCTCTCCTACGCCGTGACGGTGGGGCCGCAGCAGCAACAGGGTTGGGGTCGTCGGCGGCGTCGCGCCATGACCGACTGGGACGCCAAACGCGCGGCGTGGCTGCGTACACGCGGCCTGGACGGCCCCGCGGTGTCTCGGCGTGTGGTGATGGTGTCCGGGTCGCAGCCGGAGCCCTGCGCGGGCCCGGGCGGCGACCACTTGCTTCTCCGGTTCCTCAAGAACAAGCTGGACTACTGCCGGCTCCACGGGATCGAGCTGCTCTACAACACGGCGCTGCTGGAGGCGACCATGGTGGCGTACTGGGCCAAGATCCCGGCGGTCCGGTCGGCGATGCTGGCGCACCCTGACGCGGAGTGGGTGTGGTGGGTGGACGCCGACGCCGTGCTCACCGACATGGACTTCGCCCTCCCGCTGGACCGCTACGAGGGCCACAACCTGGTGGTGTACGGGTGGGAGCGGGAGGTGTACGAGGAGCGGTCATGGGTGGGGCTCAACGCCGGCGTGTTCCTCATCCGGAACTGCCAGTGGTCACTGGACCTCATGGACGCGTGGGCGAAAATGGGTCCGGCCTCACCGGAGTACGCGCGGTGGGGGAAGACGCTGCAGACGGAGCTGGATGGGAAACCCAACGACGAGTCCGACGACCAGTCGGCGCTCGTGTACCTCCTGTCCGGTAAGCAGTCACCGGAGCGTGAGCGGTGGGCGAACGCGACGTTCCTCGAGTCCGGGTACTACTTCCAGGGCTACTGGGCGGAGATCGTGGACCGCCTCGACGGCGTGGCGGCGCGGTACGAGGCCGTGGAGCGCGGCCGTGCGGGGCTGCGACGCCGGCACGCGGAGCGCGAGCACCTCCTGTACGCGGCGGCGCGGCGCGAGGCGGTGAGGCAGAGGAGGAGCGGAGGAGGTGGGGGAGGGGTCCCGGGGCCTGACGGCGGCGGGCAGAAGGGGTGGCGGCGCCCGTTCGTGACGCACTTCACGGGGTGCCAGCCCTGCGGCGGCGCGCCGAACCGGATGTACACGCGGAGGCGGTGCGCCGGGGATTCGCCGCGCGCTGGCGTTCGCGGACGACCAGGTGCTCCGCGCCTACGGGTTCCGACACGCCGCGCCGCTCAGCGACAGCGTCACGCCGCTGCCGTTCGACTACCCCGCCGCCAAGCACTGATGGGAATGGGGATGGGTGGCCTCGTCGGTAGGCGGTGGCGGTGTCCGGCGGTGGGTTCGTGAACTGGTTACAGTCAGATAGATTAAATGAGACAAACTATGAATGCAGAGTGTCAGTCGGTGTGTGTGCTGTACATTTGGGAGAGGATTTGGGGTGTCTTCATACTCTCATACCGTCAGGGATTTGGGCCTATTTTTGGTTTGATGAGTGGGGAGATTTTTGGGCCTTTTTTTTAACCGACTTGTAACGCATGGATTTCGTGCAGAGACTGAAATCACTGTATCATCGTGTTAGAGTAGTGGAAATATAGTAGGACGTTAATGCCACAATGGAACAGGTCGATTCTGCGGGAATTCAGAAGAAACCTCATCTGTCCGGACGTGGTCAAAGCTTGTCTTTTTTATTGCGAGTTTGTCCAGCACACGAGGAACAAGCACCTGATCACTCATCAGTCCCTAGAACGAGAAGAGACCGAGGGTGTTCTCTTCCCATGCAAACCCAAAAAGTTGCTACAGTTCCCTGTCACATCAAATCTCTTAACACACGCGAAAGTATTAAACGTAGGTAAATAAAATGACTAATTGCACAATTTGGCTGAAAAGTTCGAGACGAATTTTTGAGCCTACTTAAATATGGTTGAATGATAATAATTATCAAATACAAACAAAAAGTCTTCTGATGGCAACCCAATATATTTCACCAACTAAACACCCCCGGCGATTCCGCGGGACCTGCCTGTGTCGGCGTCGGTGTGGCTGGCTCTTGCGCTTCGTCGGCGGCGTCCCTACCCGTCCCCGATCGCCCATCCCGATCGCGAGGCTATTTTGAGCAACAACAGCGACGGTTCCTGGCTGGTGATATGGGCTCTCACGGTCCTACTATTGCCTTGCCAGACGGACCATTGCACTTGCTTGGGTTTGGACGTGACCCAACCCGGTCCTCTCACCCCGGCCACCCGGAGGCCCCGGGGAAGGGGACTTGTGGTGTTGGGACTGTTGGTCGTCGTCGGTTGGCTTTCACGGCGAGCGTGGCCGTGAGACACCCGAGCCGAGGAGACTGAACTGAGGTGAGGCGACGACAGCGAGCAGAGCATATCACGGCGGTGATTCGTGGACGTGCGTGCTTTGTATATTTGGCGCGGCGGAGGCGCGGAGCAGTCAATGCCGGAGGAGCCGGAGGAGAAGGTGTGTTGTTGTCCACTGTGGCTGTGCATATGGATAGCGACTGAAGCGGATCTGACTGGTTTCGGGAGCACCAGCTGGTGTTGTGGTGGTAAAAAAATTACTGCATTTACAGCAAAAAAAAAAAAAAAAAAAAAAAAATCTGTAGAGTACGTGACGTTGACGGTGGCATGGCATCGGCCTCGTGCTCGTACTTCACTCGTGGCTCCACCAATCCGTTTCGTCCATTCGTCAACTCATCATGCTATCTTTGTCAAAAAAAAAATCATCATGGTTCTATGATGAATAACGTACTACTCCCTCCGCCCCAATCGAGTTTGTCACCCTAAATTCCGTGTCATCTTATTCGACGCTTCTTCTTATTCAAATTTTTTGCACAAATATAATTTATTTTGTTATGACTTATTTTATCAATAAAGATACTTGAATATTGATTAATTTATTTTATGTTTTGCATAAATATTTTGAATAAGACGGATGGTCAAACATGAAGTTTAAAAGTCAAAACCACAGCACTCCATGGGACAGAGAGGAGTAGTGCACATAATGCCTGCAAAGTACAGCACTGCTACTAGCTAGGTATTTTTGCTCACACGACCAACTCATGACGCTTGGCAGCCAAGAGAAGACAAAGGATTCCAACGAAAAAGGATGTTGTTTCTGAGAGCATATCAAGATTTTACCAAACCAAGTTGTTATCCTTGATTTTTTTTAAAAAAATAAAGTGCTAAAACAAAATTACCTCCAATAGTTTATGTGTAGGATTGCATAGAAAAGCGAACTGTGAGCGAGAAAAACTAAGACGCTGTTTGGTTCCAAATAAACCGGTGTTTGATTGCAAATGCCTTATAAGTCGAAAAAATGATGACTTATAAATTTTAAATAGGGATGAACCAACCTATTGTTTGTAAGTCACCCTCGCTTGTAAGTTGGTGGTGTTTAGCAAAATAAATCACTTATTTAAGTTTTTATTATTGATTTATTTGAACCTAACGGAGCCCAAACTTTGCACATTGTAGACATAGGTCTCAGTCAAACCGAAAGGACTAAACAAGTACTCCCTCCGTTCCACAAGCAAGCAATTTTTTTTTGACTTATATAAATCGTGTTTGACCTCTCGCCTTATTCAACTTTTTTTAATAAATATTATCACTTTTGTTATGACTTATTACATCACTAAAGATATTGTAATGAGATTTTATTTGTTTTATAATTTATATTAAAATTTTAAATAAGACGAGCAGTCAAATACAGTTTATATGTGTCAACAGCCTCAAAGCTTCATGGGTGATGAGGCAGAAAAATGACACGTAGAGAGATAAACGAGGCAAGGGCAGTGCAATGCTAACATGGGCTGTGACAGCGAACCGGGTACGATGTCCATGGGGAAGCGACACGTGCACTCTGGCCCATCGAAGAATTTATAGCCCGTGGGCCGTGAGTGACGTAGCCCAGCAACGTAACTGTAGTACTCTTCTTGGACGGACACGGGTCAAATAAGTCAAGGACTCAAATTTCTCTCCCTTTTTTTCTGCCTTCGATTCGATTTATTTTTTATTTTATTTTATTTTATTTTATTTTATTTATCCACGAGCTACACGACACGCATACGAATCCATCGTCGGAGCCCGGCGCCGCACCGCACCGGCGCCGTATGCTTCGCGCGTGCGCCGGCGGCCGACGCGAACGCCGCCTCATGGCCTCCCTCATCCCCTCCTTCCTCTCTTCCTCCACCTCCTACTCCACTCGCCAGCCCCAGCGGCCGCCAGCCGCTCCTACGGCCCCTCCCCTCCCGCCGCAGTCGCAGCAGCGCGCTCATCACGGTTCCGCCTCCTATTGGCGCGCGCCGCGGCACGGCGCGACCCCGAACCCGACCCTGCGCGGACGCCGACGCCTGTGCCGGCGGTCGAGGAGAGGAGGTCGCTGGCCGTCAGGACGGGGAGCTGTTCCTGGGGCTGGCGGCGCTGCTGGTGCGCGGGGCCGGTGCCGGGTCCGGGCGCAGCGCGACGGGTGGGGCGGCGGCGGTGGAGGAGGTGGAGGCGAGGGACGGGGTGGTGTGGGAGCAGCGGCCCGAGGACGTGGACGCGGAGCGGAGGCGGCGGGAGCTCACTAGCCCCGGCTTCAGCTTCTCCGCCGCGGGGCTGCTCTTCCCCTACCACCTCGGCGCCGCGCAGTGCCTCATGGACCGCGGATACATCACCGTAAGAATGCTTACCCCATGGTCCGATCTGCATATCCGATCGATGTTGTAGTGATGCATGTATTACAGCTTTTGATAAGATTGGATAGATGAATTGTGCTATTGTGCTTACCAACTGGTGGATTGATTGATGTTGATGCCTTTCCAAACAATATTGACCAAACAAATTGCAGCTAAAAACTTAGCATAGTATATATATGGTTGAATCTGGCATAAATTTCTTAGGTAGTAGTAGCTTCTTTGTCTCTTGGGACCTCTTGGTCTCAAGCTAGTTTGGATGTCGTAGCATCCTTGTTACAGTTATGCATGGGAGGGAGCTTATGTTTCCATGTGGTTCACGAATTTTGTGTGATACATTACGCACTCTTACTGTTTGTGTTGTGCAGCCCTCCTTATAATGTTTTTTTTTTTTTCCGGAACTCATATTAGGAGAAAACTCCGTTAGCTGGCTCATCAGCTGGTGCCATAATCTGTGCAGTGATCGCGTCTGGGAACACAATGCAAGATGCTCTGCAGGTGACCAAAGTTCTAGCTGACAACTGCCGGAGTAAAGGCACAGCGTTTCGCCTTGGGGTATGTGTTCCCTTTTTACTTGGAATGAATATCTCTAGGTTATGTTGCAGATGACGTTGGGTATCTAATTACTAAGCAGTCCTGTGTTAGCCGGCTATGCCTTTTAGAGGCAGGTTTCGCAGAAGCGGTAAAAGGCTATTTTGTTTGCCTCTGCTAACCTCATTTAGCGGTTTTGCAAAATTATAGCGTCCACTAACCTCATTTAGCGGTTTTGCAAAATACCAGCACAAACCAATAAATCATAATCTGCAGACTGGAATTGGAAGTCCCAAATGGTGGAGGAATCGATTACTGGTAGAGGTCTTTCAGTATCCTACATTGCAATAGCATGCAGTCACAAAATGACTTAGGCTGCTCCATCAATCGCTCGCGCACAGCCAAACATGCAGAGCTCCAAGCAGTAGAAAAGCAAAGCAGAAAGCACTGGGTAAGTTGCATGCCGAGCGGAGAGCACTCACTAGCTCTGCCGCGACCTTGCCCTCCAGGAACGCCATTTCCTGGCAAATCTGCAGCTACAGCCGTCTTGGCTCTTTCTGGGGAGAGTTGAGAGGAATGGGGGACAGGATAGGATGGCACAGTCGTCATGGTCATCTTGGGCCGACGCACGCGGATGTTCTGATAAGGCCCACGGTCCATGATGATTTCAGGCCGAGTGTTATGCTCTATGGCGCTAAATTATCCCTCATTTAGCTGATTTAGTGTGCTAATCGCTGCTATTAGTGGAAACAATAGTTTAGCGATAAAAGGTGACTATGCTAGCGTTTTTCACCCCCAATATGCTATAGCAATCTAAGCAGAGGCTATATCCCGCTATTTTGAACTTTGGTGAGCAGATTGAATTTTATTTGGTTTTAACCCAATATTTCTGTTTGCTTGTGTAGGCTGTACTCAAGGATGTCCTTGACGAGTTTCTCCCAGATGATCTTCACATTAGGTGCAATGGAAGAATTCGTGGTAAGCTTAATATTTTTTTTTACAAGCACTGCCTCTCCATATTAGATATGTGCATCTTCTGGTATTTTGTTCTTGATGAGAAGTAACTCGCTATTGCCATTTTGAGAGAACTTATATTCTTCTCATACAGTTGCTATTACTCAGCTATCCTGGAGGCCTAGGGGCTTGCTGGTCGACCAATTTGACTCCAAAGAAGATGTCATTAATGCAGTCATTACATCCTCGTTTATTCCTGGGTAAGACCAGCTATGTTCTTTCCTATCCGTTCATGTATCTGTAGTTATCTTTTTATTAGAAGAGTTAAATAGCGGCTTTCTTCTCATTTCAGGTACTTAGCACCCAGGCCGGCTACTTTCTTCCGTAATAGGCTCTGCATTGATGGGGGCCTTACATTGTTTATGCCGCCCACTTCTGCTGCAGAAACAGTATGTACCTTTTGGTTTCTGCAATGCTAATGCTTAATCTTAATGTAGATAAAAGCTATCAAAAGCATAGTAGAAAACGAACATATTGCACCAGTGGTGCCACATAGTTTCATTCAATGACACATGAATACATGATATGTACCATACTATCTGTTTGTTTTGTGGTGCTCATTACTTATCTGCCTACCATTGTAGGTTCGAATATGTGTTTTTCCAGCCAGCCGTTTGGGATTGCAAGATATTGGGATTAGTCCAGATTGCAATCCAGAGAACAGGGCTAGTCCAAGACAGGTGACTCAATGTTTTTCAGCTCGTACATCAATTCCATGGTCTATTGCTGACTGTTTCACTTTGTTCTCAAATGCCCTCTAAATCTATTGCAGCTGTTTAACTGGGCTCTGGAACCTGCTGAAGATGAAACTCTAGACAAATTATACGAGCTTGGGTACCTGGACGCAGCTGTATGGGCCGAGCAGAATTCTGCTGACCTTATCACCAAGAATGATCAATCCCTTGTGGCTGATTGAATCAAGTTCTGTTTGCTCAAAACTAATTTTGGTATCCAAAGCTGAGTTTATGGGAGTTTGCACCTGTAAAATATTGTAAATATAGCACCCTCACTGTCGAAGGTGGCATTGTGCTGCGTTGGATTTGAGTGTGTGTAGAAGGAGCACATGAAATGGTGATGCCACAGAATTTTCATAGCTGTGACAATACTGCAGAACAGGTTGGTAGTAAGATGATCAGCATGATTAAATGTATATGATTATAGATGATGTCTGACCTGAGTTTAAAACAGGGGGATAATGTTTGTGCCAGACACTTTTTAAGGACTTTTACATACTATAAACTTCATGTAACCATAGATTGATAGTGAGTTTTCCTTTTGAATTGATCAGTAGTAGTCAGTGTTTGATTCTCAGATTGGATGTGAGCTTCCAGCCCTTGAAGTGAATCTGTCAATTCTTCGCTCTACAATTTCACGCAGGATGTGATTATGCATCAGAAAATGTAGAACAGGCAAAACAAAACAGTTATATACATTGTTATAAATAATCTGCAACACCTTAGCCTATCTGAGGTCTACATCAAACCCGAACCATATGCCTCACAGGAACGGATAAAAATCACGTACTTCTACAACAACCTTATGTAACTTTGGAACAGAAGGGCATTTCTACAACCACCTTCCGTAACTTTGGAACAGAAGGGGATTGAAGACTGGACCACCAAAGCACTTCTACAACCACCAAATGACTTTGGAACAGATGAAGCATTGGAGATTGGACCACCAAAAATTAGACAGGCAAATAAGTATTCTTGAAACATTAATTAATGCTCCAAAATATCAATTGTTTCTGGGACCTGGGCATCAGGAACAAGAAAAAGCTATTCCCGCTTGTCCTCCTCAGCCTCATCTTCTAAGCTGAAAGCACCACTAACACCAGCACTTCTGTCCTTGTCCATCTTTACCATCCCTACTTCACCATCTCCTTTCGTCAGAGATTGAGATTCCTCATCATCATCGTCAGCAGCTTCACCTGAATATGCATATCTGAACAAAAAAACACAGCACATGGATTACAGAGCAGGTCGTACACATAGAACAGCTGCCGGTGGTGGTAAGACAAGAGGCAACCAGCAACCACTAGATTATGCATTGCCTTTAAAAATTAAAATGGAAGATAATTACCTTTGCGAGCTTTGTGATGGTGCCCACAGATAACAAATCACAAGAAGCAACACAAACGCAAGAACATCCCAGAAGGCAGTTATGATCCAGGCGCTCTGCCACCTCTCACTGAAGGGGTCTGTTGCTTTGAAATAAACCTGCAAAATGAGGCAACAGTAACAACTAGGTGATTCAAATCTTGGTTCAAAACTTAAGATTCACGGGAAAAGAATTTTCAAATAAATTTAGCCAGTTTAAATATTATCAACCAATGAGGAAACTATGTTATCTCCTTGTATGGAAACTGCAGAGATTTATGCATATGCAGAGAATTGTTTGATAATAGATGCTCATGATTCTGAATAACTTCAACCAATCCAACAGCCTATGAATAATACTCACACATGCATTGGATAAAAACTGCATGCCACTCATCAATAGGTTTCGTGCCACTCATCAATAGGTTTCATGCCTTTGGTAGTGATAAAAACTGCATACAATTCATCAGTTACTTTGATGCCATTGGTTTTGGTAGCAATTAGCATATTACTTTGAGAGAAAGCTCACTTAAAAAAGAGGGTCTTAGCTATTAGTGTGGGTCAATAGATCTTATGAATTGGCTCCTCAGCTAAAGCACATTTCAATGAAACAAATAAGATGGGATTGTTTTCTTGAACATACAGGAAAATAAGGTGAGAGTAAAATTGACTATTCTAATCATAGAAACACATGTTCATATACCACAATTCTATTCAACGTCTAATTTAGCCAAATCATACTTTCTCGTAAATAGTTTGATCCAGTGTGGCACAAGACCAGCCATTGCAAATTTGCAATATTTTGGACAGCAGAAACATGTTTGAACAAACCACAATCGTTTATGGAGGTTGGTATTAAGAACTTAAACCTAAAAGAAATCTGCTAAAGGTGTAACAGTGACACGTTGCTGCCTCATATTTTCTTCTCCTTCAAATGGCAGAAGCATTTCTTTGAGAAAGTATTTGGAGTTCAGTGAAAAAGTAACAATCAAATAGATCGAAAAAATCCCAGGTCCATCGGTTAACTACTGTTCTCATATTTACATGGCACAACTTCAGGACGTTATAAAACTTGGATCTTCATTAATCTTATAGCAATTTAATGGACCAAAATGCAGCAAGACAATCTCATGTTGTTAGAAGAAATGCACCCAAATGTTCCTGTAGACATAATGCTTTTTTTTTTTCCAAAATCATGGCTGTATAGACATAATGTTCACTATGGATTTATTCGGAGAAATTTACATACCTCATAACCAATCCAGGCAACTGAAGCTATCACAGAAACAGCCAATGCATTTGTAAACTTTCTGTATATATCCAATTTTACAGAACTCCTCCTTGCCTAATGAAGCGAGAAAAGTAGCAAGTTAAAGAAGCAACATAAAGACAAAACTCTTCATCCAGGTTTAACAGACTTCCTAACAACTTCTATCTGCTCAAGAACATGTCCTACACTTTCTGAACACATGAACCCATCTACTTCATGATTAATATAAGTATTAAGAATTTCGAGCAAACTAGTCACTTTGGCAGATCTAAATTAGCTACATTTTCTGAAATAACAAAGAGCTACTGCATTACATTTGTAAATACTAACATTTGTGGAAATCTACAAAATTTAGATTGTATGAATTTACATAAACAAAGAACAATTAGAAATACTTTACTTGTTAAAATACACTAAATTAAGTTACCTGTAGCTTCTCTAGCGTGCGGGAAAGAGAAGTGAAAATCCAGAGTATGAGAAAAGCATCCAAAAATGCATCAGGAAGGACCAGGAAAAGCCTTGCTTTGCCTGATATATCATTAATTGTTCCAACATTTTCTGCGATGTCCAGCAACTCAGATGCCAGGAAATATGTAAGTCCAAGTAGCAATACCTTGGAAGTGAGACCTCCCAAAGTCGGACGAACAACACCGTAACCCATTGAGATAGAAAGGATGAGTAGACGCGAAATTGTTTTTCTGATAGCTCCAACAGTGACCACCCAAGTTGTGATTCCAACTGCGCGCACACCACTGCTGTTGAAGTTCAAGTATTCAAAGTACCATAGTGTCATCTCAAACAGGCCAAGTGCAATGACGAGAGTGATCCAATTCTGGATTGGCAATATATCCCTCCAGAACCTTATGTATTGGCTAAACCAAACAATCATTACCAACAGATACGCCAGCGACATGAGAACATAGAATTTCATCAAAGGCGCCATTCGTCCAGGTAGATACCCACCAGGATTCTTCCAGATAGTCTTCCCACTCATAGTTAGGCCTCTCAGTTTTGGATCACAGGATATGAAGAACAAGTTGTACATGCCTGTCTTTGTAATGCGCACTGGCTCATCTTCTAACTTGACTGAAAGGTGATTAGCGCTGAAGTGCGTGTCTAACACATAGGGCCAATCTGGATCATCAGAGGATGGCCTCCTGATTACTTCCCCTTGCTTGCAGCCCTCTAGTTTAGCAAGGTCCGGGGTACAGCATATGGACCTCTGTCCGCCATAGGCAGATCCCCCAATGTTATCCCTGTCCGCAGCCTCAAATAGGATAGCCTGTACCAAGCCTGTACTATGTGCCATTTTTGCGTGTGAGTCGGCAGCTTCTGGGGTTCTCCAAAATGTAACATTCACAAACCTGAGAGTAAGACAGCGCACGTAGTATGTAAAATTCAGCACCACAGCACATGGTTTAAGTCTTACAAAAATAGCCAATTAGTTAAGTCAATTGTACAAATTTTAGCTTATTTGTGTTTGATGAAAGGATAACTGCACACAAATGGGTTGAAATTCTCCAAATCGGTGGCTAATGCAACCAAAAAGAAGAGGAAAAATATCAATGACATTAAAGATTGCTCTTGTTCAATGTGGTGACCACTACCCTTTACTATAGGTAAGCACATGTTGAACACAAAGTAAAAGGCAGCAACCAAAATGCGTTGGTTTAACACAACCAAACAGCTGATCCCCACTCTAGTAAGTAAGACGAATGTGGGCAGCACCAGTCACCACTGAAACCAAAACAGGGTAAACACAGCACAAACCCATCTGCATCCAGGTCCTCAGCAGGAACCCGAATTTCTAAAGCATCGCGAGCAACCCTTGCACATTCATTTCACAAGGAATCACACACTGACCATTACCCACCCAGGAGCAGAACCTGTCCACCAAATGTGGCACCAAGCAAGCAAGCAGAGCAGCGGCAGCTCCAGCAATCAGTTCCCATTCCCCAGTGCGCGCTCTAATTCCACTGGTTCCTTAACTCTAGCATCAAACCAGCTTCTAGAAACTAGGGCCAATCACTGCGTTGTTCTCCAGCCAGCCACCCGAAGACAACAGGGGAGGGAGCCAGGAGCGTTGGGGAGGTGGGCGTGAGTGAGATCGACAGAGAGAGTTAGTTGCTCACTTGATGAAAGAGGATGAGGGGGCGGCGAGGTCTGCCCCGTCGGCGACGATACCCTCGCTGCCCCCGGAGAGGAGGAAGGCGTTGCCCCACCTCGCGGAAGGGCTCCCGGTCGTAGGTGTGGATCGACGCCTCCGCGCCGCTGGCCCACCACCCGGCGGCGATGAGCGCGGCCGCGAGCACCGCGAGGCGGCGGAGATCCATGGGAGGCGCGGAGATCTCGCTCGCGGCTGGCGTGGTGCGGTGGGTGGTGGGTCGGAGGGAGTAGATCGGTCACTCGCTTGTCACCGGAAGCGAACTCGGGGAGGAGAGGAGAGGGGCTGAGCCCGTGGGGCCCGCTGGTCAGTGACGCCTGAGAAAGGACGGCGCAGCGGACGGAGCCAGGGCGAAGAGAATGTTCGAGGCTCGCTCGCGGTTTGCCGACTTGCACGAATCAGTGCTGCTGGTGGCAGGAGCTTTTCCGATACTTTTTTTTTCCTGGATCCATCCATCCATTTGTGTCAAGTTTGGACGATGGAACAGTAAACCGATCGGTTTGGTTAGTCGGTAGCCATGTAAATTTGGCTACGGAGGAAATTGGTACCTATCGATTCTTTTAAAAATTCAGTACTGACAGAATTCGGTATCGGTTGTTATGGTTTGGTTCCGGTATTTATCAAAAGAACCGATAGTACATCACGTCAGGAAGCAATGAAAGGATTGGAAGCAAATTGGAGTCGCAGGAGGGACGACTTGCCCTCAGGCCCGGCCCTGTCAAATTATAGACCTGGAGGCCCTTCCGATTTGCCAACCATTTAATCTTTGTTAGGAAACAACAAACAAGTTATACATCTTATCTTACCATAAAAATATCTTCTAACGTTTGTTGCTGCAAAGTCACTCATGATGGCATCAATATCAGTTGCATCTAATTATTTTCTTTTCGTTGCATAAAGTTGCCATTTGCCAACCCTTTAATCTTTGTTAGGAAGGTCTCAGCCGATCGCTGGCAGCCTCTCACGAGAACCAGCAGGGAAGTCACGGCCGCGCGGCTGCGGCGTAAGGGCACGATGTTGCGGACGCCGCGGAACTGTGGAAGCTGGATCGACTATAAAAGACTCACAACTGCAGACTCTACTAGTGGTTTTTCTACATTTATTCTTTTCTTTGGGGTGACGCTATATTTATTGAAAGAGAGAGGAAAACACAAGAAACCAAATCTAACTAAGAAACCGGGTCTTCACGTAAACCAAGACAATTTGTGAGGTGACAAGTGGGCCATGTGACATCATGATACAAAATTGCATTGTGAGAGATAGTTTCTTGACGTAATGTCGAGACTATAGAAACCATGATAGTTTAGTATTGTGAGAAGGCCTAACACTACGCTGGCGGACTCATATCCGTATAGCCTATTTGGGGTTGGCCCTGCTTGCATGGAATCGCAACTTCGCAAGGACACGATAGGTGTATATACAAGATATACTTAGTACTATATATATATATATATATATATAGGAAACCTCCTAACGTATTTGGTCATGGGCCCCTTGGCCTCAAGGGCCGGTTCGGCTGCCCCCAGCGCACCCCCAGGGCGGGGCTGCTTGCCCTGGCCAGCCATTGCCCTCGCGCCTCCTAAAGTGCTTGCCTCCTCCTCGTGCTACACCAGCCGCACGCCGCCGACCTCCACGATCACCGACCGTTGCCACCACAATTGCCGAACCCAGCCTAATCCTTCGACGGCCCCACCCTCTCGATGAATTTGGAAGGTGAGCAGTGACGAAACCAGGGGCAAGTAGGGCCCCTCCCCAAACACTGT
This sequence comes from Hyparrhenia diplandra, assembly GCA_015847255.1. NCBI lineage: Eukaryota > Viridiplantae > Streptophyta > Magnoliopsida > Poales > Poaceae > Hyparrhenia > Hyparrhenia diplandra. The sequence goes on from JADLZK010003871.1 coordinate 431,469, forward strand.
AGATTCATTAAAAATATTATATAAATATTTAAATTTATATAAAAGTATTGATTTCACCCATTTTCATTGAAATATTATAATTTTAGATAAAATAGTGTAAATTTTATATGTAAGTTGTTGAAACATATAATTATATATGTATTTTTATCACACTAAAATATACGATCATATTTGTCCGGCCCCGTAATCAAATTCGCTGGGGCATTCCCGCGCACCCGCAATCCCTCCCCAGCGACAATCACACACTGTGCCACCGCCTCGACCCCGTGCAACAGCATCGCCCCGCCCCGTTGCCACCGGCCGAGCCTCACCGTTGAATGAGCTGCAGCCTGAAACACCGCCGCCTCCATGACCTGAAGCCCCAAGACAGGAACCCCTTTTGTCCTCTCCTTCGCTCTCGTCTGCTTCTGTCTACTTTTCCCGTTCGCCGTTTCCTTGTCGTCGTGTGTGATTTCTGCATCCCCAGGCGCTCTCCATGCGCGCTCATTGGTAAGCTATGGCTGTCGTCTGCTTGACACCTATGTGCAATGTGCTAGATGTGGGTGTGGGATGATCAACCTTTGCCAGAGTTAGGTCAGAGTACACAAGTACGTTTTGCTCCCATCATGGTGAGCAATACATCGGTGCTTGTGTCATCCAAGCTTCAGTGTAAAGGTCTTCGACATGTCAATTCTCTTGGAGTTGGTATGGCAAGCATGTACTCCCTCCGTCCCAAAATAAAAAGCACATTCTCGCTTCCGGAAGTCAACGCTTTCAAAATGCCGGCAATTATATATTAAAATATATAAATATTTGTGCTAAGTAATTAGTATCATTGGAAAGATCTTTAAGTCTAGTTTTTTAATAAATTTATTTGAAGATTTAAATGTTGCATATATTTTCTACAAACTTAGTAAAAGTTGAAAAAAAGTTTGACCGGCACGCGTTTCCCATAGCGTCGTTTATTTTGGGACGGAGGGAGTATGCTCCATTGCTGTAAATCTAAACATGGTACCATCGTCCATGCCCAGAAAAAGGAGACCAGAAATTAATGGTAGGATCAGCAGCAGCCGGTCGGTGGGCGGCGCCCTGTTGGCGCGTCGTCTTTTTTTGGTAAAAAACTCTTAGGGCACTCCCAATGGTGTATTAATGGTAGTTTCTATCTCTATTAAATGGATCGCCAACTAAGCAAAATGATGATGTGACAGCCTAATTAATGAGGAAAGAGAGCAAAAATCATAGAAATGGTTTCTTCATGGAGAAACCATGTCTACTCTTGACCCAATGCACAAGAAACCATGAATTTGCCATTGGGGAGAAACCACTAGTTTCTATGGGGTTAATGCAACTCTCCCCATTGGTGGAATTGGGGAGAGAAAGAGAAAATAATTATTACTCGAAGAAACTACCCTTTGTGAAGAATGGTTTCTATAGGTGATTTCTTTTGCTATGGAAAGCGTGTCGGTTTCTTCCATTGGGACTGCCCTTACAGTCGTTACACCTCGGTGACCATACACAGCCTCCTTCTCAACACTTAACCTGTTCGAAGCCTCCTTTTCAACACCTAACCTGTTTGTTTGTATTCCATGTAGGTCCCTCTAATATGAAAAGCATTTCACCCGAAGAGGTCAAATCATTTCTATTCTAGATTGGTGGCTGAGGTGGAGATCGCAATGGACGGGCAAGCTCAGGAGGGGTTCGGACTCCTTGTTCGCTAAACCCTAAGGGAATTGGAAGGAGAGAACACGCGGTGCTTCAGAGGAGCGAGCTCAGGAGGGGTTCGGACTCCTAGTTCGCTCTCATTGTCCGGGAGACTTGGAAGGATAGAAATGCACGTTGCTTCAAAGGAGCGGCTCGGGGGGGGTTCGGACTCCTTGTTCGTTCTTATTTGTCGGAAGACTTGGAAGGGAGAAACGCGTGTTGCTTCATAGGAGCGAACACCAAGGTTGAAGCGCTTACGGTGACCATCAAACTTCAAGCCGACTTGTAGGTGTCGTTGGTGCTAAGCATCTAAGGAGTTTATTACAACAGTAGTAGTAGGCTATCAAAGCGTAGGGCAGGGGCGCAAGTTCATTGCATTTACGTAACACATCCTTGATGTAAAAACTCTCTTTTTTTAATATAAATACGCATACGAATCTTTTGTGTGATTGAGAAAATGCTCGCGATTACTTTTTCGTTTATATAATCCATACCATAAGCACCACACGCACCTTGATTTGGGATGGCGGTCGGAGACAAGAGAGCCAGCGGTGGTAGGTGGGTGGCCTCGTTCCTCTAAGCCGAGTGCGCTCTAAGCCACAGAACTTAGAGCATCTCCAGCATATTGAAGATCTCTAGATTGGTTTTGGCTAATTGATGACATTCTTAGGACTAAACTCTATATGCTAAGTGTTTGATTTAGTTGGAGATTGGTCAAGCCAAGGTTGGTGCATGATGGTCATGGTGGATGGATCGAGATGATTCAAATGATGATCAAGTGCATGACTTGGAGTGGATCGAGGATCAAAATGGGCTCAAGGCAAAGGTATATCCATATGGCCATTTTGATTTTACACTCAAGACACCATAGAGGGTGTGAGTGATTATAGGATCGATAAGCCGTACTATAAAGAGGGGAAAACTATCGTACATATCGATCCTCATGTGCCTCTAGGTTCAAAATCATTTGCATGCATTCTAACCTAGAGAGCTAACCTAACCTTCGAAATTGATTGTGAAAATGCTAACACACGAGCACTTGGTGATGTACACGTGGTGGTGTTGGCACATTCTGGCGGTAATGGTTGCGGGGTTGAGTTGGGTTTGGGAACCGCTCATCCTCCCGCCGAGCTTGCGGCGGGATTCGGCGCTTTGAGAAAATGAAATGTCTATTTTCATTGGCCGGATGCATCAAATGTTGATGAAAACATGCTATCCCTCGTGCACAAATTGGTATATTTGTTGGGTAGCATGTTGGAGCAATGGCGGCGAAGGGAACGACGAAATTTTCGCTGCTCTGGCTTGGCCACCGGACGCGACGATCGGAACCGTGGCCGGAAGCCGCGAGGCTTTCGGCCGCCCGCTCGGTGAGTGCGTCTGGCGAGCAATTTTTCGGTGGATCGGCGAGGAAGCGGCCGGACGCCGCCGGCCGGAAGCCCGTCTTGGCCGGAAGCACCGATCGAACCGCGGCCGGACCGCTGGCCTTTCGGTCGGTGATCCGGTTGGGTTTGTCGGTTGTGGCCGGACCCACCGGCCGGACTCTCGGTGAGTCCCGATCGATCGCGTCGATCAGGCGCGTTTTTGGCGCGCGGTGCACCCCAACGGCCACATTTCGTGGTGGGGGTATTTATACCCCCTTTGGCCGGCTCTAGGAGGTTTCTTGGTCATTTTGAATCAATCCTAACACCTCTAGAGCTGAGCACTCATCCTCCTCCTCACTCCTTTACTTGAGAGCATCCATTCTAGTGAGTTGAGGTGATTCAAGTGCACTTGCTTTGATTGTTGCATGTAGTGGCGCTTGTGGATCGTTGTGAGCGGTGGTTTTCTTGTTGCTCTTGGAGAGCACCACTCCTAGCCGGCTTGGTGATTGCATGGTGGAGGCGTTGGCAAGAGAAGGTGAATGTTCTTGGCCACCTCCAGGTGATTTGTGAGAGGGTCACACACTCCTCGTCGGGAAGACAAAGTGTGAGTAATTCATTGCTCGTGTCTTGGGTACCTCTCATTTGCATTGGGTGCGAAGCCTAAAGGCATTTGGCTTGGAGTGAGCTCCACCTCGACCCACACGTGAGAAGGTCGGCACAACGGAGATTAGCTTGAGGGTGCTCAAGTGAACTTCGGGTTAAATCGTGTGTCTCCACTTGTCTCTTGGTGATTGGCTTCAATTTGGTTATCACATTGATTCATCCTTGGTGATTGGATTGACTAGCCTCGACATTGTGGTATATCACCTCTACACACTTGCATTTACTTTGATATATATATTACGCTTGTGTAGTTGAGTAGAATTGCTTAGTTGCTTAGTCTTGTTTAGAGTAATCTAGCTTGTTCATCTAGTTGGTAAAATAGCGACTTAGCCTTTGTGTGTGATTTAGAGACTATAGCAACTAGAATTGGCAATAGGTGGCTTTGTCGACAAGTAGAGCTAGAGCAAACGCGTTTATCGCCATTTGTTATTCTAACAAGTTTGTCTAGTGCTTTGTAGAAAATTTTATTAGGCTATTCAACCCCCCTAGCCATTTAGGACCTTTCACATATTTAGGTAGTTTTGGGCAAAAATACACCTCCAACAAAGCTATTGTTCAACTACTTAAATATGTTGGCTACCTAAATCCCCTTCTTCTCTACCTATTCCTGTTGGGCCAATATACTTGGGCAGCTATTTTCTCTCTCTCTGGGGCCTCTCTCTCCCCTATCCGCTCACATGGAAGGCGAATCCTCCACCAGCACGCACCATGAATCCTCCTTCCGTATGTCCGACGAGCCAAGCGGCGCCGAGGGGACCCTCTCCGGCCCTGATCCACCACATATGGAGGTTGGAATCCTCCCGACCATCACTTGTGTGGCCGGTGTGGCCTATCCGGTGGCCTATGCACCCCGATAGCTGCCCTTCTTCCACCCGGCTAGGGCATAGTAGCCAGGGCGCGGCGGCCTCCCCGGCCTCGACACGAGGAAGGGGCACGGCGGCCGCCCGGCCTTGACGAGGAAGGGCATGGCGGCCTCCTTGGCCCCAAAGCGGGCAAGGGCGTGGCGACATCCCTTGGCCCGCGGCACGCGGGCGGATCTCGCGGCGCGGCCGGATCGTGCTCTAAGCGGGGCCAAGGCCGCTCCTCCCCTCCCCTAAGCGGAGAGCACGCCTCTCCCCCTCCCTCCCCGTCCCGGCGTGTCCATTGCCTCCCCCTCCCCTCGAGATCTTGTTATGTTTGGTGTTCATATGTGAAGGAGAGAAGAGGAAGATGTTGGTATGTAGGACCCGCATGTCATTGACAAGGAGGGAAGAAAATAGGTAGGCTGACTTTAGGTAGTGCTGGCTGGAGTTGAGAGCAAAATTTAGGTAGTATAAAAGTTGGTAGCTACCTAAATGGAGTTTTAAGTAGTCTCTACATTTTAGGTAGTACCGCTAGAGATGCTCTTAGAGCAACTCCAACAGATTTGTCATTTATGGTTTGGCAATTGCCCTTGTTTGCCAACTCCCAACTCTAGATGCCAAATAAAAAAGGTCTTTTTCCAATAGTTTGACAATTTTGGTTTGGCAAATAAGAAAAGTGACCGAGGAATAGATCGGTAGTTGGGTTACAGGCGCGGACACCACTCGTGAGACTCGGCTAAATATAGTGTTCAACAAGGGCCATACAAGCGCTATGCATGCCAAATGCCAAAGCTCCCAACACGCGCAAATATGCGCCAGAAGCGCCTGCTTGTCAAACTCACTAAAATGCTAAACCGATTTGCCAAACTGTTGGAGCATCATTTTAGAGTTTTTTTGGCAAAAGATGCAAATGTCAAACTCATTTGCATAACTGTTGGAGATGCTCTTAGTATGGCAATATGTATGCTCCATTGCTATAAATCTAAACACAGCGTAACTAGCTAGGCATGCTAGCTACCATACGTGTCCTAGCCAAAGACCAAACAAGAAATTAATGGAAGCATCAGCAGTAGTCTGCGGCAGTAGCGCCCTACTGGCCCTGCTGCCCGCTGGTGTCCTGCTCCTCGTCCTCGGGGCTGTCCATCCTGATGGCCAGATAGAGATGGACATACTCCCTCCATATCACTACTGGATGACGTTTTGGAAAAGATGTAGGTTAAACATTAGGAACATAAATCATAAATAACTTTTAAATCGTTAAGTTTGAAGATGTGAAAATCATTCAATAGATTGTCTTAAAAATTACTTTCATAAAAATATACATATATAACTTTTCAATGAATATGTTTATAGAAAAGAGAAGTCAAAGTTATGCTTTGGAGACTGTGTCGCTGTCCTAAACGTCTTCTAATAGTGATACTGAGGGAGTACACAATTTCTTTTGCACCACGTTTAGAAATTATTAACCGTTAAAAAAAGATCACAGTAAAATGCCTCGATTAACAGTGATAATTATATTTTTATTAACCGTGACAGTTATAAAAACCAATATAATACGACTGTCGATTAACCATGATAGTTACAGAAAATAACTCTATTGACGCGGGGCGGTTTTTATAAAAGGACCGCCACAGTTAAAAGGCCGAGCCCAGACTAGGCATATAGGCGTAACCAACTATAAGAAGAGCACTTAGGGTTTTCAGCACCTCACCCCCTCAGCCGCTCCCTCCCCTACCCACTCCCTCGGCCGCAGAACCGCCTTCCCCACTCTCTGCCTCACGGACTCCCTCCCTTTGCCAACTCTCTCCCTCTCTGCCTCACGGACTCCCTCCCTTGATAAGTATTAAAGTATATAAAAGATAATATCAAAAATATTGTTTCGATCAAAGACTGTCTCTGTCTCTGTCCCTCTCTAGGTGGACTACACTTTTATTTCGATCACTTTCACGAGTCTGCATTTCTCGGCAGTATTGTGTAAACTTCAGAAACAATACCACCTACTCCCTTGACTAAGTATTAAAGTATATAAAAGACAACAAGAAATAATTTTCCGAGAGCGAATGTCAACACCGGTCCCCTAATAGTAAGCAACTAATAATAAAAGAGTCACGACAAGGATTGACAAGTTATTGACATGGTGGTACTCGTTTCTATATGTATGGGCTATATATATGGAAGAAGAGTAGGAAGCTTGCACCGATCCAGTAGGTGTACCAACCGGATCTTGTTATCGTCAGCGGTTAGGACCTTCCCCTCTCCGTCTCTCATGATCACACAGTAGATGAAAGAAGTAGAACAAGTAGACACAAGATAGGGAGACTATTCTTTATTCATCTGAATATTGGTGATTACAACATAGAGCTCCCACATATATATAATCCAGCCAGGGGTTAAGAGTTTCGGTAAGAGCCCACATATAAAGCGGATTAGGATTAGGATTCCTCTTTCTCCTTTTCCTTCAGGATAGAGTCCGTGTGTTTTACAACAGATCTGACTTGGTTTTCGGCAGCCAGACGAACCGAGCATCATTCACCAGTAACAACTCACCAATCCGTAGCCACTGACGACTTTGCTCGGTAAAATACATAAAGTACGGCGAGATCGTCATAAACAAAATTATCTGTGGCGGCTACGGCTGCAACAACCACCCCGGCTGAAGCAGCCGTGTGCCAATTGCCAGCATCCCATAGACGGAGTCGCCATGTACGCGCGCTCAGGTCCCAGGAGAAACAAAATCTGATAGTAACACGTCCGTTCGTTCAGAAAATCTTTCAAGGAACAATGTGATCGTGCAAGTGATTTATGGAATTATTTCCTTAGGTCAGTGCTATTTTAATTCCTGTGATCTGTGCTATTTTAATTCCAGCAAATTAAAGTTTGGGAAATCAAACTGATTAGGTAGAAAAATGAATTTATATATAATTGTGCATAGCTGCCATATGTAGATATTTGTGTTTTGCAAATCTGCTGAACTGTCAACAGTCAAAGATTTTTTGTTTACTACTATATTTCTTGTTTATTGACTTACTCATCTATGTCTTTTTCAGCCTACAAAGGTGTGAATATAATAATGGAGTTGTTGTGGACAGTGACACACAGGAGTCAGCTGAAATGACTTGTGGTGGAACGTCTATGTCTTTTTCATCTGAATATTACTATGTTTTATTTTCAACTGAAATGATGTATCAGCACGTTGCTACCTACTAGCTGAATATTGTCTTTTAGTTCTGTCCTGTATCGACGTTGCTACCTACCACTGCGGGAAAGCGGGTCTTTGCCGACGATTTTGCGTTTTGCCGACTGCCCTAAAATAAGGCGTTCGCAAAAGAAATCTGATCGGTGAAGCTTCCTTCGCTGAGCACCAGATTCTCGGCAAAGAAGCACCCTAGGCAAAGCTTGGCTCCGATAGTCGGCGAAGGGCTGGCGGTCGGCGAGGTTCGCCGACGGGGCGATCGGCGAAGGGTAATTTGTCGGCATAGACGGGTCCGGCGTAACGCCGTCGGTTTGCATAACCTTTGCCGACCACTTGCCGTCCGTCCCTCGGTAAAGTAAAAACTTTGCCGAGAACCAAAAATGAGCTCTCAGTGTAGCGTTTTTTATTCCACCAAACGTCACCACGTGTCCCCAAACTTTACCGAGCATTTGTGCTTCACCGAGTGTCCACTGTAGGGGTGCTCGGCAAAGGTTGTCTTTGGCGAGAATCCTTGTCTCAACTCTCGGCAAAGATTGGCTTTTGCCGAGAGCCCTTGTCCCAGCTCTCGGCGAAGCACATTTTTTTTTATTTAGCCATCACAACTTTGCCGACGTTTTTTTGCACGGCTCGGCAAAGAAGCCATCTTTGCCGAGTACCTTTGCCGTAGGGTTTTCGGCAAAGTTTAAAAAAATCTTTGCTGAGAACAGAAATTTCAGGTACTCGGCAAAGGGGTTTTCTTTGCCGAGAACATCAGCGGCGGGTGCTCGGCAAAGTTTTTTTTAGAAAATATAAAAAAAATCGGAAAAAAAAGCTTCTTTGCCGAGCACCAAGACCGACAAGTTCTTTCGGGCGGCCGAGTAACGGCCGTCAACCACACGGTTCGTTAACGGTTACTTTTCTTCGCCAACTTGATTGTTTTTCGATTCTCGTGAGAAGGCTTCACGAAAGGGGCCACGGCGGCTGTCGGCAAAGGGCCTATGCCGACAAAAAATTTCCCCTAGCACCTTCGCCGACGGCCCCCGGAAAAGTGTTCGGCAAGCCTTTGCTGAACATTCCGTACGCTCGGCGAAGGACCAGCCTCCTGTAGTGTACATGATATTTGCAACTGAATATGTTGTATTCTACAAGTGTGCGACTGAACTGTCATGCGGTGGTTCATTTTCAAATACAGTGCATTAAGAATGGACACATGATGTTAGCCACAACTGATGTTCAGCAGTCAGCACACACGTGAGCGTGACACTTCCTGGTGTTTTTTCTGGCCTCCGGTCAACGGAGAAAAGCTACTCCTTCATGCAAAATGAACCCTCCGTGATAATGAGAGACGATCACCGGTTCCCACGAGACTAGGGAGATTAAATTCTAGTCTCGTTTAGTTACTCCTTAAATTACCAAATATAGGACTAAAAGAGAGACTATTAGTACCTACTCCACTAGTCTCTCAATAGGGCTAATTGTGTCTAATGGTCATGTGTAGTCCCTAGTTTCAAGAATCAAACACCCCCTTAGGGCAGGTCTGTCTCTACGGGTCTCGAATCTATTGTACAGATATGTGTCAAGACAGGTAATACAACCCACAGACGAGACACTATCTCTAAACTATTTAATCACGCGCACATTGGATTCGTGACAAAAATTTTCCTTCATGGATTAACAAAATTCTTGTAGTGTGATCCTTGTTTATTTGTGTTGCATACAAGTGGTCATTAAATTCATATCTTTATACAAACTACTTGTAAAAACTTGCATTCGGATAAATAGTTTCTAGTGGTGGGGTCTTGAAGCCATGATAACCATAATAGAGTTTAGCATTGGGAGTGGCCTTACAAGCTTCTTTAAGCGTTGCTTAGCTCTAGCCTTTTATAGGCAGTTTAAGCGCCGCGGTAGGTAAAGCAGAGGTGGTTGTTTTTTTAGACTGAACATAAACATCAGAGGTGGTTCAGTGGTAGGTGAGAGCAATGGTCAAGATTTTCAAACGATGGTACTGGCAGTAAATTAAATCGGCCGCCAGTGTAAAATTTTTATACTGATGGTTCGCTAAATCAAACCTCCTCCATTGACCATTGTTAATAGGGAAAATTAGCTCTAGGACATGTAAAGTGGTGCCAGTTTGTTGGCGGACATCGTCTTTCTTCATATTTGTAAGACATTGTCGTTCGGTGTATTTTAGCCCATGGACACCGGAGAGAGAGAAACATTGCAAAATGACGGCTGATGCCCCTGAGCCACACCTTGGGCCCACCCCTCTCTTCTTCCTCATGATGCAAGATGCCGATACCCTGGCTCCTTCATCTTCCTCATTCCATGGACTCGGGGAGTAGAGCACGAGCCCAACCGGTGGCCAAATCTACTCGGCGCTGCTCCGCTACGCATCCGATGGCCTTCATCCGCCCGCCTCGACGAGCCCTTCCTCGACGGCCTCGACCTAGCGACCCAGTACCCGGCAGGCCGCGACGACGGCGTGTCGTGTTCTAGCGGCAGCGCCCGCCGAGCGGCTCAGCGTCCCGCACCGCCGGCCGCGTTCACGCGCGTGCCCCGCCCCGCCACCACGCGACTAATTAGCACCGCCGCCGCCATGGTTGGGCTCATTTCGAAGCCGGTGATGGCGGCGAAAAAAAACCGGCCGATTGGCCCTTGCATTGGCTCAAATCGAGCGGCCCTGGTCGAGGTAGAGGAGGGTGCCGCTCTAGCTGGTGACCTTGTTGCTCATCTCGATGTCGCCGCAAGAGTCTCCGGTGGCCGTTGCCATCGTATGCCGCGCTACCGCCACCGCAAGCGGTCGGCGTCTTGAGGGTGCCTAGGTGTGCTAGGTGGAGGGATTGGGGCATCGAGGGATGTGGGAGGTCAAGGGGGTCGGGTTGGGCTAGGGTCCGTGGCCAAAGGGAACTCGCCGCCCGGCGGGTTTTCGCCCGGTGAAGGCTGGCGGGCGCCGTGACTAGCACAGAGCCCTGCCTTCGACGCTAGGTCCCGCCTATCGGGGAGAGATAAGGGAGATGGGTGTTGTTTGCTCGGGGGCCGGATGTCATTTTACAAGTTTTCTCTCCTAAGTGTCAATGAGACAAATTGCACCAAACGACAATGTGCTCTAGCAAACATGGCAAAAGAGCGGTGTCCACCACCACACTACACCACTTTCGTGTCCTACGAGACAAATGCCCCTTGTTAATAGTGCAGTAACACTACCTCACCATATCACTGCTTATCCTCCGTCCTCCAAGGAGACTTAGGCGGACTGTCTTTGTTTGAGCCTAGCTTGTTGTCGTCGCCCACCGAATGTAGATTCTTCCTCACTTAAGGACAAGTTTAAGTGCGTCTCCAACAGTGCCACCTCGGGCAACTCATAGCAATCCATGTCATCACTTTTCTAGGTGGGGAAGAGAGAAGAGGGAAAAGAGAAGAGACTATCTCTTATCTCAACACCTATCTAGCTCGTAAAAACATGATAGTCCGTGAGCCTCCTCATAAAAACTAAGAGAGGAAGGAGAGAAGATGTAAAAAAAAAGTTATTTGCTTGTGGGGTTCACATGATGAGCTAGAAATGACATGGCTCATATAAGAACCGACTCAATTGTTGGGTACGCTCTAAGGCCGTCTCAATGGAGGGTTTCACCTCTTAGTTTCCAACACGACGCGGAAGTTAACATGAAACGGGTCCATCTCATTGTATAGTTGCATATTTGTTTCATAGAGTTAAGTTAGCCTTTCATGGGTGGTTCTCTATCTGCCATCTCTTCCCCTCTCTCATGACGACAACCACCGAGCCCGTTCGTCGCCGACCTCGCGATATCTTTGTTGCATTTGCTCCAAAATAAATCAAGAATGAACCGCTGAACTAGCTTGTACCGATGGAATCGGGCACGAAATCAGATATCGCGCGGCAGGGAGCTCGGGTGCATGTGCACGAAAGTAGAGCCCACGCGGTTGGGGAGGCAGCGGGGAGCTCACTCGCAGGCAGCTAAGGCCGCGGTGGCGTCAAGGCCACACTCACGACTTGGCGGCGCCAGCGGTGGCGCCGAGCGATCGGCGATCTGCGCGCGGGTAGAGCACCTAGCCAAACCTCGCCCGCGGCTGGGGGGGAGTTTGTGGCCGAGCCCGCGTTGGCGGAGTGCGACACGTGTCGGCAAAGCTCGCGCAAGACAGCGGCGGCGCTCCGCAGACGGCGTTTCGCGGCGGCGGTGGCGCCCCAAGTGTGGCTAGCCCGCGTCGCCGGACTTCGACCGATTTCGCCTTATGAAACTCGTCAGCTCTCTCTCTCTGAATGGGAGTTTCACGCTCTTTCCAATGTATTGGAAACGCTATGACTCAAAAAAAAAATGTATTGGAAACGCCCCCGACGCGTTTCATGGGGATGAAAACGTTTCCCTTCTCTATCCTCGTCGTTTCATGCAATTTCATGCAATCTGCTGATGTGACACCATATTTAATATACATAAAACACTCATAAAATCTCATTGATTTATTAATATCAAGTATTTGAGTCTACCAACCTCCATGTTAGACAATGTCAAGGTGTTCGACATGTCAAACAAGCATCGTCATTGCAATCACTTTGGGTACGTATCTTTAGTGAGTATGGATCGACCTTTAGAGCCCAGATTCTAAATGCCACGTGTTCTTCTGGAAGGATAGCAAACATGGAACTTATGATTTGAAAAACAAAGCTCCTTTTCCCAATCAAGCTACTCTTTAGATACGTGGCATGGGTGCATCCAATACCTAAGATGGTGGAATTTGAAGAAAACTGGAGGACAAAAAAAAAAATGTAACACTGGATATTACTAAAAGAGCGAGTAGAGGAGATTGACATATTAGCTTAGAAAACTTTTGGAAAACATCATCAATTGCATATTATAATACCAATGAACCTATAACTAGAATACTTTTAGTACGAAGATGGAACATTAATTATTCTTGAATCTCTGAATGAAAGAAAATGTTCTATGTTCATAAGATAAATATTCACTAATAAAAGTTTATCTAAATATATCCATATGGGACCTTGTTTTCAAGAATTTATTGCAAGAAAATTAGATACTTAGGCTCATGGCTCAATGGTAAAGGTCATTGGTTAGGGGCTCCCACCCGAGGGGGTTCAAATCTCGGGTGTGACACTTTATCCTGGATTTATTTCGGGATTTTCCGGGCGCTTATGCATTAAGTGGTAGGCGACGTCTCCGTCGATAGCAGGCGCCCGGTGGTGACTTCGAACTTCAAGATTTGCCGCTCAGTCCTTGAAGGTGCTCATAGGGGTAGGGTTTTGCGTGCACGTGTGTTCATAGGGATGAGTGTGCGTCGCGTGTTGAGCGTCTGCGTTGTATTGTGTAATCTCAAAAAAAAAACAATTATACATTTTCAATTTTCAAAAAATTTAGTATAAACGCTGATGTCATCAACATGTTTTTTAGAGAAAAGAGATTTTCTATACGGACTCATCTACCAATGGGTAGAATCGAGCCAATTATTAAATAGTTCGAGGCCCATAGGCCAACACAGTAATTGTAGAGAACTCCATCTAACAGCCAATGACATTTAAAAAGAAACACGAAAAGTTTTGACTAAGCATGACCAATAAACCTATTTGCTAGCCATCCTCCTGCGGAGCCAAAGAAATGCAAAGCTGACGTCTTTACTTATTGTCCTGCAAAGATCAGTTGCACCCCTATCACCATTTCAATTTCGTCGAGCAAGAATGTCTTTAGTTAAAATCACACCTTTTTAAGTACCACAAGAATTTTTTTTATTCTTGTAGGGATTCTGGTTTACCATATTTCCTCTGGCGCTCTAACCCCGTTGTTAACTAAGTAGCGTACATAGATTTGATAGAAAAGCATCCCGATGAATGTAAAGACCATACAAAAGCATCCCCGTCCAGATAAGTTCATGTCATGTAAGGAGGCTACAATTCTATGTCAGTCCCTTAAGTTGTTCCCCATTATTAAGTTTATACGAAAAGAAATGTTAAGCGGGATTGAGTTAAATACTTTTGCCACAATATCTTGTTTCCTTCTCACAATATTGAACAACGTGGGATATTTGTCCTTAAGTGGTTGGTTGGTTACCCAACCACGTGTCTACTACAAATTGGGTTTTGCGAACCATCTTTTTAACCTTAAAAGAACCATATATAACTTGTAAAGATGTCTTTAACATTCATTGAGCCTTTCCAAAAATAACAATCAATTGTTCTTTTGGAGCAACTCACTATAGTCTTATTTTGAGGTATTTGTTCCTCAAAATTCCTGCCATATACCTTCTTCATTTAACAATTTATTTAAAGATGATGTCATCAACATGTGACTTTCCTCAATCCAATATCAGAACTCGGCTCGTGTGATTGGGATGGCAATCAGAGACAAGAGAGCTTGTAGTAGTAGGTGCCATGTGCATGGGTTGGTGGCCAGCGTTCCTCAAGTCCAATTTGAATGTTCTTCCATTGCTATAAATCTAAACACGGCAGGTAAGGCATCATACGTCCATAGTACCCAGGCAAAGACCGAACCAGAAATTAATGGAAGCATCAGCAGCAGTCGTCGGCGGCGGCGCCCCTGCTGCCCGCCGGCGTCCTGCTCGTCGTCCTCATCATCACCGGATGGTGGTGGAGTAGCCGCAACAGCAGCCGACTGCCCCGAGCCCGATGGCGCTCCGCTGATCGGCCACCTGCACCACCTCATGACCGGCGCCCCGTCGCACAGGGTCCTGGACGGCATATCGGCGCGCTATGGCCCCTCGTGTACCTCCGCCTCGGCCCCTCCACGCACAACGTGGTCGTCGCCACCGCCGACGCCGCCCGGGACCTCCTCAAGCACGAGGCCAGCTTCGTGGAGCGGCCGCAGACGGCCGTCGTGCGCCACATGGCCTACGAGAACGCCGGCTTCTCCTTCGCGCCCTACGGCGCGCACTGGCGCTTCATGAAGCGCCTCTGCATGTCCGTGCTGCTGGGCAAGCGCACCGTCGACCAGCTCCGCCCCGTGCGGGAGGCCGAGCTGGCGGCCGTGCTGGGGGCTGCGCGCCAGGCGGCGGCCCGCGGGGAGCCCCTCGACATGAGCCGCCACCTCATCGGCTTGTCTAACAACGCCATCATCCGCATGGTGGCGAGCGAGCTGCCGGGCCACATCACGGAGGCCACCCGGGACTGCGCCAAGCACGTCACCGAGCTTGCCGGGGAATTCAACCTCGAGGACTACGTGGGGCTCTGCCGGGGATGGGACCTGCAGGGGGGCTCACGCGGAGGATGCGCGAGGTACGGGACAAGTTCGACGCGCTGCTGGAGATCATGATCACGGCCAAGGAGGAGAAGCGTCGTCAGGGACGGCGGGAGCAGGGGAGAAGGACGACCTGCTGGACATCATCATGGACGCGGCGGCGGACGAGACCGCGGAGGTCCGGCTGACCAGGGAGAACATCAAGGCGTTGGTGATCGACCTCATCACCGCCGCCTCCGACACCACGGCCACCGCCGTGGGTGGATGCTGGCGTACCTCATCAACCACCCGGCCTGCCTGGCCACGGTGCGCGCGGAGCTGGACGCCGTGGTGGGCGCGTCGCGCCTGGTCGGGGAGCACGACGTCGCGCACCTGCCCTACCTGCAGGCCGTGTTGAAGGAGACGCTGCGGCTACAGCCGCCCGCCGTGTTCGCGCTGCGGGAGACCATCGAGCCGGTGCACGTCCGCGGCTACGTCATCCCGCCCAAGACCACCGTCTTCTTCAACATCTTCTCCATCGGCCGTGACCCGGGCTCGTGGGAGGACCCGCTCGAGTTCCGGCCGGAGCGGTTCATGCCCGGGGGCGCCGGCGCTGGCATCGACCCCAGGGGCAGCACATGCAGCTGCTGCCGTTCGGGAGCGGCCGCCGCGCCTGCCCCGGCGCGAGCATGGCCATGCAGTCCGTGCCGACCTTCGTCGCCGCGCTGGTGCAGTGCTTCAACTGGGCGGTGCCCGTCCCGCAGGGCCAGTCCACGGCGCCGCCGTTGGACATGGAGGAGGCAGCGGGGCTCGTCGCCCCCGGAAGCATCCTCTCATCCTCATCCCCACACCGCGCCTCAATCCGCTGCCGGCAACAACTACCTAGCTACATACCTCTGCTCAAAGACTACTCTTTTGTTTACCAGTATACATTTCTCTGCAGTATTGTGTGAGTACGATATCAATAATGTTTTTGTCCCTCTCTAAGTGGACTACTCTTTTATTTCCATCACCTTTGCGGGAAAGCATTTCTCTGCAGGATTGTGTAAACTGCATAGACAATTATCACCTACCTTTTTAAAAGTATATAGACGATAATATCAATATTGTTACGATCAAAGATTGTCTCTGTCCCTCTCCAAGTGGACAACTCTTTTTATTTCCATCACCTTTACTACTCCATTTCTCTGTAGTGCGCCCTCCATCTCAAAAAATAGGTGCATATAACTAATGCATATCGAGGAGTCAAGTTTTTTTAAAAAGTTTAACTAAATATATAAATGATAATATGGATATTTGTATCTCCAAATAATGGTATTATAAAAACATATTCCACAACCGAACTAATAATATTAGGGCCGTTTGGATCCTTTGAATTTGAAGAATTAGAATCTACTTAATAAATTAAGCTATTTAGTTTGGAATTTGAGATTCCCTAACTTTCCAAAGTTCACAAATAAGCCTATCTTAAAAGGGTGTTTCGCGGTCAGTCAATGGAATTTAATTCCTATATCTCCGTCCCTATGAATTTGAGATAGGCTTATTTGTGAACTTTGGAAAGTTAGGGATCTCAAATTCCAAACTAAATAGCCTAATTTATTAAGTAGATTCCAATTCCCCAAATTCAAAGGATCCAAACGGGCCCCTTAGTGATTTTTATATATATTTAGTGAAATTTTTACTACTACACAAATTTAGCAAAAATTTGATCCCTTGATAAATGAAATTGATAAGTGAAATGTACACTTGTTTGGCACGATGGAGAGGACACCTGTTACCTAAAGTATTGCTTTTTTTTTTTTTTTTTTGAAATAAAAGCATGAAAGTACAGAAACTATTGGCTAGGACTACACTTTATTTTGTTTTTGGCCTTTTGGCCTTTTTAGTACGTTACATATATGGCTTGCACTCAGAGAAAGCAATCTTGGTACTTCATTGGAGGATCCACACGCAATAATCACATTGACAATATTGTAGCAAATTTACCCATACGTTGCATGGAACACATGATTACAATTATATAAGGTGGCATCTGCGGGGAGGGAGCTTCCGTGCTCAGTCGCGACCACAGGCGTCTCAACCTCAGCTCCACGCTATTTGGGCGGTGATGGAGCGATTCTGGGGGTGAGGGTGCAGGGAATCGAGCGGTGAAGGATTTTTGGGTGGTGAGTGAGGCACAGTGTAGGTATATATGGCCATTACGGCCCAAGGCCGCCCGGCAAAGACCAGCGGCAAGACAATTTGGTGGTATCTGTGGCTGACGTTATTCTGTAACCAGGGGCGTGCTACGGGGCCGCCACGGCGGGTACTATGGCGGGGAGGGACAGCTTCCGTGCTCGGCCGTGTTGGAAGGTAGGTAGTGGAATTGAGTGGATGGGTTAAGGGGATCGATACAGATTGCTGCACCGAACGATGGTTTGCCGGTGGGTGGAAACGGGAAGGATGGAGGTGGAGCCCGCGTGCGGCCCGAAGAGATGGCCAATTAAAACTACCAAACTAGCAACACAAACAACAATTTTAAGGTAAGAGGCCACGCGAGGCCCAAATAAAGGCCCATCCCATGACACCAAACCCTATCACTAAATCTATCTTCCCACCCGCTCCGTTTGGCCGGCGGCGCCAAGACGGATGGTAGTGACGTTCAACGCCCACTGCCTCCTCTTCCTTCCCGGCTCCTCAAATCTCCTGTTTCACAATCAGATAGCCAATTCCGCTCGTATCGCGGCTCCTCCATCAGCCTAAGGCCTGGGGAAGCCTCCATCGCTGGCGGCCACATGCTCCGTGCCGACCATCTTCCGAAGTTACCACGCCTCGGGTCATCTCAGGCTCGACCAGCGACCCCGTGGACCGCGGCGTCCGCATCGCAAAGTCGTTGTCTCACGACACGGCGCCGCTAACTGGGGTTTCGCCCGCGCGACCAGCGCTCCGCTACCCTTCTCTGTGGGCGTTGGGCGGCACGCATGACGGCGACACGGCAAAGACGGCACGACGCGGCGAATTAAATGGCTCGCGGGCTGTGCCGTGGGCGGTGGCTGGGCACGCACGGCGGCACTTTGATGGCCATCTATAAGTGTAGGTTTAAAGGGGTTGTGGGTATGGAAATGGACGGCAGGGATCCTAGTTTCGATGAATCGTATGGTCATCACGTTTTGGACTGTTATCTGCAGTGGTTCTGTGAGGAGGAAGTGAATGCATTCACCATGTTTATTTAAAGGATTGATGGCCAAAGCTTCAGCAATTTCGGGCTCAGTGATCCCTTGACTTTGACTAATCCCGAAGCTTCCAAGTACCTGCCGCCCGGTCCTTGCTATGGCTACTACTGCTATACTTCTAAAAAAAAGCGCCAGTAGCAGCCCCTTATTCAAAGAGGCCCAAGGAGGCCCAGCCCAGTTCCTTTACCTCTTGTATACATGCATCGCCAGTTCATCTTACTTACTATAAAAAAAAAAAAGGGAAAAAAAAAAGAAAGGGAAAAAGATCAATCGTTGGCAACGGGTAGTCGAACGGCAGCGCGCGCACGCTGTCGTTGAGCGGGGCGGCGTGGCGGAACCCGTACGCGCGGAGCACCTGGTCGTCGGCGAACCCGAGCGCGCGGCGCATCCCGTCGTCGCAGCTCTCCCTCGAGTACATCGGGTTCCGCCAGCCGCTGCAGGGCGCGCATCCCACGAAGTGCGTGATGAGCGGCCGCCGCCACCTCCACCCCGCCACCGGCGGGTCCCGGGACGCCGGCCGCGTTCCTCGCCGCCGCGTACCGCAGGTGCTCCCGCTCCGCGTGCCTCCTTCGGAGCCCCGTCGTCGGCGCGCTCCGCCGCTCCACGGCCTCGTACCGCGCGGCGACGCCGTCGAGGCGGTCCACGACGTCCTTCCAGTAGCCCTGGAAGAAGTACTCCGTCTCGATGAACGTCTTCTTCCCCAGCCTCTCCCATCCGTTGAGCAGCAGGTACACGAGCGCCGACTGGTCGCACGCCCGTCGTCGGAGTCCCGGTCATTGAGCGCGTCCCGGATCACCTTCCCCCACCGCGCGTGCTCCTCCGGGTACGCCGGACCCATGCTTTGCCCACTCGTCCAAGAAGTCCATGGACCACTGGCAGTTCCGGATGAGGAACACGCCGGCGTTGAGCCCGAGCCACGACTTCCTCACGAAGAACCTGTGTGGCCAGCCGTACACCACGAGGTTGCGGCCGGCGTACTTGTCGAGCGGCAGCGAGAAGTCCATGTCGGTGAACACGGCGTCGGAGTCCACCCACCACACCCACTCCGCCTCGGGTGCGCCAGCATGGCGGCGCGCACGGCGGGGATCTTGGCCCAGAAGCTCGTCATGGCCGGGTGAAGGAACTCGAGGTTGTAGAGCAGCTCGATCCCGTGGAGGCGGCAGTAGTCGAGCTTGTTCTTGAGGAACCGCAGCGTCAGGTGGTCGCCCTTGTCGCCGCGGCACGGCTCCGGCTGCGACCCCGACACCATCACCACGCGCTCCGCCGCGTTCCGGCGCACGAGCCCGCGCGAGCGCAGCCACTCCGCGCGCTTGGCGTCCCACCCGGTGAGGGCGCCGCTGGCCCGGCGCAGCCACGGCGTAGGAGAGCTCCGGGTCGTCGTAGAACGTGCGCGGCCCGTCGTTCGGGCCGGGGACGGGCACCGGCAGGGGTGACCAGGCCGACGCGCCCGCCCGGGTCGAGGAGTGACGAGGTGCCAACGAGCGCCAGCAGGGCCGCCGCGACGCCGGCCGAGAACACCAGCGCGTCGCGCGCGCGGCGGTGCGTCGCCAGCCCTGCGCCGCCGTGGTGCTTGCCACTCCCCCGCCGACGACGCCGAAGCGGAGACGCGGAGCGAAGGGACCTGATCCGACGACGCGCCGGCCATTCCGTGACACCTACGGTTGGGCGCTCGCGGGGGGGCTAGGTCGCCTCGATCGGCTCGTCGCCGGTGGTGCGGTGGCGCAGGCAGCACACCGCGCCAGGCCTCCAGGTGTGCGGACTGCAGAGGACTTGTTTGTAGTCTCCTCTCGTGCGGGAAGGGGAAATTAAAGAGCAAAGATTGCTGGGCCCTGGGCCCTGCTGCTTGGGAGTTGGAGCGATCACGTGAGGCCGGGAAGAGCGGATCCGCGAAACAGGCTGGGGTCATATTATTTTTGCATTTTTTCATCATCTCTCTCATCTCTGCCGACAAGAGATGCTCCTTTATATTTACACAAAGTCCAACGGTAAATTCTCAAGATTGGTCAAATCCTCGCTCATTCCAGGGGCAGGTACTTTATATTTAGAGCTTGCAAATGCACCTCTCGTTTTAGTGATGACAATGGAATAGCTTGATAGATCTTTTTCTACCATGTTTGACAGGGATTTCTGGCTTTTATGCCACGATTAGAATCAATTTCACAAAATTAGTATAGTTAGATACAAAATGAGATAATTTTTTTTATATAATACCTTCTTTTTTATTGTAGATGCTAGTATTCTTTTATATAGCTAGAATCGATTAAACTTAAAAAAAACTAAATTAGGATAACTTTTGGTTGAGGTTGTTGGACCTTATCAGTTAATAGTGTGATCTGATTCCATTATTTACTGATTGGTTTGGCCCTATTTGTAATGGGTGCGAACTTGATACGGCCTATATGGAACATGCACACCATTCCCTTGGTGGCCATTCTCGCGCCAGTTGTGGGAGAAAAATCAACCATCTCTATATATATTCATGCATTGTTCTCCAGTGTGCTTGTTGCGGATGCCTCGTGCATCTCTCACATTGCTATATATAGCTCTTGAACCCATGGTTTCCGTTTAGCGTATCTTCTTCCTCGCCCCACCCACGTCTCTCCTCTATTTGTGTTTCATCTCTCCCTTCTTCATTTAGGGATTTGAGTTCACCTTTTTTCTTTCTCATAGGGGTAGTAGCGAAACCATTGCCACAATCAAATTAACAAGCAACTAGCGTTTTTCCTGAAACTATTTGCACTATGATCTAGTCTCATTTGCCTTACCATTCAAGCATTGACATCACCGGAACCTAACAACACCTTTAAGAGCATGTTTAAGACTGCTCCGCCAACTCTAACATGGAGCAGCTCTAAAGTACCCATTTAAGTGCTCCACAAAACATCTAGAGTTAGCCGACCCTTTAACTCTACCTTATTTTTGAGTATATTTTTAATTTGTAGAGTT
Organism: Hyparrhenia diplandra; assembly: GCA_015847255.1. Lineage (NCBI taxonomy): Eukaryota > Viridiplantae > Streptophyta > Magnoliopsida > Poales > Poaceae > Hyparrhenia > Hyparrhenia diplandra. Next base: position 452,547 of record JADLZK010003871.1, read on the forward strand.
GTTGCTTGTTGCGACTAGCGAAGTTGAGAATACAGTAAAAGTGAAGCCAAGCAAGCTTACACAAGCTCTAAAAATTAATATTTTTCCGAAGACGGAAGGGCTAGTAGCTCGAAAATGCACCCCCTACCAAAGACAACGTACAGATTACCCTATGTTTGCCTGCACCTCGTGCACGCGAAATGCGCACGGGCACCACACGTTTTTTGTTGCAGAGTTGCCAAGAGCGCACCTCTTTTTGTCCCATTGACTCTGAAATGTTTTTTTTTTTCTAACTTATCCATGGATATAAACAAGTACACGTATTGCAGGTTTTGCGCCTGTAATTAAGTATTGCCTATATATTATTCTTTGAGTGCAGTGCTATCTTGATTAACACCATGAGATTTCATTGATTAGCCGGTGGATTAGGCAAGACACGCGAGATCAGACAAGGTTTTTTTTCAGAAGGCCGGGTTCGTGCCATCAAATCGATCTCATGCGATGGTCTCGGATGAAGAGCCGAAGAGGAAGACTGGCACGCTCAGACGTCGAATCGGGAGCACGTGTTGCCGACGGCCGATCCGAGGAGGGCGGCTACACAGGAAATGGTTTTGGTCTTCCTCGGCTATTTGCACTAGCTAGCGGGACCGTCTTATTTAGCTAGGCTATCCACAGCATGCATGAGCGATGTCTAAAAACTAATTTAAAGATTTTATATATATGTCTTCGCCGCGCTCAGCTGCAGTGTGGTGTTTTGTTTCATTCTTACCTACAACTTGTAGTTTTACTCATTTTTAATGATAATATAATTTGGGTGAACCCATGGACAGTGTAGAAAAAAGTTTTAGATATAAAAAGTATTTTGTCTAGATTTGATAGATGCATGCATGCATGTGTGGTCAGACAGAAATGCTAAAATCTTTTTATCTTACAACTTTAGACACTTGATTTTGCATTTGCTACGAGATTTGCATGTGTAAGTGTGATTACGTGTTGCCATGTATGCCATTATATATGGACGTGTGTGCCTAGCGTGTGATACACGTACGTCTTGTCGTAGGGGGTATGTGCATTGTTGTTTTTCAAACTACTCTGTTCTTAAATAATACCCATCGAAGAGATAGTTTGCACTAAACATTTCTCGCGGGTGCAGCTGATCATGAAATGTGTCACTACTGTGTCCCCACAAGATCAAGGTTACTGGTGAGTTGACAGAGGAAATTATCCCATCACGTGGGATTGAGACAAGGGGACCCCTCTCCCCATATTTGTTTTTGATTTGTAAAGCTAAAGGCTTCATCTTTACTGAATGCCGCAGAGGGTGAAGGGAAGGTGCAAGGAGTGTCCATAGGTGCTGGTGCCCCCAAGTATCACTCATCTATTGCTTCGGTGATGATTCACTGCTTCTCATGAAAGCAAACCAAGAGAATGCAAATCATCTTACAAAGTGTGTGCTGCAACTTTATGAGGATTGCTTCGCAGTACTATAACACAAGGACAAGTCTTCTATCTTGTTCAGTAAAATTAAAGGAGTTGAAGAGGAGCACGCTTTTTCTTTTTGGCGTTGGGAATTTCACAAGAAGCTGCAGAAGATGTGAAGCACCTGCGCCTGCTCGCTCATACATGGGGAGATCTGTAGGCATGTTCAGCCCATTTGGAATGATGATAGCAATGGAGACGTATTCGGGCTGGAAAGAGAAGTTGCTGTCCAGTGCGGGCAAGGACACTCCCTTTGATCAAAGCTGTTGCTCAGGCGATCCCCACCTTTGCCATGTCTTGCTTTTGACCTTACAAAAGAATCTATGTGATGAGATTAGCAGGATGATTTGTCGGTATTGGTGGGCTCAACAAGATAAAGAGAGGAAGGCCGCATTGGGTCTCACGCGGCACCCTCGCAAGTACAAAAGGAAAAGGGGGTTTAGGCTATCGAGATCTTCACCTCTTCAATTTGGCTATGTTGGCAAGGGCAAGCCCGGCGGCTGGTTCGCTCCGGACTCGATATGTCACGGCCGCTAAAAGCCAAATATTGTGCCGATGGTGACTTGATGGAAGCTAGAGAGGACCCGGAATATCCTACTCTGGAGAAGTTTTACTACGGTGACCCGCAGCGATGAAGAACGGTATCATCTCGGGGGTCGGTGATGGTACTCAAATTCGGATTTGGGATGATCCGTGGATCCCACAGGTGTCACAAGACGTCCGAGAACACCAAGAGGGGCCACCTTGCTTACCGTAGTTGCTCGAACTTATTAATCCAGCTTTCACGGTACTTGGGACCATGAGTCTGGTCACGCGACTTATTTTGGGAAGAAGATGCTACAAACATATTAGCTATACCAATACGTCCACATAATGAGGACACTATTGCCCGCATTTTTGATCCAAAAGGAAAATTCTCAGTGAAATCTGCATATCATGTTCTTGTGGAAAATACTGAGCAAGCAAGGCCAATGCGTAGGGGAGAATCATCGGCGTCGAGTCCAGGCACCTGTAAAGATATGATGTGGAAGCGTTGGCACCTGAATTGCCCGCCAAAAATCAAGCATTTCATCGGCGATGTGCACACACAACAGCTTGGCCTTTTAAGCTGAATATTAAACGTACGTCACATTGACCTGACACTAGATGCTCCGGTTTGTTGGCGTTTTTGATGAGGATGGTGGGCATTGCTTTCCTGAAATGCAAGATGGTACGACAGTGCTGGAAGAGCTGTCCTTGGAGGAGGCCGTTTCTTGTTACTGTCTGCTCCAACGTCAAAAGGAGTTTGTCAAGGAAATTTTGGGATGAAAAACGATCAATGTCTTAGGGATATGCTGTCTCCTGTGTAAATGGTGGAGGTAACAAACAAGGCCAATGCTGGGGAAAGAGCTCCCATCATGCCTAGAGGTGGTATATGTAGTCAAATCCATGGAATCCATCAATTTTTCCTAGGTATTAATTTTTCCTACGGTTTTTTAAGTATCCTAGGTAAAGATACGTTTCCCTGAGGCTATATGGCAGAACCAAGGGAAACCGGTCTTTCCCTAGGAAATTCTAGTTTTCGTCGGGAGGGATCCAAGGAACAAGGGCAGGTGTCTTCTTTCCTACGAGTATTCCATACTTTCATAGGGAGTGCTGAACCCAAACCCTATCCTCGTTCTCTCCGTGAAAATTTCTTTCAGCCGCCGCCGCCCTTCACTTCGCACCCCACCCAGGCCGCCGCATGCGAAATTCCCTCCGACCTCTGTGCCACGCCCACGCGGACCACGCCGCCGCCGCCCGAGCACCGCGGGATGCAGGACGCCGCAGCCCCTCCGTGCTCGCCTCTGGCCGCTCCCTCCGCTTTCCCCCTTGCCGCCCCGGCTCCTCCGATCTCCATGCCGCGCGGAGTACACCGCCGGTACAGGTCGCCGCCACCGCTCCCTCCGCGAGCCACACGTCGTCGTTTCCTCCGCGCGCTGCCTCGTGGAGTACACTGCCGCACATATCCCCTCTGACCTCCGCGCCGCACAGATCTCCCTCCGCGCTCGCTGGACAGATCTCCCACCCCACACAATTCTTTGTTGGGACTCCGGATCAGTAAGTACTTTGATCTCACTCTGTTAAACTTTTGATCTTTAGACATCGAATTTTTGTTACATAATATTGTGAGGCAGAACATTATTGCAAAAATGAGTTGAACAAGAATTGTTTGTTTTGCTATGTCATATCTGCACAGTTTTAAGGGATCCCAGCCACGGATTTTTATGATCCAATTCATGTCCCATTAGTTGACAATTAATAGGTATGTAATTCTACAGTTTAAGTACTGCAGTTCCATTACTTATTCCTGTTGTTCAGTCTATGTGAGTAAGCTTAATTCATGTCCCATTAGTTGACAGATTAACAGGTAGGTATAGCGCTCAGCTTGTAGGATGATACAGCATTGGTAGTGCCAAGAGGGAAGGGGCACGAAGTGCATCGTGCAGCGGTACATGTCGCAGCTAGAGCAGGAAGTGAGTAGTGTGTTTTCTTTGGCTTCTGAATTCTGTAGCTTCCTGTTTTTCAGTTGTAAGAATGGACATTTTGCTTCAGTTGTGGTGTGATAGGCTCTGTTCTTTTTGAATGGAAACTGGCTGATATTGGCCGTTGGCATATCCAGTGCTTCATTGTAAAATGCTGATGAGAGTGGTCCTCATATGAAATTCAGTATCTAAAATCAGTAATAGCTTCTATGACAGGAGAATATGCAAGTTCAAAAGAACAAAAAGCAGATATTCCCCAGATGTGATTGTGTAATACTCTAGTCTTGACCTGTACAGGTGCACAAATTGCAAAGGCACCTAGCGTCTGGCAGATGCCGAGGCATGTTACAGTTAAAAGAAAGGGTAAAAGTAACTCCATTTTTATGTTTGTTTTAGTTGTTCAATGTCATTTTATTCATGCTCGGAGCATGTTACAATTAAAAAGGGCAACAGTAACTCCATTCAGATTACTCTCACAGTATCACTGCAAATGTTGTAGTCCATGTGAGAGATCACTTTGAAGATAATGGAAGGCAAATATTCCTATTTCCTACATATTAATTTTTGTGCAGATGGCAGCATTATTTTTATTTTCCCAAAGGGATCATGTATGACTTATGCTTTTGATGCTGCCTTCATTATTTCCTTCCTTATTGTAGATGCTCTATGCAGCTGCATGAGACATGTTCGACTGATAGTTTTCAGAGTTTGCTGCAGTTGTGTGTGGCTGTTGTCCTCTCTCACAAAACATTACACCTCTCGAAAGCTTCACAAAACACGAACATGCAGCTGCTGGGTAGTTAGGAGTGCCAGCATAACTTCAAGTTAGGGAGTGCGGTTAAAATGCTAATGCGATATTGAGACTGACTTGGTAATTTGGATACAATATATACAACATGTTGCCAATAAATATCCACTTGATCTATACCTGTTAGTCCAATTTGTCATGTTACTGTGTGTATGTTTACGGCTTGTATCAATTAATTCAACATTTTTCTAACTTGCTTAATCTCACAGGTTAGTACCTTCAGCTCATCTGTTGGAGAACAAACAATAAGTATGTGAGTATTTCGTGAGCCATCTGAATGGGACAAGTGCTGGAGTGAACGAGACTGCAAAGTGTGTATTTTGTGGCTACATCTCTTCTGCTGATTGTTGTTACATAAGGCCTTCGCGTAGAAATCCGCATGCAGCTCCGTCCATGCATCTCGCCGCTCGCCGCCGTCGTCAATGGTTGCGCCGCCCGCGCGCGGCGGGGTAGTCGAACGGCAGCACGCGCACGCTGTCGTTGAGCGGCGCGGCGTGGCGGAAGCCGTACGCGCGGAGCACCTGGTCGTCGGCGAACGCGAGCGCGCGGCGCATCCCGCCCTCGCAGATCTCCCTCGAGTAGATCGGGTTCCGCTTGCCGCCGCACGGGTTGCACCCGGTGAAGTGCGTGACGAACGGCCGGCGCCACCCGGACTGGCCGCCGCCGTCGGGGCCCGGGACGACCTTCCTCACGGCGGCGTTCCTCGCCGCCGCGAACCGCAGGTGCTCACGCTCCGCGTGCCTTCGCCGGAGCGCCGGGTCGCCCTTCCGCTCCGCCACCAGGTACCGCGCCGCGACGCCGTTGAGCTTGCCGACGATCTCCGCGAAGTAGCCCTGGAAGTAGAAGTCGGTGCCGAGGTAGACCTTCTCGCCCCAGCGGTCCCGGTTCATGAGGAGCAGGTACGCGAGCGCCGACTGGTCGTCGGACTCGTCGTCGTTCTTCTTGCTGAGCGTGTCCCGGAGCGTCTTCCCCACCGTGCGTACTCCGGCGACGCGGGTCCCATGGCGGCCCACTCGTCCATGAAGTCGAGCGACCACTGGCAGTTCCGGATGAGGAACACGCCGGCGTTGAGCCCCACCCACGACCGCTTCTCGTACACCTCCTCGGGCCAGCCGTAGAGGACGAGGTTGTGGCGGCGGTACCGTGCCAGCGGCAGCGAGAAGTCCATGTCGGTGAAGACGGCGTCGGCGTCCACCCACCACACCCACTCCGCCTCCGGGTGCGCCAGCATGGCGGCGCGCACGATGGGGATCTTGGCCCAGAACGCCACCATGGACGACGGCTCCAGCACCGCCGTGTTGTACACCAGCTCGATCCCGTGGAGCCGGCAGTAGTCCACCTTGTTCTTGAGGAACCGCAGCAGCAGGTGGTCGCCGCCGGGCGCCCTGCACGGCTCCGGCTGCGACCCGGTCACCATCACCACGCGCTCGGCCGGGCCGCCGCTCCGGAGCCCGCGCGAGCGCAGCCACTGCGCGCGCTTCGCGTCCCAGTCGGTGACGCGCCGGCCCAGCGCGTACGAGAGGTCCGGGTCGTCGTAGAACGTGCGCGGCCCGTCGGCGGGGCCCGGGACGGGGAAGGCGACGAGGCCGCCGGCGCGGTCGGGCGCGAGGATGGACGACGCCGGGCCCAGGAACGCCAGCACGGCCGCGGCCACGCCGGTCGCGAACACGACCACGTCGCGAAAGCGGCTTGGCCGAGCTGGTGGCGCCGCCACGCCCTTCTTGCTCGCCGCCGCGCGGCGTCCGGCGCGGCCATGGGACTTGATCGACTAGAGGGTGTGGCGTGGGAGTGTGGACCGGGATTCACGAGTGAGGAGATCGAGGTTCGAGGAGTGCGCGCGAAGAAAGCGGGAGGCCGCGCGATCCCGGTAGTCGAGGATCACGCCACGTGAGGTGCTCGGCGTTGGCGTCGGTCTCGGCGCGCGACGCGGCTAGGGATCGCCCAAAACTGTTGGTTCTGCCACATTCTTTTATCTGGGAAGGGCGGATGCCAGTGTCAGCGGCGTTGAGAGCACAGTTAAAATTTTGATTTTGAGGACGCATCGTGCATAGTAACCCTGTTTGCTTGACCGGAGCAAAATCTGTTTTTTTTTCCCTCTCTTATATATGATCGAATTTTTACCAAAAGTTTTTTTTTTTTGATTCTGCTGACCATCGTTTTGCTAAACGAATTAGGCAGGAGAGTAGTTGATTATACCCGAAAGAAGAATCCTAATTAGTACAATGAAACAACAACACAACAAAACGATAACAGCACATCTGAAATAACTTAAACAAGTAAAACAAGCATTGTTGTACAACAAAGATCCGATCCTCTACAAACTCCTCCACAATAGCCACTCAAGTGACACGCATCACTTAGACAAACGGTCATCGTGAAAACACCAAAGTCGCACTTGCGTCGTTGTTCGTCATGACCAATGAAGAGGAAAAGAGGCCCCCCACCACAAAGTTCGAAATTAAAAGGCATGACCTTTTAAACTCATTAGTGGCTTAATGTCTGGAGAATGTGGGTGTTTAGATGTCAGATCGTTCTCCTCCACAAAGTTTGAAATTAAAAGAAGATCGATGTTGCAATAATTGATGGATATGATCCTCTACACTTCTTTATTGCCCTTAGTCGTAGAATGCAAAGTGTTGTCTTTAATAGTGATGACTTCTTAACCTCGATCATAGAATGCATAGGGTTATCTTCATTAGATAGGTGTCCCAACCCTATGAGTATCCAAAGATTGAGTTGACAAATCCTCGAAATTGAGGAACTCACCACAATAGGCTCGTTGTCAAAGGGAACACCTCCTAGCATTGAATGTACAAATTTCGAGGTTCTTATAATCATTAGGCTACAAGCCCTTTCCTGCACATCAGCATATGTATCTATTTATGCTATATGGTGTGGCTTAGAGGAATACATGTGAGTACACATTCTATGACTTACATAAAACTAATACCCAAAATTAAACTTGACCCCCATTCTTTTAATTTTTTTAGGCTCCATTTGGTTTTCTGATTTTTGGATGAATTGGATTAGGCTCCGGTGAAAAAACATAACGAAATGGTATGTTACTAATTTGACTATGTTGTGTGATTATCAAATAAATTGATGTAGTAACAAAAATCATATGAAATAAACTCTAATCGGTCTTTAGTTGTATAGTTTAAGAAGAAAACCCAAATGTCTCCCTAGGTCGAAATCCAAGCAATACTTATTCCTAAGTCCTACCTATCCGCACCAAACTCTAGGTTTAACCTCCTGTATCTCGCAATATGGCTATTTCTTTGGTGTTAGACAGCATGCGTGGCAACCACACGTAGACGTGCCAATGATAAGTTTGTCGTTTCTCAAAATCAATCGCCCTAGTCTTTCATAGCACGAGTGTGTGTGTGTGTGACAAATATGACAAGGAAATGTAGTTTGATTTCAATTGTTAGCTGGGTCCAAAAGTCCCATTTAAACAACATGATGTATAGGTTGTTTAGATCGTCGATCTATCGATTATTAATGATCGTAGAAAAATATATGATGGACAATTACACAAGTGGATCTCACATATATAGAACCATCAAAACATGGGTTGTGTAATAAATACAAGGAATAAAATGGTTCAAAACTCATTAGGAATCAAGATATAGGAAATAAGAAATTTGAATAAGGTGTACTCCCACATAATCAGAGCATCAGATTCTTGGAATTTACAGCTGCCACCTCATCCATGGATGGGCTCATGGGCAACACCGAACCGCGGGAATCTTTCCATCCTAACGCTTACTACGGCCCACTGTAGCCCATCAGTCCATCACACCTGGGCCCGCTCCGTTTGCTCTCTGGAAACGCCTGCCAGCGAACGCTGTCTTGTGTCCTGTGTCGCCGACGTGGGCTCGCCGTCGCCGCGAGCTCCACCTTCCTCTCTCCGCTCTGGTCCGACTCCGAGCGCGATGTGGCGAGCGACGAGGCGGTTTCCGCCGCCGCCGCTGCTGCGGTGGCTCTCGTCGGGCGCAGCGTCCTCCAAGGCGCCGCGGCAGCAGCAGCAGCGGGTGGCGGCGCTGTGGGGAACGGGGACTACGGGCGGCTGGGGCTGGGCGCGCTGGAGTCGCGGTGGAGCCCCACGGTCTGCCCCTTCTTCCTCGCCCGCGCCGCCGACCCGCCCGCCTCCCTCGCCTGCGGCGGCGCACACACCCTCTTTCTGACCCGTATGCCCCGCTTTGCTTCCTTCCCCCCACCTTTTCATCCTCACTTAACATCACCGTCTACCCGTCTAGTAATACGAGATCAGAGATCATACTAGAGCTTAGTCATTATCTTGGTTCACCTAGCCAGATTATTTTATTTTTCCCTACCATACTAACATTGCTAGATATGTAATGAGCTAGATTTTGGCCATATGCTCTGAGTTGGAGTGACAGTGATCCTTGTTATGCTAATACACAATGTCACATTGCCCTGCTCTTCCGACCAATAAATTAGCATAAGCAAGTGAACAATCAGCCTCTTTTTTTTTATCTCTGTTTGAATTGTGGCTTCCTTTTTGTTTTTATGCAGAGAGTGGCCGAGTGTTTGCTACAGGGCTGAACGACTTTGGGCAGCTCAGGATAGGGTCATCTGTTACACATATGCTGGTACCGTTCTTGCCCATCTTATCTCACATGTTTGCTTCCACATTGTCTATTAGCAGAAGTCTGACATGGATCCTAATTCCTAGCTGAGGAGGAAACAAACCTGGCTAAATAACTGAAAGCTGCATGCATTGACATTTAACTGGGAGACAAATGGGATCAATCTTCTCTCCTATAGTCCTATTTCATGCAACAATAACCAATTTACCATGACTTATCTGCATTTCAAAAAAAAAAAGTACATCTTGTATTGCCTTGAGGGCATGGATACCCTTGGAAGTAGATGATATTATTTTACTGACACTTTCAGAGTCAGGTTTAGTCATTTACATCAGTTGCTAGATACATTAGGCTTAAGAAGCAAAGCATGTATTACTGGTCATTCACAACATTTATTGACACTTTATTTATGTATAATTTCTATTAGTTTTTGTTTTCCTATCTGTGCTTTGAATGAATTTGATGTTTTTTATAAGCTATGAATCTGACTATTCCACATACTGTGCCCTTTCTTTGTCTACAATGTATAATTTATTTTTTCCTTTTCATCTAGGAGCCTGTTGAAGTTCCTGGATTTCACGAGAGAGTTGTAGAAGTTTCAGCTGGCAACTATCATTCTTGTGCAGTCACTGGTAATATAAAATAATTAGATTCTGTTAGGTGCCTGGTTTTATTCACCATAGTAAGTTAAAATATTAACTGATAATAGCACATGGAAGGGAGGGTGCCATCTTCTATGCTGAGTGTGAAGTATTGATCTAGCACTGAGTGTTCATGATTTCAAGCATATTGCCATTCATCGCGTGGGAAGCTACATGTGTACATGCTGCTGTAATATGTTCGTTATATTCTTATTATGGTCCCAGTTATTCTACTAGATATTGACAATGGATTTCATAAAACTAAAATGCATATTGGGTAGATTGCACTTTCAAACAAAAAAGGCCATATGGATTTGTGCACTCTCCCTAGGCCTAAGTGTGATCGCACCTTAATTGAAATATGCTATTGCTCATTTGCTAATTGAGCTTTCATATGCACTGCAGCATACAACACATTACACCACAATAATGTTTTACTGATATTTAGATAACTATAACAGAAAAGAAGTGTGATTACCATCTCTTCTATTTCTTCACCAAATTATTTTTGCTGCACATATGTGCATTTTAATGATTGTATTAACAATCTCCACTGCTGTTGTGTTCTGACTTTCTTGAACAGCGGATGGTAAGCTCTTTGTTTGGGGCAGAAACTCAGGTGGCCAGCTTGGCCTTGGTAAAGGTAATAGTGTTATCTCCATTCTTTGCTTCCTTAATGCCACCTATTCATGGCATATCCATAATTGAATGTTCTGGTATTTATACTATGACACTAGTCACACTATGAACAGCAACTTATTGACACTGATAGTGCTTGATGTCGCAAAAATAAAAAAAAATCTCTGTATGAGGTTAGGAAATCCTAATATATAGCTTCATAGCTCTTAGGTATTACTTGACCTCTGTTTCAACTCGCCATACATGCCTTTATATCCTATTATTTTTTTCATGCAGCATAATCATGTGTCTCTCAAAGATTTTGCTAGGGATTATGGTAGATCGTGCTAGGGAAAATTTTCCATCAATTAACCTTTTGTTAGTTTTATTTCTGAGATGGAGTTTTTCTTTTAACTTGCTTTAGGGCGGGTAAAGTAGTTTCTACGCCAACAAAGGTTGATTGTTTGGCTGACTTCAGAGTAAAAATGGTTGCTCTGGGATCAGAGCATTCAATTGCTGTTACAGGTGACTAAGACATTGGTGCTTTATAGCAGTTGTATTTAAATATTTGTGCCATCAAGAGTCTGAATCTCACCTATCATTTACTTCTCCAGAGGAAGGTGAAGTCTTGAGTTGGGGAGCTGCTGGTTCCGGCAGGCTCGGACATGGCCGTCAATCTAGCATCCTGGGATTTTCTCTGACCTCAAGGTATGATAATATATTTTTGTAAAAACTTATTCTGTAAAAAAAACTTATGCTGAAACTTAATTGTGTATGCACTGTCATGGAATAATTCATTGTCATCTATTTAGAAGATATAAGAAAATCCTTGACCATAAGAGATGAAAAATTTTCTACTGCAAGCTGGCATGCCTAAGTACACAAAGAGAGCTATGTGTGCATGATTTTAACAGGAACATGCCTTCTAAGTATCTTAAGCAGCTAAAGCTTGTGGCGAATGAATTGGTGTGGCTTCTATTGGTATTTTTTTTTTTGTGTTTTCCTTAAACTGAACAAGGTTGCTAGATTATGTAGTATTGTAGTGTGAGTTTTCAGTAAAATGGCTGATGACATATAGATATAGAAGTTCACAACTTGGAAGGCTTCTGTCGGTTATCTTATGGTAAAATAGGTCTGACGATTTTGGATATGTTTGTACTTTATGGTGTTAAATTGTTTGAAAGATAATAAATCGGTAACTATGTCTTCACTTGTGCAGTGAATATACTCCAAGATTGATCAAAGACTTTGATGGTATCAAGGTATTTTGACTTTAAACTTAACATGCTTCTTAATCAGAAAACAACCTCTTATTGTCATGTACTGACTGTCTTCTCTCTCTATCTGTATATGCATTGGCTAGATTAAAAAGATAGCTGCAGGAATGTTGCACTCAGCTTGCATTGATGGTAAGCATAAGAAAAGTAATATTCAAATTATACAATCACAATTACCCATCTTATGATTTCCCTATGTCAAAATTGCAGAAAAAGGTACTTTGTTCATATTTGGGCAGAAGACTGAGAAGGTGGTATCCAATCAGGCTACTTTGGCATTTATTTTTTTCACTTTCCTTACCAAAATACTTTTTATCTTCCTTCATTTCTTTGGATTTAACAAAACCTTTTAGGGATTTGGAAGATCAAATGAAGCATTCAGACCAAATATTGTTGAAGAGATAGCATTTTCAGAAGAAGTTGCTTGTGGAGGTTACCATACTTGTGTTGTAACAGGTATTGGTGTTTGATGCAGTCTTGTTTTGTATCTTGTTAACGCGGAGTTATCAAAATTTTCAACTGTTAACTTGTCATACAATTTTGAAATGTATACGCTGATGTTTTGACAGATAGCGGTGATTTGTATTCTTGGGGTTCAAATGAAAATGGCTGCCTTGGTCTGGGGTATTTCATCATGACTTTCTCAAAAAACTTTCCTACATCATCTTGTATCCTACCTATATCAATGTGCATTCAATGTTGAAGTTGTATTCTTACATGATTATCTCTAACCAGAGGTACGGATATGGTTCGCTCTCCAGAAATTTTGAAAAGCTCGCTATTTAAACTTCCTGTATCTAAGGTTTGTGCTTCTGGTCACCTATTTCATTTTTTTTTATATATTGCACCACTTAAAGTTCTTGCATTGATGTATGCTGGACATGGAGTCCTTGACCTTTTGCCCTCTGTAGGTATCTTGTGGTTGGAAGCACACAGCTGTAATTTCAGGTATCATAATTATGTTTATTTTTCACTAATATGTTGGTTCTAATTAGTAGCAAATGCTAGTAAACAGAAACTCCTTTTTTTAGTCTTGACAACAGCTGTCTCAATAAGGGCTCCATACATGGTTTGTTTTGATGATATCTTGTAGGTCAAAATGGTTGTTTTAAAAGCTCTGGCAACAATAATATAGAACACTAGACTATACTATACTTTTGAAGTGGACTCTTTTGAGTTGAATTCTTCCGTGTTTAAGGTTGAAAACGGAATGGAAATATCCCGAACTGAACCACATCGTTTTCTACTTTTGAATATTCAGATGTTTTTTTTTTTTTCTTTTGGTCTAGCTTTTTTAAAATGAATGGATGACAAGATTGTCTTGTGTTATGTATTGGGTAATTTTAGGTGTCAAAAGAATTTTTCAGCTATATTTTATCGCTCTGTGCTCTGAGCACCTTATAACATCCAGGTAATGACATTTACACATGGGGTTGGGGGGCGCCAACGGAACTTTTTTTTCGAAGAAGGGCATTCTTCCGTGGACAGTTGGTGAGTTGCTTTCTGCCACAACTGTTTCTACTTGATGGCATAAATGCATAATCCCCACAGGACGCTAGTCATATGGTCAAACTGCCTTGCTGCTTGCAGGGACACGGAAACGACGTAGACTATTTCAAACCTATGATGGTTCCCTTTGGCAAGAATGCAAGAGCCACCCATGTATCATGTGGCTTCAATCATACTGGTGCAATTTACGAGTACTACGAGGGCTGACTGACGCTGCACCAGATCAGCGTCTTGTAGACTTGGACTAATAATCAAATTCTATGCACATAACAGCACAAAGAAGCTCTGATATTGGACCTGCGTCTGTGAAGAGAAATACATAACAGAGTGATAGCACCCCCTGAGAGGGGAATGTAATGTAAATCAAACAGAATAAGGGACAAACTCGATGCATTTTGTGATGCATCAGAGTTACATGCCAGTATATAGCATTCCTTCATTTATTGGGTGGTTTATGTATTATTTTGCACGCTACTAAGAAATTCATTGCCTGGTATCTCAGCAGGCTGTTTGTGTACATGATGAGTGCTTTATTGGCTTCAATTTTTCCTTTTATACACAACTAAAAGGAAAAAAGGACGTATCGATCTTGCTTGATTAAATCCTATGGAAGACAGGGTGTTTTGGTTGGATGCTCCCACGACTCACCCTCACTGAGGTTCTCTGCAGGTGAAGCTGCAGGAACACTAGAGCACATCGCGACATTGAGGTTTTGCCTCCTCATCTCTCACGAGTCATCATTTCTGATGAACTGTAGGAACTGGTACGTTTCTTCTGTACATACTAATTTCATTTATCTAGACTTAACAAGGTTAATATGTTATCCACTTTTTTGTCCCAAATTGAATGTCACAAGTTAAACCCAATGACATTTATGATTCGAAGTGCCCAACTCTTAACTACACTAGTCATTGAACCGAAGCCTGTGGACTGGAAGGACATTTTTCGCACTAAATTCTGCTAAGAAAACTTCTGTATTTAGATTACTAACTGTACGTGCATTGAAAGCTTGAAACAAGGGGCAACGTGGGTCGCCATGATGATGTACTGTCATAAGCTCAAGGTTTATGGTGGAATTGATTCGGGTAGTTAGTTAGTTTCATATCATGATGACTTAATTGTCTGGGAATACGCGCATTGAAAGCTTGAAACTAGGAGCAACGTACTCCTCCGATCCCTAAATACTTGTCGTTCACGTTTCCCAAGAAACAACTTAAATTAAATCTCTATTAAAATGTATTTATAATTATAGTATATAATTAGTACCATTAGAAAGATCTTTGAATCTAGTTTTTTAACAAATTTATTTGAAAATAAAAATGTTGTATGCATTTTCTACAATTCAACTCGAACTTGTGGCGCGCACACCAAAAAACGACAAGTAAAAAAGGGACAGAGGGAGTAGGTCATCATGATGATGTCGTGTCATCAGCTCAGGAGTTGTGGTGGAATTATTCGGGTAGTTAGTTTCATATCATGATGACTTAATTGCTAGAAACAGGGGGCAACGTAGGAAATCATGATGATGTCCTGTCATGAGCTCAGGATTTGTGGCAGAACTGATTCGGGTAGTTAGTTTCATATCATGATGACTTAATTGTCTGGGCATCTCGGCCACAGTAGGTATGTGCCAGGTAATGAACACGAAGTTCTGCATCGGCTCATCCTAAACAGAAATCTGCCAAAAAAAGGCTTGAGTGAGTCCATCTGTCAGCTCTGGTTGCTTTCCTTTAGTTTCAATGCTTTAGTTCCACTGGCGGAGGCAGGATACTATGACAGGGTATTCAAAAAATAATTTTCTCCAAAACAACAAGGGCCAATAGCACTGGTCGAACTAAATATTTTAGTATACACAATACAATATTCTTTGTGACACAAAAAACATGGGTATTCAATGGAATACCTAAGAATACCCCTCCCGCCGCCAGTGTTTAGTTCTCTTCGTATTGCTTCGTTCATGTAACCCTTGGTCACTTTACATTTTCATTCAATATTACTAGTTTAGCTGTACTATCATATACCTTGATGCTTCTGTATGCATATACCCATTTGCTTTCACTCACAAGATGCAAATGTATAGTAGATTTGGAAGCCTGAGTTTATTAATTATTAGGAGGATCAGTATTTCTGATAGGAACTTCTCACTCTGAAGTTTAGAGAAGGGATATTTCATATTTGGATTCCTAATATAAATTTCTAGATTACCACCAGGAACAAAATTTAGAGACATAATGTAGTCTTTCGATTCTTTCTGTTATTATGGAACATGTGTTCTGAATGTTCTTTTTTAATCAATAGCTTAGAATCTAGAGGACCAGTAAGTAAATGAATAAAAATAAAATTAATGCAGCATGGTTTGTAGCGTCTCCAGCAAAAACACTGGTACCTTGTGAGGCTGCTAATTTTGGGACAACTCAACAACTCTTTTGCTCCTTTTAGTCCAATTCTCCAAGCATCCTCATCCACAGATTCCTATAATACTCCCTCTTCCATGATTTCATGATCATTTTCCATGGTCCCTAACTGCTTACTGCCTAGGACGCTGAGAATGCCTATGCATCCTATTTCCATCTATGCCATCCTTTTGTTTCTTTCATGTTCATTCAACGATGCATCTAGCGCATCCCACAACAACCTTTTCCCCAGCAAGCCGCTCTGCCCAGGTAACACTCTCGTGTCCGATGATGGCACCTTTGCCCTGGGCTTCTCCCCATCCAAATCCACCAAAAAAACACTATTACGTTGGTATATGGTACAGCAACATCCTGCAGTGCACCGTTGTGTGGGTTGCCAACCGTGCTGCACCAATCACTGATCTTTCGTCTGCAATGCTCGCCTTGCACAGTAGCACAAACCTTGTCCTGTCTGATGCCAATGGCCGTGTCCTTTGGAATTCAAACAACAGCGCATTGCCATCAGTTCTTCACCTGCCACCATCGTCTCTGCAGAAACCACACTAGAAAACACCAGAAACTTCATCCTCCGGTCATTGGGCAACGCTAACCGCACCACACTATGGCAGAGCTTTGACCATCCATCTGATACTCTTCTGCCTTGGATGAAACTCAGGATCAGCCACAAGATGCATCCTATACAACACCTCATTTCGTGGAATGGCATGCAGGACCCATCCCCTGGGGTCTTCTATGGTGCAGACCCCAACAACATTTTTGCAGCAGTTCGTCTAGAATGGCACAAGACCGCACCGTCGAAGCTCAGTGTGGACTTGCTATTTCCTTCTTGGGCAACCTTTCTATCATTTACATGGCAATACACCATGGTGCCGATGAGGAGGTATACATGTCCTTTGGCATGCTGATTGCCAGCTTGTCTTTGCTGATTAGAACAGAGATAAATTACTCAGGCAAGGTAAATATTCTAAGCTGAGACAGTAACATATCAGTATGGACAAGCTTGTATGGTTACTGTGGTCCTTATGGTTACTGTGACAACATTGGAACTGCCCCAACATGCCTTGATGGTTTTGACTTTTGAGCCAAATGATGATGAAGGCTGGGTCAGTGGCAGATTTTCACAGGGATGCCAGGAGACGGTGCTAAGATGTGGTGGACATGGTTTCTTGACCTTGCCACACATGAAAATCCCTTGTTTACAAGGTAAGCAAGGATTTTGCTGCTAACTTTCGGTGGTTGGAAACTTTCTAACAATCAATAACCTTTCATTTATTCAGGGAATATTGGGAGATAAGGAAATCACTGTGAAAAGGCTTTGCAAAGGTTCTGGCCAAGGGGCAGTGGAGTTCTAAAATGAAGTAGCTCTGATTGCCAAGGTGCAGCACAAAAACTTAGTTAAACTTCTAGGTTTCAGCATTCACGTAGATGAAAAACTATTGATTTACGAATACCTTGCTAACAAAAATTTGGTTGCCTGCCTGTTCAGTACGTCCTGTTCACTTCTCGCAAAAGCTCAACTTTTTATGAAAGAAACATGAAGCACTGATTAAGAACTTCATTTGATTCTACCCTTGACAGATGCTGCAAGAAAATCACTGCTTAACTGGCCCACAAGATTCATGATAATCAAAGGTGTAGCTAGAGGCCTTCTATATCTCCACCAAGATTCAAGATTGACAGTAATTCATAGAGATCTCAAAGCAGGCAATGTGTTGTTGGATGCTGAAATGACCCCCAAAATATCTGAGTTTAGTCTGGCCAAGACTTGCAGTGTTGACGAACAACAATCAAGTACCAATCGGGTCATTGGAACTTTGTGAGTGATTTCATATACTCCCTCCATAGTTGAAAAGAAAGATGTTTTGGAAAAGGTTTGGGTCAAACATTGGGAGCATAAATAATGAATAACTTTTATGTTGTTGAGTTTAGAAATGTGAAAATCATATCAATAGATTTGTCTTGAAAAATACTTTCATAAAATTAACATATATAATTTTTTATTAAATATTTTTATAGAAAAGAGAAGTCAAAGTTGCTCTTTGGAGACCGTGTCGCTGTCCTAAACGTCTTTCTTTTCAACTATGGAGGGAGTATTAAGTAATTTGAAGCAACACACCATTGTTCTTGAAGTAATTAGTTAAATTTGTGATGTGTGCTCGTCTTCCAAAAAGTGGTTACATGCCACCAAAATATGCGTTGGAAGGCGTCATTTCTGATGTTTATAGCTTTGGTGTCATGCTAGAACTTGGTTGATCCATTGATTGTTGAGGGCTCGTCACTTGTCGAAAGTCTGATATATCCACACATGGGGCTCCTGTTGGTGCAAACCCAAATGCTCGTTCACCTGCCATGGGTGGTCTCGAGCCTCGATAACGATAACGGTGACAAGCATATTGAACAAAAAGGTTTAACTTCCTCATATATTTTTTTTTGAATTTTCAACGGGAAGGGGGGGTAGGTGTTCCCCACCTGAAATATATTCATTGGCCCCAAATGACCGTGTACGGTTTACATCGAGAAAAATTTACAACACGGCCTCAGCCCAGAGGCAAGATTGTGGCAAGTCCACAAATAGGAAACAACACAACGAACTCTCCAGCACTGGAGAGAGAGGTGGCTAACCACTTCCTTTTGATGTATCTTTGGTTAGCCACTTCCTCATATTTCAGCGCTTCGTACAACCATATCGAACAGAAAATGACGCTGCTTTTGAACAGATCTGCTACAAGGTAATGCATAGCCTTTCAGCTCCAGTAGAGAATAAGTGGAGAAAGATAAACATCTCACAGTACCTAAGGTTGAGTGACCTTTCATACTGCGTGTCTTGATGACAGGCCATATCTCAGCTGAATGTTATCTACTAATGTTGTCCTGGTTGCTCTCATGTATTCTATCCCATGTATCCTTTCTGCTCGTCCGCTAGCTCTCTACAAATTTCCTAGTCTATCAGTTTCCCGAATTCGACCTGCTGTTAACATGGCATATCTCTCTCAGGATTGTAGCATGATGAACCCGTTGGTTTCAGACTTTTCTTCGTGCTGCGTACATGCATGCTCGTGGAACAGAGAGCGCAATGTTTCAGGTGCGAAGGGTGCTCATGTGTTGATGTGTGTGCACCCAACGATGAAGAGTGCACGCTTGGGATTCCGTAGATGCTTTGCTTTGGCCAGGGTATGCAGTTTGTTAGAGCCGTTGCTTGATTGTCTCCGCTGTTCTATTTGCCATCTGGTGGATCTTGAGTGGTGTCTTTCTTTTGTTTGATTTGGAAATGCTACAAGCGGAGGTATTTTGTTGGTTACGGTAGGATTTCTTTCCATCTTTAACTGGGTGGCCTATATTTTATTCAAGTCAGAAAACACTGAAAATAATTACTGTTCAGAGTTGATTTGATTGATATGTTATTGAAGTCACAGCATGTTGGGAAAGTGGAGACATAGTTACATGTGGTTTCACATCCATCATTTTATTAAAGAAACTTTCATATTGTGTTTCGTATACACTATCAGAGACAACACTTTAATCTTGGGCATGGACTTTACTCATAGGTCCTTGGATCTCTAGAACCTTTTGTCTTGTCACCCCCCCCCTACACCCACACACCTCAAACAAAAATGTTCTTTGTATCTCAATTTTATTTGCACGTTCAGTATTCCTAATTCAACCTACTGCATGATAACTTATGGTCTTTTTAATGTTGAATAAGATACTATAAAAATCCATGTCACCTACAATTATAAAAAGACATACCAAAACCATAAATGTGTGCCACCCACAAATGTAAAAAGACCGACCAAAATTGTACGTGTATGCCCCATAGCACCCACAGTTAATTATAAATAAAAAGACATAACCCAACCATAAGCGAGTACGACCCACAATTGCAAAAAGACCTACCAAAACCTCAGGTGTGTGCCATATAACGATGTCTCACACAAATTAAATACCCCTAAACCTTGCTATCTCTGGTTTCTCCCTTTTTTAGTCTTCTCCCAGCTCGATCACATAGCGGCCGCTTCCTTCCTAGGACAAGGCTGATTCTTCGCACTCACCCCCATTGGTGGTGACAGCTTCCACCTCCACATTGCTTACATTTCGTGGACCGGTGAATACCTAGAGTAGAGTGAGAGCACAAGGCTAAGAGCCCACTCAGGCACTCACACACCAACTGGATGACGATGTTCATTTGCCTTTTACATGTAATAAGGTTAACTCCTCTACAAATTAAGGTTTTGCATGAACCATCTTCTATATTTACATGTAGTTCATCCAAATAGTACCAGCGTACAAAGTACAAGTTTACCACTTTTGCTTATGTTTCCAATTTTACCACACACTCAATCTACCATTTACATGTAGTAACAAAAAAGTAGCGGACAAAGATGGAAAGCAGTCACCCGTACTTTTCTCATGCCTAATTAGTTAGTGTTGCGTGATATGCAAAAATACATGAATTAGCGCGATAAAAGGGCACCATGGTGGTGGAGGCTGCTGACTGAGTTCTTTGTAGCGTTCGACGCTGCCCACCTTGTCGCACCAAGTCTCCAAAATTTTTGCCGGGTTAAATAAATGGTCATCTCCAATAGTTTGGCAAATTTCACTTGCCAAAACCAATTTGTGGCCCACACTTCAACTACCGGTAGAGCGCGAGGAAGGCGTCCACGGATGTTCTTCGGCGTGTTGGACCTTCTTTGCGGTGGGCGAAGGCGGCGGCGGGGTTGGCGCTGTCCTTGCGGAGCATGCATGTTGACGAGCTCCTCCCAAATCTTGGCGCCGCCCGGCGGGGCTGGTGGGTGGGATGTCGATGCGCCGCGGTTGCCGGCGGCTGCGGCGGCGTGGGCGCGGCCCATGGCTGCTTCCGTTGCCCGTCCTTCTTGGCCCTGCCCCGCCCCGCCGCCCGCGAAGGCGGGCCGTTGCGCTCGGCGCCGCCATCACCTCTTCCACCACCGCCGCGCCCTCCACCACAGCGCTTTTGCTGCAGCTCACGCTCCGTCACGGGAGAACAGATCTGTCGGCGGTCATGCATGCGATGTGATGCGCGGCGAGCATGTAAAAGCGTCGTCGGTCCACGGTGGGGTTCATGTGACGGCGTGCGGTGCATGCGTGGCGTGACTGCCATTTTGGTCGGTCCACCTCACCTACGACAAGGACTGCGGCGAGGCCACCACGGAAGGGAAGAGAGTAGGTGGCGGCGGTTGTTGGACCCATTCACGGGACGGCGGCGCAGGCCGTCGCCGCGGAACGCCCCGCACCGTGGCGCTACCGCGTGTGGTCGGCGAGGATGCGCTTGATGTTGGCGGGATGCGGGCTGCTCGATGCGCGCATCGCCGCCAGCGCACCGGCATGTCGCCTCTTGCGCCCACGTAGAACTTGTTCACTTTCTCCGGCTCCTTATGCGCCTTCTCTAGAAACTCTTGCTCCTGCACAGACATGTCATGCCGGGCATCGATCGCCTTCGTCACGTTGTCTCGGCTCAAACAAATATACTGCAGATGTACTTTCGGCAGCGGTGGTGGAGAAGGCGCCGGGTGAAAGATGGATGGATCGCGGGGAGGGAAACTACTGCGCGGAGACCCAGCGTTTTCCAAAGCTCCCAACGCTCACTAAAATGCCAAATGGGGGCCTGGTTTTGCCAAACTCACTAAAATGCCAAACCCATTTGCCAAACTGTTGGAGCGTCATTTTAGAACTTTTGGCAAAAAAACAAGAATGTCAAACTCATTTGCCAAACTGTTGGAGTTGCTCTTAGCAAGGCTACCCACATGAAGCGCGAACAATGCATTGTTTCAGCCGTTTCCTATTAAGGTTCGAACTGAGAGTTTCTTATTTTGCAAAAAAAGGATTATTTCATTTGTTTAATATAAGTGCATTATACAGTATTTTATTTACAAAGTTTTAAGCTCGTAATGCTCTCTTATGTTTAATTTTTCAACAGTGGCTGCGATGAGATAAGGAGAGAGCGAGTGAGCATACTATGAATGGGAGAGGTAAAACCCTATCGGTTAGGATCATTTGCATCATGAAATAGGGTATTAGGGATCAATTTCACATTGGAGTCATCGTCAGAGCAAGCTAGATGTGCAACGGGGGGAAGAAGCAGACTAGGCGGTGAAGAGGAAGTAGATCTCGACAGAGAGGATGTAGATCCAGGTCAAAGCAATGAGTGTGTGTACCACCCACAATTGTAAAATGTGACACCTTCCATCTTCACATCGCTAACATTTCCTAGACCGCTGAACACCTAGAGTAGAGTAAGAGCACAGGACTAAGAGCCCACTCAAGCACTCACGCACCAACTGGCTGACGATGTTCATTTGCCTTTTACATGTAGTAAGGTTAATTCCTCTAAAAATTAAGGTTTTGCATGAACTATCTTCTATATTACATGTAGTTCATCCAAATAGTCCCAAAGTACAAGTTTACCACTTTTTCTTATGTTTCCAATTTTACCACACACTCAATCTACCATTTACATGTAGTAACAAAAAAGTAGCGGACACAGCTGGAAGGCAGTCACCCATACTTTTCTCATGCAGGTATATATAAATTGTAGTACACATTTATGTTAATGCCTAATCAGTTAGTGTAGTGTGATATATAGAAATACACACACCGGCACAATAAGGGGCACCACAGTGGTGGCGACTGCTGGCCTGAGTTGGTGTGGCATTCGACGAGGCCCACCATGTTGCGCCCAAATGACACTTGTCGTGCGAGGCGACGGGGGGGCGACTTGCGGATATAGGGTTTCACGGGACCAGTCCACTTTATTTTCTCTCTCCCCCACTTCCTTTTGTATCCCATGAGCGCTTGGGAGACCGGTGCCACGCCGCCACCCCGCATCCACACGCTGGAGCCAACCACCGCCACCCCCTCCCCCAACGGCAGCTAGTGGGTCACCTTGCTTCGGCCATCCTCCTACACGCCAGGTACAACTCCCCTCTTGCTTTCTTGATTTGGTGTCTCATTTGCTCCATGACTAGGGTTACCAAATTTGATATATTATGAATGTGTTTTTGTGTTCATTGTTAGTATTAGTAGCATATATTACATTTTGTATATACTCTGCCCGTGGATTCGGTGTAAACTACGTGTTACATGAACCAAGGTAGTTGATAGATGAAGGAATTGGATAGGTTTGTGTGTTGCCTTTGTTGTCATCACTATGAAGGTTGTGATATGTTAGTGTAGGAGACACATAATTTAATTTGGAAATATGTAGTTGCTGTTGGTGTGATGCTTTATATTTTGTAGATGGATCATTTAGTGTGATTGTTTCATGGTGGCAAAGTTAGTACACCACCTAGTTTTGATGCTTTGCTTAACCAATGTCGGGGAGATATTTAGGTCACCAATAAGTTTGAAAGGCCTATTGGACAATGGGTAGGAAAAAGCGCACTATGTGTTAATGGTTTAAGCTAGATGGGAAGCATAAGGAAGAAGCCAACAAGGTGATGCGGTGAAGGCAGATCTCGATGGAGAGGTTGTAGATACAGGTAGTAGCTATTCTAGGAACACCACCAGACCGAAAAAAAAATTAAGGAAGAAGACCACCGCCTATATGGAGTCCAGTGATAGACAGAGCAGTGTCGCGTCATAACAGATCTATCTGAGGTAGGGGAACGAAGATAAATCCCTCTAGTAAAGGTTGCTACTATAAAGGTTGCCACTACGACAGGCGGCACCTCACCACTAATGTCAGTTGCTCACGGGATTGTAGTGGGGAACAGGCGTTCGGGCCATCACCATGTCATGGGACCTATCATGGCCGTGATGCTCTCTCTGTCTCCCTAGATGCCAGTGGCTGTTGGGTGCCCTGGGTGGCCTCTAGGGCTTGGCTAGCTTTTATACAAGTCCATCTTTAGTCGGCCAAATCTCGACCATCCATCTTAGATCAATGGTTCATATTGCGTGGCGTTAGGGTTCCCCTGTTTGGGCCATTGTTTGGGGGAGCATCCTGGGCCTTAGCAGGCCACCCACATGAAGCGCGAATAATGCATTATTTTGGCCATTTTCCTATTAAGGTCCGAACTAGGAGTTTCTTATTTTACAAAAAAAAATTATTTCATTTGTTTAATATAAGTGCATGATATAGTATTTTAATTATAAAGTTTTAAGCTCGTAATGCTCTCTTATGTTTAATTTTTAGCGAGGGCTGTGATGACACATGGAGTGAGCAAGCGACATGAGCAAGAGAGCGAAGCAAGTGAGTGGGCTATGAATGGGAGAGGTAACCCTATCGGTTAGGATCATCTGCATCATGAAATAGGGAATTAGGGATCAATTTCACCTTTGGGGTCATCGTCAGAGCAAGCTAGATGTGCAACACGGGATATAAATAGACTAGGCGGTGAAGAGGAAGTAGATCACGTCAAAGAGGCTGTAGGTCCATGTAAAAGCAATGAGTGTGTGTACCACCCACAACTGTAAAATGTGACAACTTCCATCTCCACATCGCTGACATTTCCTAGACCGCCGAACACCTAGAGTAGAGTGAGAGCACAAGGCTAAGAGCCCACTCAGGCACTCACGCACCAACTGTCTTACGATGTTCATTTGCCTTCTACATGTAGAAAGGTTAATTCCTCTACAAATTAAGGTTTTGATGAACTATCTCCTAAATTTACGTGTAGTTCATCCAAATAGTCCTAGGGTACAAAGTACAAGTTTACTTATGTTTCCAATTTTACCACACACTCAATCGCCACAATAACGGGCACCATGGTGGTGGTGGCGCTAACCTGAGTTGGTGTGGCGTTCGATGAGGCCCACCTTGTTGCACCTACGACACTTGTCGCACTAGGTGGCACGGGGCTTACTACGAGACATAGGGTTTCACGGGCACAACACACTTTATTTTCTCTCTCCCCTTCCTTTCGTATCCCACAAGTGCTTGGGACAACGAGGTGCCGTTTGCCACCACCCCACATCCACATCTTTGGAGCTAGCCACCGCCACCTCCCCCATCGGTGCCTAGTGGGTCACCCTCGCCCGACCACCTCCTACATGCTAGGTACAACTTTTCCCCTTGCTTTCTTGATTTGGTGCCTCATTAGCTCCCCGACTAGGGTTACAAAACCTGAGATATTGTGAATGTGTATTTGTATTTGTTGTTAGTATTAGATGCGTACATTACTTTTTGGATATACTTTGCCTAAAGATTCTGTGTAAACTACATGTTGCATGAACCTAGGTAGTTGATAGATGAAGAATTTGGATTGGTTTGTGTATTGGTTTTGTTTTCATCACTATGAAGGTTGTGATATGTTAGCGTAGGAGACACCACGATTTAATTTGGAAATATACTGTTGGTGTTGTTGTGTTGCTTTATATTTTGTAGATGGATCATTTAGTGCGATTGTTTCATGGCGGAAAAGTTAGTACACCACCTAGTTTTGATGGTTTGCTTACCCAATGTCGGCAGATATTTGGGTGGCCAATAAGTTTGAAAGGCGATTGGACAATGGTAAGGAAAGAGTGTACTATATGTTAATGGTTTTAAGCAATGTGCGGCATGGGGAAGAAGCGGACAAGGCGATGAAGAGAAAGCATATCTCGATGGAGAGGTTGCGGACCAGGTAGTAGCAACTCTAGGAACACCCGAAATAAAAAGAAAATAAAGGAAGAAGACCACCACATATGCGAGTCCGGCGGTAGACGAGGCGGCGTCATGGCCAGAAAGGATCTATCGAGAGGGGGGGCCAAGACAAGGCCCTCCGGTAAAAGGTTGCCGCCACGACGGACGACACCTCACCACTAACGTCGGTCGCTCACGGGATTGCGGTGGGGAACGAGCATTCAAGGCCACCACCAAAGCCATCACCATGTTGTGGGACCCACCATGGGCGCGGCGTTGTCTCTCCCTAGATGCCCGATTGGTCTGGCTTGGGTGCTGGGTGGCCTTAGGGTTTGGCTAGCTTTTATACAAGTTCGTTTTTAGGCTGGCCAAATCTTAGCACATGATATGGGCGGATGGAGGTGGGAGTTTCAATGTAGTAACATGGCGAGTCATTCAACAAGTTGCTTAAGGGAATACGTGGTATGCTGTCAATGCAATAGTTGAGTTCACATTTTATAAACTTGTGGCATGGTTCAATGATAGATATGCTAATGCAATGCATTTGAGGTCACAAGATAGAAGATGGGGGCGAAAAACCAAATATGCACTGGAGAAAGCAAAGGCGATTTTGAGACACATGATGTTGTATGCTTTGACCTAGATAGAGGCATTTGCGAGGTAAAAAGCACACGAGGTGGTACTACGGCCGATGGTGAGACTAGAGACTAGGAAACATGTTGTGGATCTCCGGGCTTTCACATGTACTTGTGGTAAGCCAAAGGCGGTATCACTTTGTATGTTCTCATTACGTGGCGGCGACTAGATACCGCAACTACGGTTTTGAGAACGGGATACCCGCCCGAATACGGTGTGGACAAGCTTGTGCTCACATGGAGTCCACGGTTCGTGCCTTTTCGAGACCCAACGGAGTGGCCTCCATATCTTTGGGCCTAAATATATTGCGGATGAAAACCTTAGATGGACAAAGCGTGGTTCGAGAAAGAGGATTAGACAAAAGATGGTCATGGATCGATTCACGGAAAAACAAGGCATGGCCGAACAACGCCTTTCCTTATCGACCCGGCGGTATGAGTGTGGCAAGTGCGGACGCGATCGGCCACAACTCACGCACTTGCCGTTGGCGGCCTAGTCAGTGGTCCGCTTAAGTAGATTGAGTAAATAATATATTATTTGATTTCGTAAATGTGAAGCGAGATAACTTATGTTTTCTTTTTCTTGCGGGATGGGGGGAGCACGGCCTTACGGAGGAGTACTACGAGGAGAACCACGAGGATGACGGACCGCGGAGGGGGGAGGTACGTACTAATTGTTTTTACGCAAAACAACATTTTTTTGTGCATCTAACAAGTACTAATAAATTTTTGAAATGTTTGCGGGTTCTACCCCTCCTTCGATCCTCGAATCCATGACAAGTCCCGAGTTGATGCGGTGCGGCGGCGGTACATGCCTCTCTTGAAGAAGGCGGGCCTAGATGTCGTAAGCGCATCTGGTTCGCCGTGGGATTCGGACATAAATCCCCTTGGCGATTTCAGCTTTGGTTGACAGGTATATGCACTTGCATCGAGGTTTTTGGGTTTACTCTACATTTGGTGACCTAACAATGTTGTTTGTTTTATGTAGGTGGCGGCCGGAAACTCATAGTTTCCACCTACCTTGTGGTGAGATGACGATTACGCTTGAGGGCGCCTGAAGTTCCTTGGCCTCGGTGTTAGTGGCCAAGCCGTGTGACAAACAGCTGCGGATCGGAAGGTTGGAAAGAAAGAGTGGAGTCCTTTCTTGGGAGACCCGATGGGAGGAGCTTTACTAGGCATCGAAGCTCGGGGTGCCTCTTACTTGGCTAAGGCAAAGCTTTGCCAATTGTCAATTTGTTGCGAGTGACAGCGGCCGTTGTGACCTACTTTGCGGGGTGTGGGTCATGCACTTGTTTAGGTGCGTCTTGTTCCCGACGCCTTCTGAGGAGACTCCGCCTCTTGGATGTTCATCCCCTTGCTCAGCGATTGGGAGTTGGCGGGATTTTTTGTTGGGGATCTACTGTGCTTGCATTTCTCTACCGCAACCTCGTGAGGCATGTCGTCGCACTTCCAATTCTCCCAACATAGGAGGGTGTGTGTACCTTCTCATTTGTGGATGTGGAGTCGTCTACCGGTTGGTCGGCCCATAGGCGTGGAGAACCCTCGTGAGTGGTTCGCGGGGAGCGACCCTCGACTTCGACCCTTGTTGCACACCTTTGGGACCAAGCACATGTGCCCAATGTGACTCCCGGTCGGGCATACCTCGAGTACGACAACGAGCTTGACAATCTTCTTTGCTTCTATGGTAAGCTAATACCTTCTTTGTGCCCTATTGATTGTTTTATTTGCTATTCATTCGAACTAACGTTTTAAGTCTCTGTTTAGGTAAACTGGCGTACCGTATAATTCCCGAGAGAAAGTCACGGATGTTCAAATTAGTAGCATTTGTTTCGGGGCTAACATCATGGGAGGATGAGGTGCCCGCTGATTTATACGGGCATTTGAGTTTCACCTCCCCACGAGTTGCGCGCCGGATTGGCTTCTGCGTCGAGAGTGGCGATTCGGCGGATCACGGCGTCGCGGGACCTGCACAAGTAAGTGTACGTACATGTCGTTTGTACAATAAAATTGTAAAGGTTAATGTGGATGTGAGAATTAACAATTAAATTTCAGGATTGATCGTCGAAAACGAGAAGAAGCGTAGAGTTCGATGTTACGCATAAAGCTCACATTGAATCGTGGGAACAAGCCGATGACAATGTTAGTGACAACGATGAGCCGCACTCCGATGCGAGTTCCGTGCTTACCTTGCTTGGTACCGGCGTCACTAGAACGAGGTTGAAGACCCGGTGGACCAATGACGACTATGCCGACATTGCTTCATCGGGTGACGAAAACACAACCTACGACTTGGCGGCACAAGAGGGCACAACCGCGAGCCTTTTTGTCTTGCACCGAAAGTGGTAACAATATGCCTTCCTTTGTAGAGCTTTGTTCATATTGTGTGTAAATTGCATCATAATTGAAAGTTTGTGCCTCATTTGCGGGGCAACACGCTTAGGCAATCTGTCTTGGAAATTGAAGAGTTTAGAAGGACAAGGGGAGACGAGGCCGGCGTTGACAACTTCCTTGGAGTAGGTTTTCATAAATCGTAGTTGCCATACATTTAGGCGAAAAAGTTTTAGTTCTAACTAACTAATATTATCTATGCTCCATAGAGGCTAGCAAAGCGGTTCTTGTAGGTGCGGCGGCTTCGTTGTGGAGTCTTTGGGGTAGCGGGACAATGGAAGAAGAAGTCCAACGAGGAGGCAACTTCAACACTTACGGGGGCCACGGGTTAGAATAGTCCTTTGTCTTGATTGTATACATACAATTATAGTGGCCGTACTCATGTAAAATAAGCACTGCAGGGGGCAAGCTCCTCCCATGGCGCATCGGACACTTACTTCTCACCGGGTCAAGATGTGCACGGTGGACATGAGGAGATTGGAATGTCGCGACTAGAAGATGCCCCTTTGACACTGACCTTTCACGACCACTTGGACCACGCCGCGTCATGCACCAGACAAGTACACTCCCGGCACCCACGCTCTTGGTGGCAAGGGTAAGGTTAAGCCTCGGAGGAGGTAGATGGATGGACTAATGTTGAGCTATATTGACTTACGTAATGGACTCTCTAGTTTATTATTATGGACTTTTGTTGAACTGTATTGACTTCTATATTTGCATGGACTTGTTTCCGTTCGATGTTCCCTATCGAACCATTATATCTATGGATCATGTTAATATATGTGTTGTGATTGTGGAATGTTGAAAAAAAGGGAAAACTCGCGAAATTTGTATGCGAATCTTTTTTTACAATAGATGGTCGGCACAAGTTCTATATTCCAAAATTTATTTATGTAATTACGGATGGTATGATAAATATAGAATTTATTTAGGTGGCGAGAAAAATAAAACTAGAAGAATTTAAGAGTTTAGGCTATTAGGAAGGAATTTAAATAGTTTAGGCTATTAGGAAGGAATTTAAATAGTTTAGGCTTCTTTTCCTTAGTTGTCACAAGTCATATCTAACTTTTTGGTACATATATATCCAAAATTTTAGAGAAGTGTTGTACAAAAAACTATTGCAACATACCAACTCTCTAGTAAAAAATACACATTCACACGACCAGGGTCTCTCACTCTCTAGTAAAAAAGGGTCTCTCGCTCTCATCTACATACCAAGTTAGTCGTATGAAGTTTACATCTCACAAATTAAAGTGTTCATATGCCCGCACAAGTTTCTAGTTTCGGTGAGTGATCAAATCCATCGTGTAGGCTTTTCAGTGATGAATCAAATCCATCGTCTAGGCTTTTCAGGGTTGCCATCACTCAAGTACGACAATAGCAAAATGCACCAGATACGAAACCATCGTCTCGACTTTTCATGGTAGGCTTTTCAGTGAAGTGATCGGGGTAGGCTTTTCGGTCCTACATGAAGTGATCATACACTAGCCTTTTCAGAAAACTAGGCTCCTTTTACGGTGAGTCATCAAATCCATCGTCTAGCTTTTCGGGGGCTAGTTTTTTTAAAAAAAATGCATGGGTCCAAACTACTATAGTACCCCAGCGGAACAATGCACCGGCTAGTGACGCCTCTCGGGTCTATATATACTACCAACTCCATTCGGTGCATACGAAGAAGCAAACTAGTAGAAATATGCGGAGGTTCTTCGGGTGGGAGAGGGAAGGGGGTGAAGAAGGGAAATGCAAGCCCGTGGGAAGTAGATCCGGATGTGTGGGGGAGGTGTTGGTCCTAAAGAGTTTGATGAACCCGACCCGGATCGTTGGCGTGACCAAAATAGGGAGATTTCAATCGAGAGAACCCTCTCAAGACCTATGACAAACGTAGGGAAGGCTGGCCAAAATGTATGCATGGTATGGATTGTTTGGTGCGAGATGATGATGACAGATGGGACGGAAGGAGGTCGCCGTTTCGGGAAATGTCCAAACGCTTATGTAAGTGCTATTACTTATCATCATTGCATCTTTGGATCCTCACTTAAGCAATCTCTAACATGCTTACACTTATTTCGAGTTCAAGGGCACCCGACCCGCTGCGGCTTCACTAGGTGGATCGATCCTCGGCCACTTCCACCACATCGAGGAATACATCGGTGGTTGCAAGAAAGAATCATTGATCTCGAAATGGAGGCGCGTCTTTGGAAGAACAGGGCGACCAAGAGGAGGAAGACTACAGCGGTGAGAACTCACAAGATGAACCATGCACCCGATTAAATGCTTGCTTGTGCCCTTGTCACAAGAACAATGGGCCACCGCCACCACCGCCCGCCTCCACCAAAGACCGTCACATGATGCTTACTATGGAGAAGGCGCAACCCGATGCGCTATGTGGCCACATTACTAGGCGAGAGTTCTTTCTATGGTCACCTATGGATGATTGTTGTTTCTTTAAAATTACCTAAAGGCGTGTTAGGGTTAGCTTGGAACCTGTTGTACCCTAGTTTGGTACGCAGTTCGACATGCCATTTCGATGCGCTTGAGTGTTGCTTTAATTACCTAAGGCATGTAGTGTTTAGTCCTGATCCTCTATACCCTTGTTTGGTATAGGTTCTCACATGCCATTTCACATGTTGTGTTGTACCCCTGTTTTTCATGCAAAAAAAAAAAAAAAGTAAGTGGCGTACCATTTAGTTTTTAGTACTACTTCGATTCTTTCTAGTGAGTCCAAAATATTGTCCAATAAAAAGTGGTGGTGTACCATTTCACATCGGCAGCGATCGGGAGGTTATTAAAGATTAATATCGAGTGAAACAATACATTGTTCAACACATGGTTCAACTACCATAAACATGAATACATTGTTCAACACATGGTTCAACTAACATAAACATAATAGTTCAACATTAGAATCATCTGCGACCTCAACCAGGAAACATAGCACGGGAAGCAAATCATCGTCAGATTCCCAATCCTCCACCAACACCTCATTGTTGTGACTAGTCCCAACTTCTACACCTTTGCACTGCTTCAACTTCTTCCGCTACGTGTGTAGCCACGAGCCAAAAGTCACTATCATTGTCGCCAGTGCAGTTTGCTCATGTGTTAGGGCGTCTAACGATCGCTTCATTACGAGTGCTCACAAGAGGGTCCTTCTCACGCCTCATCCGCGCCTTACTCTTCATCTTAAGTGCATATTGCTCTTCTAGCTTCTTAGGAAAATTGGAATAACTTTGTTTGATTTGTGCAACCGTGGGGAGGGTAACACGCAACTCCATGGCAGCCGACCATTTGCTCCGATCTACGGACGTCGATGTACTCGTTGACAAGCTCATTCCCAACACCCATCTCACACCCAATCTTCTGCCCACGATGGTGTCCGGGAACTCATCGGCGTCCAACAAATTCCTCCCACAAACATTTCCTAGTGTCTGTTCAAAAAAAAACATACACATTAGTTACAAAAAATTATGTTTGATGTCGTTGCACGAAAAACAATAACCAACCCTCATCATAATCCACCATATGGCCACACCGGTGCCCTATTCCAAACCACGTAGGGTGAGGCCCCAATTAGCTTTAACACCACATCTACATAGGGCGGGTTTTGCGCCATGTCGGCTGGCGAGGGCTAAGAGCTCGTCCAATCTTGAAGTGTCACCGTCGTCATCCCATCTTGGGCCTCCTTTCTAGCCAACTCGGCCTTGGCACGGCGCACATTCTCCGGCTTCCTCTCCCTCTCCTTCCTCACGGCGGCTCTCTCCTCCTTTGCTCTTGCTCCTGCGCTCCTTCTCATCGGCCTCTTCCTTCTTCCTCACCTCATGCCTCCGTTGACACTCTGCAAGCGAACTCCTTGTGGCATCGCGGGGATACCCTTGTTAAGCTCTTGCGATCTCAAGGTCGATCCTTTGCTCAAAATCACAAAGCGGTGGAGGGTGCGCAACAAATAAATTGTTTTGAGAACAAATATATAACCACAAATGAACAAGGAAAAAAGCTATATACTCACAAACATCCATTTGCGACATTTTATTTGTTGCTCTGTAGGCTCCCATTGAAAATTGGCACACATCAATACCTCCGCCTAAATGTCTCCTCTTCATCATCCCATTCGCATTTGCAAGGATCACCACAATAGCAATTGGGCACGGGGGCGACCTGCAGGAGAGGCTTATGGACATAGGGATCTTAGGCAAGCGAGCATAGCTACCTCTAGAAAATACAACTAGGGTTACAATTCTACCATAAAGCTAGGGTTTCACATTTCTTGCATACTAACTATAAAATAAGAACTACAAGATGACGAGAATTTACCTAGCATTCTTAGCTTTGCCACGCCTTGGCATCCTACAATTACATACAAGCGTATTTTTTTAAAAGTGTCAAAACTAGGGTTACAAAATATGGCGAAATCTATCAAATCAAAGCGCTATAAATAGACAAGGGGATAGAGATTACCTTGCAAATGAAGATGTATGGACCAAATCCAAGTTTTTTAGGGCAAAAAACTCGATCCAACACCAAGGGCGACGTGGGGAGGAGAGGAAACGAGAGAGTTCCTTGCAAATGAAAGAATTTCGGCCATACGAAGGGGTATCCTTTTTTACGTGGTATGGGGGTCGGCGAGTGGTGGTGGTGGGAGGTCGGCGCCGTGATCCGTGGCGCCCGAAGCTACCTGCGCGCCGCCGTCTGTTTCGTCCGTCGGCGCCGTCAAGCTCGGCGCCGTCGGCCGGTGGCGCCAACACGTTATACCTCGGCGCCGCGATTGATGGCGCCCGCCAGCGAAGGGTCCATATAACACACGGAAGTAAAAAAAGGGTGGATTTGAGAAAATCTTTTCGAAAAAAGGGCTAAATTGCAAAAAAGACGGCCAATCTGAACGGGCCAGGCCCACCCACAGCATCACAGCCCAACTCACTCTCAGCCGCTCCGCCGCCCGCACCCAATCTCCTTCCCTCCCAGCTTCCCTCCCGTCCGCCACTCGCCACCAGGCAGCAGCAGCGCCGCCACGCCCTCCACCGCTGCGCCCCTCGTCCTCGCCCACGCCCGCTTCCGGCGGCGACGCCCGCCGCTTCTCCATCCTTGCTGCTCGCCCGCCGACCACTCCCCCATTCTCCACCGGCGATTGTATTCTGTGCGCGGCGAGAACATTTGCCGACGACGATGGCTCTAACCCTCCTCCGAGGGATGAGGACGCCAATCTCGTCGAGACCAAACCTCGGCCTCTTCTTCACCGTTCTACGGCCTCGGCTGTCCCGCTTCACGTCTCGGGCGGAGACTGCGGCGCAGGCCACCACCGAGCCCAAAGCGGCGGCGGCGGCGGGGGGCCAGGTCAATTCAGCTGGCAACCAAGGAGGCGGCGGAGCAGAAGACGCAGGGCTTCGAGGCCATCATCGGGATCGAGACCCACGTCCAGCTCTCGACGGCCACCAAGGCGTTCTGCTCCTGCCCCTACAGCTACGGTGCGCAGCCCAACAGCACCGTCTGCCCCACCTGCATGGGCCACCCGGGGACGCTGCCGGTTCTCAACGAGAAGGTGGTCGAGTGCGCCGTCAGGCTGGGGCTCGCGCTCAACTGCGAGATCTCCATGACGTCCAAGTTCGATCGCAAGCAGTATTTCTACCCGGACCTCCCCAAAGGGGTACCAGATTTCGCAGTTCGACATCCCCATTGCCAAGAAGGGTTATGTCGATTTGGACCTTCCGGTGGAGTTTGGTGGCGGGCATAGGAAGTTTGGGATCACAAGGGTTCACATGGAAGAAGATGCGGGCAAGCTTCTTCATTCTGAATCCAGCAGTTGCTCTCAGGTCTTCCTTGTCTCTGACTAATAATTGCTTCATTTCGTGATATCGTGATCAGCTTGCCATATCTGCCTGGCATAGCAGCTTTGGAATCATAAAATCAGTTTTGACATTTACCACATTGCATTAGAAAACTTGTAGATTAGTGAATACAATCATAGAAAATAATATTAAAGATTGAATCAGGGACCTTAAGGGGTATTTGGATCTTAGGCCAGGGGAATTCTAGCTTTGCTGTGAAAGGATTGGAGATTTGTAGGACATGAAAAGACATGAATTTTGGGGCAATCTAATGTGCAACAAACAGCAAAAGCTTGCTCTGTGAAGAAAGCCAAGTTTGATATGTGATAGGCATCATAGGCTATAAATGATTGAATCCTCTGGCTATATGCATGTGATAGGCGGCTAACACAAGAAATTATTTTTGTGTAAGTATGATATGTGGAGCGCCATAATAAACCATAAGCACTGCTCTAATATTGACAGGGAAAATCGAGGGAATGAAAAGAATTACACAGCGTCTCATCATTTAAAGTACAGCAACTTCAGTTATTGATCAGTGGTTGCTACTTTGGCTCACTAGGTTGACCTAAACAGGGCTGGCGTACCTTTGCTTGAAATTGTCTCAGAGCCAGACATGAGAACAGGGATTGAGGCTGCTGAGTATGGTGCAGAGCTGCAAAGGATCGTTAGGTACCTGGGAGTGAGTAATGGCAATATGCAAGAAGGTTCCCTTCGTTGTGATGTTAATGTTTCTGTTCGGCCAGTTGGACAATCAGAATTTGGTACAAAGGTGATTCTCATATCTTTAAACTTCTGATAACGGTTTGTTCAGCTTTTACTCTCAGTGTTATGATTTGATGATTCATTGATGAACCAACTTAATGCAGGACAAATAAATAACTTTTGTTCTCAGTGTGGGCTAAATTGTCCTGCAAATTTTACCATGCTTTAAATGATGCTTTTTCAATCCATTTGGTGGTTGGGAGAAAGATCTTGTTGTATGCTTATTATATTTAACATAGTATACATAATTGCAGTCTCTTATGTAGCTGTTCAGTGAAATCCATGTGCCTAAATTGCTAGTTATACTCAGAACCATGCATAATTGCAGTTCGTTGGTTCTTGCCTGCTTAGTTATTTATGCCCCGTTATTTAAGGGAAAATAATCTAAATCATGTTAACTTGCTTATCCACACTATTTTCTAGAAATGGTGTCACACTCTTATTTCAATTCCTTCAGGTGGAAATAAAGAATATGAACTCATTTTCTGCGATAAATAGGGCAATCGATTATGAGATTACCCGGCAAATTCTGCTCCACAAAGAAGGCCAAGCTGATCAAATTGTACAAGAAACCCGCCTGTGGGATGAATCTTCTCAGGTTGATGTCCCCAACTCTAACCCTTTTTTGTGCTTGCTTTTTACTACGAAGTACTAATTATTTTTCTTTATCTACATCAGAAAACTTTTACAATGAGAAAAAAAGGAGGGACTTGCCGACTATAGATATTTTCCAGAACCCGATCTTCCTGAAGTAGTTCTCACTAGTGACTATATTAATGAAATCAGCATGTCAATGCCGGAGCTTCCAGAAGCAAAGCGTAGGCGTTATGAGAATATGGGACTCAGCATGCAAGATGTTCTGTTCCTTGCTAATGATGATAATGTAAGATTCCATCTTCTGTGTTGGTGTAGGTTCACATGCATGTGTCCACAAATTATTTAAAAGTTCCTCATTCATGGTCTGATCTTTAACTGGCTATACAATTGTAAAATTCCGTTTCATCAGGCTTGGTAGAGGTTGACATATTTGCCAGGGGACCTTCTTGTAGTACATAGGAATTATTTTTTGCTAGACAAGGCAATCATTCTCTTAATGTTCATAATAACTTAGTAATCTGATGGATCTGTATCTTCCCAGATTGGTCATTTCTTTGATTCTACTCTTGAGCATGGTGCTGATGCAAAGCTGGCTGCCAACTGGCTCATGGGTGACATTGCTGCTTATCTCAAAGATGAAAAAGTGTCCATTGATGAAATTAAATTAACACCTCTAGAGCTTTCTGAACTGATAGCATCCATTAAGAATGGAACTATAAGTGGGAAGATCGGCAAGGAGGTATCATTGCTAAACTGGGTGTTCCCCTTGTTACTGTTTTTTTGGCTCTATGTTGGCAGTCTAAAGGGTCTGCCATTTCTAGGCTTTGCACTAATGCCTCTCTAAATCTGTCCTTACAGATACTGGCGAGCTCATTGCCAAAGGCGGAACAGTTAAGGCTGTGATAGAAGAGAAAAGATTTGGTTCAGGTAACTGTGCTCACATTTGTTACTATTTGGAACCATAGTAGTTCAAGCATCTAAGACATTGTGACCCCTGTTACCAGTGTGAAGTGTTCCACTAATACACTTAGTGTCCTTCAGCGTCGCCAATGGCTGTTTTTTTTTTCTTTTTGGTATTCCTATTAACGCAGATGCTAAAAAAAATTGGGACTATTGACAATGCTCTCTTTGATTTCATCAGTATTTCATTATTTAAACTTCTGGTTAGGATGTCTGATGGAATATATGCAAAAAAAAATTATTACTTGGAATGACAGATAGCAGATCCAGCAGCAATCGAGGCAATGGTAGATAAAGTAATTGCAGATAATCCAAAGCAACTTGAGCAGTACCGTGCTGGAAAAACTAAACTACAAGGATTCTTTGCTGGCCAGGTTTGTCAATTGAACACCAACACTGTTTGTCCCTGCAACTACGATGTCTTATCAGTGATCATAATTGTTTTTAATTGATTCTAGGTGATGAAAGCATCGAAGGGCAAGGCCAACCCAGTTTTGTTGAATAAAATCCTTGGGGAGAAGCTGAATGCTAATTAGTTATTTTTGGTCCCCCATACTGAAAATTCAAGTAGTCCATGAAGAATGCGACCTCAAATGAAATCCCTGAACCATATTGTTGGCTTGACAATCGTTTGGAAGTTGTAACCTTCAACTCCATTGAATTGAGATTGTGATTAATGTGAATGATGTAGAAGTTTTGTCCACAATACAGATATCATTGTACTAAGGTACTTTTGAAATTAATGTGAATGATGTAAAAGTTTTGTCCACAATATAGATATTATTGTACTAAGCTGATACTTTGAAACGGCGTGTTCATTCTATTTTTTGCAATAGCGGACCAAATCATTTGTGCAATTTCCATGGAATTTGTGCTGCATTTGCTGTACAGAATTTATTTGTAGCAATTTTCAAACCAAAAAGGTACTCCGTATTGAACAGCAGCACGACCTGACCTGTAAGAAATCAATCAAGTTCACACTATATTATACTAGCAGCTGACTGCAGGATCAGTCATTGTGATACAGCCCGAGAGAATCAATAATGACTGCTCAAATACTTGGATTAACAAGACAAAAATACTTAAAATAGTCAATCAATCCCTGCTCAAATACTGTCTTAAATATGACAAAACCCTTGAACAGTCATGTAAATGAAAAGCAACTACCAAGAAATTATTTGAAAACCAAAAGTTACACAGGACAACTACATAACCTCATAACAACAATCACAGCTAAGCTGCAGCAACTATTTCAAACTATATTTACATTTTACAACACCAGAACAGTCCTGTAACTCCTGTTAGTGCAGACAATGAGGATGGCCCTGACTAATCCTCATTGTCGTAGTCCTCATCTTCATCAACCTGCACTGTCAGATGTCCAAAACCAGATGGGCCGACACCAATGTTTCCAATGGCATCTGGCATAGGCCAATCTGACTGATGATCAGTGTTCGCTTCTTCCACCTTAGAACTAGTAGCTTGTGCAGGGGCTGTTGGTGGAGGCTCTACCGGAGGTTGAATGCTTTGAGGCATGATCTCATTGCCATTGTTGATCTCTGGAACTGATTCCTCTCCTGGTAAGGGTTCACTTTGTTCAGCAAACATGCTGCTCTCGTCTTCAAATTGTACATAACCAACTTCCTTTCTCTTGGTTGGTGGCCGACCTCGCCCTCTGCCTCGACCCCCCCCCGTCCTCTGGGGCTGATGTTTTGCATTTCTTATGGCCTGAAAAAAAACAGAGATTCTATTATCAAATATCCATTTATATAACTTATGAATCAGGTGAGCTCTGATGGCTCATTGGCCGCACCATTTTACTAGATCTTGATTCATCATTCTCTGGGTCACTGCCATTTGACTTTCTGAGAAGTGAATTTCAAACACTGTTAGGTACTTGATAAAATTGAATCATAAAATGCTATTTACAACAACTGAACTGACCTTCTTCTAGGTAATCCTCTTTCATCTCCACAGGAATCAAGCGCCACCAAGATCTGGTACCTTGTTGACAACTTCAGTTAGGAAATCAAAAGAACTGTACCTCTTCACACATTGCTTCCTGAACATCAGATATCAGAAGATAGATATATGAATGTTAATATTAATGGCTCAAAATTGATACTCCATGCAAACAATACTAAGGCATGCACTGAAACTATCAGCTAGCATTTTAACAAGGAAAAAATTGGTCCATCGAAATTAACCTCAATACAACAACTCACATTTAAATATGAAACTTAACTCCAAATAAATTAGACAAGCTCATATGCTAGATCTCAATGAGCAGGATGGGATAACTATCACAGTTTCAGTTTCTAGGAAGAAATGTTCAGTTCA
The DNA here is from genome assembly GCA_015847255.1 of Hyparrhenia diplandra. Taxonomy (NCBI): domain Eukaryota; kingdom Viridiplantae; phylum Streptophyta; class Magnoliopsida; order Poales; family Poaceae; genus Hyparrhenia; species Hyparrhenia diplandra. The sequence goes on from JADLZK010003871.1 coordinate 491,464, forward strand.
AATTCCAGAAACCACACTAAAAGTAAACACAGTGGAAACAAAAATACCAACTTCCAAATTGGTTGCAAAACCAACCTGCTTCCATATTTAAGTTCAAGATCTTAGGGGGGTATTCGGTTGGCTCCTGGCGAAGCTGCCTGGCTCAGGCAGCGCTCCTAGGCTTCAATTTCGGGCGTCTAGGACAGGGATCACTGCCTGGCCATTGAGCTGTCTGGCAGGCATCAAAACAAACATGCCCAGAAGATTATTATGAAGTTCAGACTTCTGCGAAAGCGATCTGTTCATCACTTCCTCCAGAGGTGATGCAAAAACATTTGATGAGTCTAGCTCAAGTGCCTTATTTACTTATATAGTACAAATTAGCTGGCCATAGTAAGGGGGATCGACCAATTCTGAATCCCACCTACAGATATTATGAATGTTAACTTAGATAACATCTAACCTTTTATAACTAGTAAACCTTGTACCAACTTGGAATATGCAGCAGTTATATGAGGCATATGAATCCTGTTTCTGGACAATTTATCTTGACGTCATAAGCAACACAAACAAGATGAATTCAAGATCCTATTTGGGGCAGGGAGGGCCCCTCAGTCACCCCAAAAAAACTTTTAACAAAACTCATGTCGAAAAATAATGAGGACATATAAACATCACAGCTGATATTGTACACCAAAAAGTTCAAATATTGAAACATAGCATTTGCAAATTAAAAGCATCCAGATTACCCTCACTAGACATGCTAAATAAAGTCAATACAGTGTATTTAATTAGGCTAGTAGCTGAAATTCATCAAAGAGATCCAATTATTATTTTATAATAAAAAACGTCAGGTGATATTGAACTCACAGGTGGAAGGAATTCAGTGTCTTTGCTCCACTTTGAAGAGTAATTTCATAAGTCCGGTCAATTAAATCTTGTAAAAACAATTCAAGAGCCCTCGCTGCATGCAAATGGAAACTCAAAATGTCAGAAATTCCATTTATTTATGCTTCATCATGGTTACAAGTAATAGTAGCAGGATATAGAGAACCCTGAATGAAAGTAATGATGCCCACAAAGAAAAACTGAAAATCGACCAAACAAACTTCTAAGGTTAATCTCTCTTTTGTGTCATTATTGTGGACTTCAAACCAGTAAACCAGTTTGCAAAGAGAGACATTAGCCAGTCAACCAGCTGAATGGAAGTCAAACGATGTGACAAAGATCATCCCTTGTTGCTTGTTTTATTCAAGTAGAAATACTAGATAATTGCGGGAAAACACAGATATGTACATAATGCATACAAAAGCACAATGATTCTTGCGGAACTTACAGACTAAAACAGGCACCGCTTGTGCAATCTTTCCAACATCCTCATCTGCTTGCATAATCTTTTTGATTCGAGCCTATTATAATAGAGAGCATAGTTAAAAGACAACTTCATGCCATTACAACTTATATATTTGAAGAAAAAAAGGACATCTAGGAAAGATTATCCCAACACAAGTACAGGAACCAAAGACAAAAAAACCCCCAAAACTTTGGGTAATTAGTACCGACATCAAAGAAGCTATTTCATGAAAAATAGAGCAAATGCTCTATCCAGAAATTATCTTTTCAGCTAAATACAGCAAAATGTGCACCTGCAGTGCAAACCATACAGGTGTGTGTAGCTTGGAACTTCCAACTCACGTTGGTTCCATGACAACAGAACAAGAGGCTTTGAAGATTCAAAACCGACCTGAAGGCAGACAACAATAAATGCTGAGATCCACAAACAGCCCTGCGCTTCAGCGCTTGGAAGCAGTTATAATTGATCTCAAGAAAGAAATGCTGGCATGTTCAGGAGACCTTGGAATAACCAAGCATGGTGGCAGGGCACCTGAGCCAACAGTACTGCAGCATCAGACTAAACCGTGCTCAACAATAGTTCCCTCACCAAACACATTTAAACCACATAGCAATGGAAGTTACTGAGGCTGCCTGCACACGAATTCCACTGCTAAAGTACTCCTACACCAGATCACATGTTGAGTATCTAACCCCAGCAATATACATACATGGGACCCACCCACAATACATGGTCACATGATCTGGAGATCTTGCAACCAAACCACAGACAGACAGCAGGATCTAGCTCATCTCTTACAAGTACACGCCAAGCCAAGCGATTCCATTGAGGATACCTAACCAGCAGCGCCTAGAGATCAATCACATCATGCTATCCCGTTCACATCCACTAACACTCACCCAACATCAACAGCTAGTTATCATTTTTTTCAAAAAAAAAAGGTCAACAGCAATGATCTAGTCAGCTGCTAGCGCCCACAAATCTCTCCATCCGCTCAAAACACGACGAGCGCAGATGCCGCCGGATTAGAAATTCTCGACGCCCGCCCTTAGTTGAGCACTGAGAAGAATCCGAGATAAACCCCGAAAAAAATCTGACGAAAAGATGAAAAAAAAAAAACTGAATCACTTCCCCCGCGGCGCGCGAGAACACAGGAGCCGATCTGACTTCTGAGCCCCGCCCCACGGGTCCTGGCCTTCCTCTCCCTCCCGCAGAACAGAACCCAGAGAAAGAAATCCCCCGGCCGCCGAAACGAAACAGCGAGAGCCGCGGGTCAACGGCGCGCACCGGATCCCCAACCGCGAGCGAGGATCTGCGCCGCGCGCGTCGGGCGGGCGCGACCCGGATCATCAGATCAGATCAGATCACGCGCGCGCGCGGGGCGGGCGGCGGATCAGAGGGAAGAGACGGAACGAGCAGGACTGCGGGTGAGCGGGGGGGCGGGGGGCAGCAGACGTACCGCGGGGAACCGGGTGCCGAGCTTCTTCCTCATCTTCGCCTCCGCCTCCTCGCCGGCGCGACGGACGCGCTCGCTGTCGTAGTCTACTCTTTTTTTTGTGTGCTTTTTTTTTTTTTTGGTGATGAAGAGGCTTGCTTGCTTGGGTCCTCTTTCTTTTCTGGTTTGGCGTCGTCGGCTTTGTCCTCTTCTTCTTCTCCCACCACCAAGTTGAAGTCGAACGCACGCAGGAGGACTGGAGGAGCACCACCGCGACGTGACGGCGTCATCCGCGCGCGAGGCGCCTGCTCAGCGTTCGTCACGTCACGCAACGGGGGCTGAGCTGGGCCGGGCTGTACATGGGCTTTTCTCGGCCCTGGCTGTGTTATCCTATCACAATAAACAAAACAAGAAAGAAAGCCAAGACTCTACTCGGTCCGTCCCATCAAAGGGTGCTAAAAGAAAAAGTGATATTTTTAACCTTTTAAAGTAAATTGTGTTGACCATTTATTTTATTTATTTTTTTGCAAATCATAAAATAAATAAATAATAATTAAAGTACCTCTAATGATAAAATAAGTTATTATAAAATAAATAATATTTATACAAAAATATTGAATAAAAGTAATGATATCATTTATTCCAAAACAACACTTTCTACGGGACAGAGGATATGCTCATACTCCCTCCAAATAAGAGGACCTATTGACTCCCCTCTATTTTCATAAGGACATGAGATTCCCTTCCTTCAAAAAGACATCTTGAGATTCTATAGTTTAAAGTTTAGCTGACTTACTCTTTTTTTTTTTTTTTAAGATTACCAGTACAACCACGGACTTTCAACACGCATGCACACTCACCCCTATGAACACACATACGCAAACCTACCCTTATAAACACCTTTGAAGGATTGAGTCGACAAATCTTGAAGTTCACAAAAGTCACCACGGGCACCGCCATTTGTCGGCGGGGGCGTCACCTAAACTATAATGTATAGCGCGGAGGAAAAGTGCGAAATAAATCCAGGGATAATGTGTCACACCCGGGATTTTGAAACCATGGATGGGAGACCTAACCAATGGCCTTTGCCATTGTGATGTGAGCCCCTTGACCCGGTGACCTACTTATGCGGTCTAATGAACTAAAAGTTTATTTTGTTAGAGTTTCTAAACTTTTAAACACTTTAGATTGCATGTTTAAATCTTATAGGGTTTTAATCAACGCAGATATACATCCATGGTGGCCTCAACTAAAACTTGAAGTTCAGATAGATGAGGAATTCATGAGCAGTCAATCCATCCATCCCAAACGGTGATAGCACACTGTAAAAAGCTACAAAAGGATGACTCAGTATTTGAGCTTTCCACCATTCTTTGCATCACAAGCATTCACTTTTCCACCCCAACGCTTACTGCAGCGGTAGCTCCAGCATTTTGTCAAAGCAAGCAGTTGGTGCTAAGCTAAGAATCTATCTGGACATTTGTTGACGACGTAGACGTTGGGGCTATGAGCCTATAATATACGTTGAGCCTATAATATACGTTGGGGCGATGGGGTGCTCTAAGAGCATTTCCAACAGTATTGCAAATGGGTTTGTCATTTTGTATTTTTGCAAAAGCTAGTAGAAAACAATGCTTTCAGCAGTTTTTGCAAACCCCTTTGGCATTTTAGTGAGTTTGGCAAAATCAAGTCCTCCTTTGGCATTTTTTGCCAAATTTGGGATTTCTTCTTGCGGCGTTGCTCTTGCATGCCGTCGCGGTGAAGGTAGAGCGGGGCGGGTGCGGTGCGGTGATCTCTACAGCGTAAGCGGCGGTACCCATGGTGGGCGCCCGCACCTCGGGTCGCCTAGCTAGCTAGCTGCGTATCTACTAGCATCAGCGGCGAGTCATCGTTGTATCGTAGCTGCTTGTTCAATTCATCCGATCGATTTTCAAAAAAAAAAAAATCATCGACGGGTTTTCATAAAAAAATAATCATCCGATCGGATGCTTGTCTATAGGCATGGCGATTTGCGAAACGAGAATCCGGCGAGGAATCAACTACCGCTCTCCCTGGCCCCACTTTTCAATTTGCAAAGCCCAAATTGCCAAAACTATTGAAGGAAGGCATTTTTTTAGACTTGGCATTTGCATTTCACATTTGGCAATTGGGAAATTTGCCAAATCATTTTTGCAAAAGCTCTTGAAGATGCTCTAAGTGGTCGACTAAAGTTTAGAGACTAAATTTTAAACCATGGAATCTAAAACAGGATTAAAAAGTAAGGAATATCATTCTTAGCATAAAAGGAGTCAATCTTAACTCTAACCAAATATATATATATAATTAATATTTGTAATGTGTAGTATCATTCAATTAAATAATGAACCACGTTTTTTACAATAAATATATTTTGACATACAAATGTTGATATAAGATGACATTTTGTCAACAAAACAGAGTATTTTAAATTGAAAACACCAAAAGATATGACCACGTTTGAAAAGATTACCAGCCGACATGGTGCCAAGCTGGCATACGTTATACAGAGATTTATCCAAAACTTGAAATGAAATCAAAGCTTCATGTCAGGTATCGCGGAGGCTCCGTCGGGGCAACTTTTCAACGCCACAACGGTACAATGGCATCAGAACTTCAAAAGCCCCCAGATTCCACGGAACTAAACAGTAAACACTACCTAAATAAAACAAGGCAAAAGCACGAAGCGCAAAGGAATTCCAATCTTTCGTCTACAAAAGTTAATATTATATATGAAACTAACGAACCAATCAGTACTTGATTACTAATCAGTACTTGATTACTACTAACTTATATGTTCTGTGACTCTTGCAATCTACACGATCGCGAACAAGGTGCTAAGAGCACGAATGTGACATTGTACATAACTACAAGAACAATATGTTCCTCATGTTTCACCAAAGCTGAAGCCAACAAATGTGTTCCCATTACGCACACATGAATAAACATCAGGAGACAACCCCTGAGCAACTGACTACATCCAGACATCCACGAACGAGGCTGACTTGCAGAAGTCAACATGAAGCTGTTCCTATATGGTCAGAACTGATTCTGCCTTATCAGGGCCGGAATCAATCGGTCTCCTTTTCAGCAGCTGCAACTGCAAGTGAACAGAAGGGTGAGCAGAAGGGTTAGTTAGCATTCAGGAAAGGGCATACAAAGACTATATTACTTCACATGCCAGATGGCTGGCCCACCGAAGTGATCAGCAGGAAATGCAATCGATGAGTATTGAGTACTGAACCATATGATGACAGATATGAAGAAGAAAAAAATCGTTGATTAGAAAAGATTGCATCGAGTCCACTTGGACAGTGCAGTCCTATTGAGTAAAGTTTTCATGTAAAAATGTAACAGATAGTTGCAAACCGTCTAGAGGCATTGTGGCACACAAGCTACAAAACCATATGCTGAAAATATATACTATGAATCCATGACAACCAATTGAACATTAGGATGTAAATTCTTAACCTCCTGGCCACTGTCAGAACATACAGACGAAATCCTTAACCAAATAGACCTATATACATCAAACTCACATAAATTCTGTTGCGTTCTAAATTTATTTGTGATAAAAGCTAATATGTGGTTCTTTCAAATTCCACCATTCAAAAATTGACTCATCCAAAAGCTACCAGATTTTTTTTTGTAAAGTGCCTCAAGGAAACAGCCTTTCAGGATTTTTCACAGTACCATCTACTAAAGGGATTAAGTTCTTGTTTTTGAGCACACATCCACCATGTATGCAGTGCAAGGCTCAGTTTCAAGTATTTCATCTGTATGGAAGAAAGGCAACGGAGGCATGCCCAGTGCATATTGCATTAGCCATATCATGTTTTCCTTAATGAGATTAATATATCAGGGTTATATGTCAAACCAGGCCAAGTGCTAGTGTGGAGCACAGAAAATCTGTCTACTGGCAAAAGTTTGGTGTGTTCAACTGGCTCAGTCAAGGGTCCCTAATGGTACCTGGGGCTGAACTGAGCGCATTATAGTAATTTTGAAGAAAACCTACAGGATATCTTAAAACAGCACTGATATCAACGTTAAAGAAATTGTAAGCTGTTGAAAGCAAATCAAGGAACAGACAACTGAATATCATACCATCAGCAGAACCATCACCAGCCGGCAGTGCCATTATTGTCTTCATCTCCGCCTTTTACATTCTCCTCATCAATTTTATCGTTGTCTTCATCTCCACCTTTTACATTCTTCTCATCAACTTTATCATTGTCTTCATCTCCGCCTTTTACATTCTTCTCATCAATTTCATCATTGTCTTCATCTCCACCTTTTACATTCTCCTCATCAACTTCATCATTGTCTTCATCTCCACCTTCTAAATTCTCCTCATCAACTTCATCGTCTTCTGCATCTTCATCATCTTCTTCATCATCACTATCCACTTTAGGTGGCGGTGGCAGGGGTATGAAACTTGATGTACTTCTCCGGCGTGAACTAGTAATAATATTACTCATGTCTATGCCCTCAAGTTCCTTTGCTCTTTCTTTTTCTCTTCTTCACTGCTTTAATTTCTGCCCGTACCATTAATAAAGAATGTTAGAGAAAGAGATATATCAGTCCAACACGCTTAGTTTCAGCACCTTACACTGTACTATCAAAAGTCTGAGAGCAAGATAAAGGTTAGTTCTATCAGTAAATCATACTCTTAGGCAGAAAAGGGGGGGGAGGGGCTTTCCCTAGATAATCCTTACTAGAATGGTTTTGGCGCCGAGGTGGTTGGCAAGCGATAACACGCTGTTTCATGCAGCTAGGTGTGTTGGTGGCTACTCATGTGCCCTGGTGGTGACTTGGTACCTTTGGCTCAGGTCCACTGTGTGAAGTCAGAGCTGCTTGGATGCTATATTGTGATGAAGCTTGGCAAGCGATGACAAATGATGGGCTCCGTCGTGTTGTTTCAGGTGAGTCACGTTGGCAGTTTTTGTTTAAATTTTTGCTGGTTTTCCTTAATTAACCGTGCAGTTGTATGGGTTTTGGGCCTAGTTTACCTTATAAACCGGGTCAGTTCTTTCTTTTAAGTGAATTACAGGAGCTCCCTGCCTTTTCGGAGGTTCTTGAAAAAAAATAGTCTTTACTAGAGTCAACAAGAAAACACACCTTTTTTCAGAAGGGTTTTTGACAATCCTTCCTTTTCAAGTATATCCTGCAACTCCTTTATCAAACAGGCCTCACGTTTGTTCTCAGGAGCTTGCTTGACTCTCCGATACACATTAGGTGGAATACTGAAATAAAGGAAACATATATTAGTCAAGTTATCATTCTACAAATTCATAATTGCATATGGTAAATCAACTAATCAAGTTGAGGTAGTACATCATTCCACAGGACTTGATTATCGATTTCAGATGCTCTACATGTTTCCCATAAGCTGGAGTCTGTTGCGGTTTCTCTGCACACCAAAACATCAGGATATATGAGTAAGGCATACAAGGAATTAAGTGTATACTGAGAGCTCAATCTGAAAACCTTGTTATCTTCTTCAGAGGATGAATGAGAATTATCCTCTTCTGCTGAGTTGCCACCCTTTTTTCTTTAGTACCTCTATCCGAATCTTGTTTTGCAACCTTTTTTAGCCTTTGGGGTTGACAGTTTCTTCTCATTTGTAACTATTTTCTGCTTTTGACGACTTTAGCCTTTTCTGCCCTTTTCTTTCTTGGTCTTGGATCCTCGTCACTGTCTTCCATCTCACTCTTGCTATCATTTAATTCAGATCTATCTGATTTTCACGAACTCTTTTAGAACCTTTACTTGTTGTTTGGTCACTATCCTTGGAAGATCCCTTTTTACTTTTTCCTTTGTCCCATTTGCAGGTTCTTGCAAAATCTGCTACAAAGATAAAGAAAAGCATCAGAACCCATTAACAAATTAATCATGCAAAAAGAGGTTAAAGCGTATGCATTTAAAGAAATAGTGCATGTTACTCATGCATGTATTAAACTGACCTTGTCAATTCTGTAGTAATGAAGTTCTTATAGGCATCCAAAGCTTTCTTCTGAAGCTTGAGATCTTCTTCCAAAGTACGTCGAACTCCTTGTAAAGTAAGAGTACTGCATTTGTTTCATTTTGTGAATACACGCTGAATAGCGAAATGCACAAAAGGTAGGTAAAAAGACATTGAGTATCAAAAAGGAGCAGTGTATATGCCTAAAAACATCATAATATGCTCTTGTCTGTTTCAGCAGCAGTATTTTTGTAGTCCAGAATGCAGTGTACACCAAAATGAGTAAAACATAACACGGAATAAGTAAATATGTTCTAGGAAAACAATATTCCTAGAACAAAACAACATAAAACCCAAAATGCATCTTAATAACACCATATATTAAGCAGGATATGCAATTAATACTCTGACCACTAAATTTTGGCAGTTTTCTACTTCTCATTGCCTCTGAGATGCAAAATTGATCATTAATTTGTCCACAGTACTAGAGCAAATATAGCATAATGAAAGTACTTTTGATGGTGTATCTGTTAATGCCATTTCTTGTCCCCATGTCTCATATATATATTAATGTGCAAAGGTTGAGAAGTTCAATAAACCAACACATGGCAACCATTGTCCATTGGCGTAAGCAATCTAAAGCATGAAATTGAGATAATTATACATGCAACGAGAAGTTGAGGAAACATACCCAGAGTTCTTTCTAAAATAAGGCGCTCTTTTTCAATGGCTTCTTTTATCATGTCTTCACTAATATCACTGCTGGATGTTTGATCCTTTTCTCCTTCAGGATCCTTTCCTGCCTTGCTAGATGTTACGACATCAGCATTGGAGGACATTTTTTTTTGAAACAGGCATTGGTTTAGCAATATCTGTCCCTTCTTTGGATAAATGATCATCTTTACTTTCAGGATCATCTGATGCATTATCATTTGCATTTTCATCATCAGATTCATCAAAAACCTGGTATAATACTTGGCCCAGAAAGAAAGAGTGAGCATAAGTTAGCTAACACAGAAAGCAATTAAGAAAAAAAAAAGATTGACTGGATCTGCAAAATACAAGGTAATATGTTCCATCTGGGAAGCACATAATATCAGATATTAAGATGTAATGATTTCCAGATTAGAAACCAAGTGAACAAATTATCTATACAAGCAAAACTATTACTGCTTCAAATATAAATATATCAAGAGAATCTTAGTCTAGCTTAGATAAAACAACATCATGAATTTTCAAAGCTCCTGAGTACTGATTTTAAATGTAATGTACAAGAATATGACATTTAAGATAATAAAATAGCATTAGATGTTTAATAAATATAACCACTGTCCATCACCTTCCCCTTACTTTTGAATTTGCTGTGCAGAACATAATGTCTGAGCAGTGAGCAGCATCCTATGCATATTCGTAGATAATGGTCTGTTGCATATTTATAAAAAGGAAAATAGATGGGTTTAATATATTTTGCAGTTTTTTTGTTAGCAGTACTGTGGTAGGATAATAAATAACCAAAAGACTTCAAGATTGCTCATGATTATTTAGGACTTAGGACAATCAATGTCAAAAGACAGGGATAGTAAACTATATTATCTACCTCTAAATTCATCTGGCTCCATGCAGAAGCTATACTAAAAATTTAAAACTTGAAAATTTGTGTACAAGCCCCAACAAATTTTCTCAGCATAGTTTCAACTTTGTTTCTTTTCCCAAAAGAATGAATGTTTTCATCTTGCTAGCAACAGAATGTGATAAGTCTGTAGAACTAACCAGTATGCACAGTGCACAATTCTAGTTTCTCCCCTTTTTAAAAAGAGGAAACCCAACTAAAAGAGTATGAAACGTTGTATGTGTACAAGAATCATTGCAACACTTTCAAAGCGATAGCTCCATAAACCACTGAGCGTACCTTGTCTACACATTGCTTTTATGAACTTTTTATGTGCATCAAGTGAATATATCTCCAAACCAGGTCCTTTTCAGCGCTCTCCTAACACCTTCAAGGGTCAAGGAGCTGAAAAAGAAATCTCATGTAAATATAGCATTCATCTTGCTAAAGCTGAAAAGGTTCAAAGCCATTCCTCTCTCTACACTGAAATTCATGTCCAGTACAAAATCAACATTAAAAGCCATGTCACCTCTAAAACTATAACCATTGGATCAACCCAAACATATTAACCATCAGATCAGATCACATAACAACTGCACATCCTGTTATGAAAACTTGAAAGCGACTCATTCGGCCTTTTTACAAAAAGTCATGTTTTTATGGCACCTTTTATAATTTACTTTGGTTAGAACAATCAATTTTTTTAAAAAAAAAACTATATATACCGTGAAAAGACACCTTTCATGAAAGGCATGTTTCCATATATGACGTTGACACTGTTTTTTTATATAAAGACTTACAATTTGTTCAAAGATCATATAAAAATTTCAATTAATCCTCACAGTGAAACATTGACAATGCGCTAGTTGCAAAGAAAAAAGAATATGATGTCAGCCTCCACTTATTCTTGCACAGTTTCACTTAGGATACAACATGGCAAACAGGCCAAGCACTCATCAAGAGCCAAATGCCAGGTACTACACCAAAAACAACGCCTCTGTTATAGAAGGCAGCACATAGGCGCTAGTGCCTAGGCATTGTTCTGCTTAAAGCAATTTAAGACTTCACCTGTGTATGAAAGTTTGACTAATTGTAGATAGAAAGATAAACTATGGTCACGGAATTCATGAGCGTGTGACACATGGCATTAATCTTGCATAACTGCCTAGGAGAGACCTAAGGAACTAGGTGGAGCCTTACCGCCTACCTAGAGCCTAGTGCTTTTTGAAAAATTGCTAATGATTATACAGTAAACAGGCAAGGCCTTATACATAAGCACAGCTTAAATAGGGCCTAGTGCATATCTGGGATTACAACAGGAAAGGCCTTATACATAAGCACAGCTTAAAAGGGGCAGTAAACAAGTTAAACCGCCGAAACGACAAAATACAGGCGACAATGAATTGGAAGAGTAACAACAAAAAGCGGAAAAGCGGCTTCGGCGCCAAAAAAACCTGACCCACCATCTGCCTGCCATCAGATCACAAACCAATCCGGTAAGACGAGATCTCCGCCGTCTAAGTGTTTCTTGTAGATTCAGTTGCCTCTTGTCTTGACAGTTGACATCGAATTTCCATTTCCCCTAACCTCTAAAACCCTAGGAGGTGCCAGCTGCGGCTGAGACCTGCACAACCCACTCTGAAGAGCATGGTTCAGGACTCATCATCGCTGCTTGCCTTCATCTCCTACCAGGACAGCAAAAAGTAGAAACCCTACCCGACCCCGACCCCGACCCCGACCCCGCCCCACTAGGCCAAAACCCTCCCGCGGTGCGAGCACGCGACCCTCCGCAGCAAGCAACAGCACCCCGAGAAGCGCCCCCAATTCCAGGCGCCTGCAGCAGCTGCAGCCACGGACCTGAACTTCAGAGCGCGCAAAACCCTAGACGAGGGGCAGGACGGCCCACCGCACCAGCCCGAGGGTTGGAGGAAGGGGGGGGGAGAGAGTGTGCTCACTCGGCCTGCTTCTTGAAGTCCGCGACGCGGGCGCGCATGGCCTTCTCGATCTCCGCCTCCCTCTCTCCCGCCGCCACGCCGGCGGCGGCGTCGTCGGCGCCCATTAGAGGTGCCGGTGTTGCGCGTCGCTCCCGCTGCTGCTCCCCGTCGCTCCTCGTGCTCGGCTCCGTCTGCTACCGATGCCGTTTTCAGTTGCCGCTGGGTGATCTTGAGGAGACTGGCGGTCACGTTGGGCCGGGCCGGGCTGGGGCAACTCATGGGTCTGGGCTGAGCCGGACCGGGCCGGGTGGTCATACATCGTGCTGGGATTGGTGGCCCGGCCCGGTTACTTTTTTCCTCTCCCAAGCGCTCACCTAGTTTACAAACCTGGGCCTAGCCTTGGCGATTAATTACAACAACTTGCCACTCGATATATTCCCCTAGCAGCGAAGCCTCCTCCCCCACCTCATCTGCCGTTCTGCATCTGCTCCGCGTGCGGCGGCGGCGACTCCACCTGACCTGGCCTCCGTCCGTCCTCCCGCTCTCCAGCCAGCAAGCAAGCCAGACACCGCCAGGCCTCTCCGTCCGATCGTCCGGTTCCGGCCAGATCCGGGCGGTCGGGGGCTCAGCGGAGGCTCCGTAGATCACGTCGCGCGCGATGCCGCGCGACCTGTCGCGATCGCGGTCTCCGCCGCGCCGGCGCCGGCGGTCGCCGTCCCCGCGCGGTTCCGCGGGCGGAGGGCGCAGGGACCGAAGCCCCAGCCCCGTCCGTAGCAGGTCCCCCTATCGCCCCTCGTATAGGTGACCACATCTCCCGTCACACGCCACAGAAATCTGGCAGAGTCTTCGTTTTCGTTTTATTTTTTTTTTTTTTGGGGTTTGTACTGTAAAAAAAATTGAGGCGATGCTGATCGCCTTCATTGAGATTTTTTGTACTATAGATTAATTGATTGAGGGAAATGGGGCATATGCTGTTCTTCAACTGTTTATTGGTGTGGCTCCACTGTTAGAGCTAGCTAGTGTGGTAGTAGTAGTATATTGTGCTATGTCTTGTTGGAAGTAATTATGGTTTATGAAAACGTGCAAAATTCGCAATTCTTGAGAAGTATCAACATTTCTAGTCTCCAAGTGCAAAATATGCTTCGGTTTCTTTTGCATTACAGAGTTCAAATAAGAATGCTTCTGAAAGGAATATAGTGGATGCAGCATGGAATATATCAGCTGCAGATGAATCTTAGATATAGTTATGCGCATGTTTTGCATTACTTGCCTGTACAGACTAACAAGAGTTGCTTTCATAAAACGCATGGAATCTACAAAGATTTTACTCTGTGCTGTATATGCTGTGGAATGCTCCACCACAAAGGTTATTGTAACATTTTCTGAGGTAACTGCTTTTGCCCATGTTTTAGGGCTTCATCAGGACATAATGGTAATTCCTTGTCTATTGCTGTGATGCTCCTTATTTTATCCTTACAGTGCTCATCTTTGTACTGCAGAAGGAGGAGCCCTTCGCCTTCCCCTAGAAGGCGCAAGAGCGTTCTCCGTCTCCTAGGAGGCGCAGAGTCCATCTCCATTACAAAAGCGTTACAGAAGAAAGAGAAGTCCAGTGTCACTAGCTCTCCAGTCACTGCGTCTCAAAGTTCCCACCTTGGATTGACAGAGAATAAGAATGCTATTGATACACAAAGACTAGAAGAAGAAAAAAAAAAGGTGGGAAGTATCTGCTTTGCTATGCAGTCTGCATTATTTCTTCTACAGACCCAACTATTTACTGTTGCACTCTTCCCGTAACTCTTCTGTGATGCTAACCATTAAATTGTACTAGTTTAGTTGCTGTTTGCACGGGAATGTATCAAAAGGTTAGCTCTATTTTACAATCCGTTGTCCATCTGTTTTCCAGAGTACATATGTGTAATATTATTTTTGTATTTTGCAAGTACTGCTACAAACATAAATACAACTTGTGAATGTGACTGCTGGGTGTGAATCGCTTAGGTTATATCAGATGATTGTGGCTTAAGGTGCAAGTTTAAATTCAGTAGGAGCTTCTGTATTACTTGAAATTGCAGCTTTAGGTATAGCTAACCCCAAAAAAATCATCTATGATTAACACAGTGCAACATGACATTCATATAAAAAAATATCTGGGATGTAACAAAATTCTTTGTAGTTTTTTATGTCTACAAATTTAAATTGTTTCGAACAAGTTGGTTTTTATTTTCCATGTGGTATCTACTAAGAAATCTAATGCCATTTTACTGCCTACCTTGAATGCTTTTCAAAGGTATTCCCGTAGTTTGTTTTTGTACTTGTTGCATTATAGTTTGTTGAACTAATATCTGTGATGTAACATTTGTTCCAGAAGTTGCAATTCATAAGATTTATATTCTTGCAGGAAATTAGTTTTTAACTCATCATTTAACAGTGAGCTGCCTCAGTAGAATTTGATTTGATGAAAGAAACAAAAGAAGGTTACGCGCGTAAAATATTACCAGTACTATTTCATAAATTTTACAGCAGTTTGTATCAACCATTGTGCACATCATCCCAGAAACCATTAAAATTTATTCTTTTTCCCAAAAAGAATCATGAATGAGTACTTGAGGATCTCAACACAAAGTTACAGAAAATTGATGCATGGTTTGTATTGACTATTTATTTGAGCAGAGAGATAAGCTATTGCCAGGATTGTTAAAAAAGATAGACAAACCTAGGAGGAACTAGGTGTCGTTTTTATTATTATAAGATATAAGAAGAAAATAGGCACCCTGACAAGGGGACTTGAACCTAGGTGGTCTGGGCTGGGCACACATCTGCATTCTCTACCAACTGAGATAGCTCGAACAATGAGCATAGTCAGGATGGTCTGACTGGTGTGGGCATACAGCCAGAATTATGTCATATTTGTTTATTGAAATATATATTATGATTGCAACTGTTCTGTTTTTATTATTCCATGTAGACTAACTATTTTGGCACAGATGTTATTATGTCTTCAGTTGTGTTTCAGGACTAAAAGCTTTTTTAGTAGATTTAGTTAATGCCCTTTTTTTGCTTCAATTGCTGTGTGTTGGATTTCTCTGTAAGGACGGTATCATATTAGCTAAGGCAGTAGTATGATAGATTGAGGATGTCTGATTTAGTTTGACCTCTGCACTGTAATGATATCTTTAGAAGATAAGGAAATCAAAGGGCTCAATTTCAATTATATACCAATATGTAATAAAAGTATTTTTAGTTTGTTTCTGTTTGCAGTTCTCCTGTGTACTTGAGAACTGATCCTTTGAGTCATGCCATGTGGTATGAGATAACCTGTCAGGATAAATTGTCGACAAATCGTTCCTGCTTCTGCAGTTCCACTAATTAGTAGTGGATAGTTTATTCTACAATTGCATTGAAGCTTGAACATCGATTTTGGTTGGGCGTGTAGTAAGTGGCATGCAAGAATATGGTTTAGTTGGAATATTGAAATGCTTCATGATTAGCTCTAAACCTGCCGCGAAATTACTTGACATTCTTCTCTACAGGCTTTTTCTGAAGGAAGCTACTGCTATAGTTCCACTTGTTATATTTGATGATGCAATTGGTGATCCTTTATCTACTCTTGATCAGTTTTGATAATTCGTTTTTGGATCTGGAACACACTAGAGGTATGCCTGAAATGCATTAGCTTGTAGTCAAAACTATGCTGATGAAAGGCATAGTAGATCATAGATAGTGTTTAGATTTTAAAACATGTGCTTTGCTTTTGCTGCTTTTATGGCCTTGATGAAGAGTTTGAATTAAAAAAAATGTCTTTGGTCACGCCTTGCCTTAGGTAGTACATTTCGTTAACTTGCTATATAAACTGCAGGCACCAAAAGGAAGTTGAACTCAGACTATTAGAGGAGGAGACAGCAAAAAGAGTTGAGCAAGCTATTAGGAAGAAGGTTGAGGACAGTCTGAATTGTGATGAAATTAAAAGCGTGAAATACAACGTCGAATTGAGGAAGGCTTTAAAAAGGATACATGAGGATGTAGCAATCCAGATTGAGAAAGAAAAGGAGGCAGCTTTAAATGAAGCCAAGCTGAAAGTGGTAAGCTTCTGTTTTTCTCTCTGTTATCTGTCATCTGCAAATATGGGAAAAAAATTAAGACATTTTGACACTTTGCTATGATCAATAAGTGGAACCTGGAAAATTCTTATTTTGATCATCATACTGGATAGGGCTCTTGGAGCATGATTCAAAGAACCAGCCAAGATTATTTATTCACTGGGGTTTTGTGCCTGCAGGAGCGAAAAAAAAAAGGAGCGAGGAGGAGCTAGAGAAAAAACTTGAAGAAGAACGAAAGAAAGCCGAAGAGGCAGTGATGAAAGAAGCGATGGAACAGCAGCAGAAAGAGCTAGAGCGGTATCAGGAGTTGGAGAGGCTTCAGAAAGAAAGAGAGGAGGCCATGAAGCGAAAAAAATGGAGGAAGAAGAGCAGCAGAGGCAAAACCAGATGAAGCTGCTGGGCAAGAACAAATCGCGGCCTAAGCTGTCATTTGCTTTTGGGATGAAGTAGCGTTCGATGAATTGGGATGAAGTAGCGTTCGATTCATCTAACGGAATTAGTGTTTTAGTTTTCTGTAACCGTGTATCTCTGTATGAAACAGTCTTCCATTGGCAGACAAATTGCAATGTGTTCAATGCTCCTGATCTGCTTTTTGTAATTGCCCGTCTCTTGGTGAATGTGGTTTCGTCTGCTCCTTTGCTGTTCCGTTGACGCTATCTGGGGATACCAAGGAATCTGGTTGGTCCATAGGGGCATAGGATAGTCGAGTGCCAGTACTTTTCGCCTTGAAATTTGAAAGATTTCATGATTTGCATTTCACTCTCCGAAAAAAAATTATAAGCTAACTCTGGAAGTGCTCGTTTGGTGGAGATCCAGCTCCTCCATACGTCAAGCAAAACCAATTGTTTTTATCTCTTCGAAATAAACTAAGAGCCGATGAAGCTATTATTTTTTTAACTTTATTGGATCTAGTTTATCTGCACATCAGCGATAAGCTAAAACCTTTTGTACCTGCATGGCATGGTAACAAAAACTCAGTTCAACATGATTTGGGTTTGTACTACATTTTTTGAAATACTCCTACATGCTCCCTCTATTTCAAATTATAAAACATTTTGACTTTTTTAGATATATATTGTTTCAACTTTGTATGTAAACACAATGTATTTAAGTGGACAAACTATTCAGTGCAAACCATGTCTTAAGCTGCAATCCATGAAACCCCATTAAAACTATACTTTTGGTTTTTTTTTTTTAAAAAAAGTTTGAAGCTATGCGCACCAATAGGCGTGCATTGTCATAAAATTTGAGATTCAAATTCGTTTTTGTAAAGAATAATATGAAAATAACAAATTTCACTTGCATATGCACTAAATGACAAAATTCCTAGAATTTGTTCTTCGGTGCATATGCAAGTAAAAGTTTGTTGTTTTCATATGGTTTTTTACAAAACGAGTTTGATTCCCAAATTTTGTAACAATGCACATCGATAGATACACTATTGATGTGCATAGTTTTTAAATAAAAAATAAACTCCTAATTATGATTTTTAGAGAGTTTTTGCAATTACACCAAAGATGTGGTTTTGCACTGAACATTTTGCCATTTAGGTGCATAGCTTAAAGATATATGTTTATAAAAGAAGTCAAAATGTCTCATAATTTGAAATTAAAATATTATAATTTTTGAACTAAAGGAAGGATGGTTATTCTCGGGCCTCGTTTAGATGTTAGGAATTTTAGCAAAAGTAAATTACGGAACTCTCAGAAGCATTTCAATGTAGCACTTTTCGTTTTGTTTGTGGTAAATATTATCCTACCACGGCGTAACTAGGCTCAAAAGAATGCGATCTGCGTAATGTACATCTAAAATCAGTATAATTAGTTATTTTTTTTACCTCACATTTTATCTTTCTAAACATATATCTTTTGGTGTATTTAATGTGATGTGATGGAGAGAAGTGAAAAAGAGTTAGAAACTTTAGCCAACTAAACGAGGCCTCAGGTGATTTTCTCCCCTGACTAATTCATTGCCTAAACTGCAATTCATTTTTCTCCAAATTTCCAATGCCCAGTTCTCACTGTTCTCACTGCAGGTGGGTCCCACTCCCACTCGGGTTACGTGTCCTAACGGTCACTGGCCACTGGGGCCTGCAACCTCAGCTGTCAGCACGCGCAGGAATGATGAGAATTTTCGATCAGGAGAAAAAGCAGCACGCGGGGCCGCAGCGTAGACAGCTTTCAACACTTCCCAGTGCCCCACTGGATTCCACTCTCTCCGCCGGCGAGCGAGCGAGCAAACCGATCCCAGCACACATCCAGCAATGCCCGCGGCAGATCCCCCCCGCCGTCACCGACGCGGCGCCCGACGAAGGCGCGCCTCCCCCTCCTCCGCCGCCGCCGCCGCAGCCCGGCCCCTCTCCCTCGCCTCGGCGCTCCCCTTCTGGTTCTACCTCGCCGCGGCCGTCTCCGTCCTCGCGCTCCTCCTCCCCCACATCCTGCCTCCCTCCTCTCCCGCGCCTCTCCCGCCTCTCCTCCGCGGACACCTCGCCGCAGGCCGCGTCCTCAAGCTCGACCCCGCCCCGGGCCTCTTCGCCGTCACCTCCCGCCCCGCCGGCGCCGCCGCTCCCCGCGCACCGCGTCCTCGTCCTCCCGGGCCTCGCCGCGGGGTCCTTGTCCTTCCGCCGCGTCTCTCGTCGCTCTCCTCCCGCGGCGTCCACGCCACGGCGCTCGACCTCCCCGGCCAGGGCCTATCCCCGGCGCTTCCCGCGACCCCCGCGCCCGCCCGGACCAGCGCGTTCCGGGAGATCATGGACCGCGGCATCTTCCACGCCTTCGAGCACCTCGTGGAGACTGGCGAGGTCCCGTACCAGGAGGACGCGCCACCCGCCGCCACGCCGGCGGCGGGCGGAGGTCGTCGCCGCACGCGCCCGACGAGTCGGCCGCAGCCGTCGCGCGCGCCGCGGAGGCGCTTGGCGTGGGACCCGTCCACCTCGTGCTCCACGACTCGGCGCTCGCGGCCGGGGCCGCGTTCGCGTCGGCGCACCGGGGGCCGTCCGGAGCGTGACGCTTGTCGACGCCGCCGCGTCCCTGCCGGCGTTCCCGGCCGCCGTCTTCGACGTGCCCGTGCTGGGGAGGCTGGTGCTGCGGGTGCCGGCGCTGTTCCGCGGCCTGCTGCGGCTGTGCTGCGCCCGCGGGATTGGCGCCGAGGAGGCAGAGGCGTACCGGGCCGCGATGCGGGGAAGGGGAAGGCGGAGGGTCGTTGAGGCGTGGAAGGCGATGAACCACAGCTTTCAGCTTGGGGAGTGGAGGGATCTTCGGAGGAGGAGGTGAGGAGGCTGCCGATGCTCGTGCTATGGTCGGGTTCTTGGTCAGATATGTGGATCGATGAGGGGGAAGAAAGTGGCGGCTGCGTTGCCTGACGCCAAGTTCGTCTACCATTCCGGTGGCCGATGGCCTCAGGTCAGTGTGCTGATTCTTTAAATTTACTTGTCTATTTCCTCATATGGAGTGTGGAGATTGGGCTTAGTTTGAATTGAGCTTGAAACAAATGCTATCTTGCAAATAAATTTCCTAATTTTGGAGGTGATCAACAATGGGCACTCCACAACGTTTGCAGCTTGTTATGAATTTTTCAGTGAAATTTCTTTAGGTGGTTCTTTTACATGTGATAATTTGCAAAAGATGCCCAATCATTCGAAGAATAGGTGGCAGTTGGATTCTCATTACAAAATCTCAGGGTCATGGCAGTTAATTAAGCCAATCCATTCCCTTCAGGCCTTCACTAAATTGACTGTCCATGTTCTACTGTACTTCTATTTTTCATTTAGAAGTGCTCCTTGCTGTTACGTTTTCTGTTTTCATCAATGTGTTAACATTTTAGAACTACAGTCGATTAAAGACACCTCATCTTAGTTCTTAGGCACAACTGCATTTTTCATTCAGGCATTGCTAATTTAGTATTTGCATCCCCCCTCCCCCAAAGTATTGTAACTAGGTACCAAACTGAGATGATGGTATTGTTATTTTTGTTGCTTTGAGCAGGTTGATGCCTTTGAGGAAATCTCAGAGCGGATAACGGAGTTTGTAACCTCGTCTGAAGAAGCAGCAGGTGGTCAGATTGAGTAGCCCGCAGTATGGCGCCCTATGAGTTCACCGACCTTGCTGAAAGATCAAGATTCTAGTTTCAGAAATGCCTTATATATGTGCATGCATATGGCTCGATCAAATGAGATTGCTCTGCCTTTGACACATTGGTAGCACCTTGCTCCTGTGGCCAGCATGAAACACTTACCGAAGTGCAGCTACCAAGCTCTTGTAGGATATGCTCCTCTGAGGATGGTTGAGCAAATGCATCCGAGCAGTTTCAGTTCTTTTAGTTGGTGTGGTGGCAATGACAAGTGCAACATGAGATTTTTGTTCCAGGAGAGCTTCTGCTTGCAGAACCTGTACTGAGTTCTGACATGTTTTTACTTTGTTGCTAAGGCCTTGTTTGGATGTAGTTAGATTCTCATCAATCCACATGTGCTGATGTGGATTGTGTGGTGAAATTTAAACTAACATCCAAACAAGGAATTAAAAAAGACACTTGCTATGTTGCTTGAATTGTAAAACGGGGTGTGTTACTTAACTAGTGTTTCTGTTTTTACCAAACATGTCCATACATGCTGTAGTGTTCATGTGTTTTGAGGTAGCGTGTTCTGAGTAATCACTTGTTTGAGTGTATTCATTCTATTAATCTTTCAGAGTCATCACTTGTTTGAGTGTATTCTTGCTATTAATCTTTCACATAACATTTCGGTGTTCCAAAAACGATCTAGGTGAGATTCAATTTTGAATATGTTCCTTGTTCTTGTTCTGCCCTTTTAACTTTGGAGAGCTGATTTGTCCCAGAACAGGTGCGTAGGCAGAGCCTCTGCAACTGCATCTATGGAATCGGTTGTTTCTCTCGCTCTCGTTTTACTTGTGATGCTGCCCCAAAATTCCAAAATTTGGTAATCATAGTGCCAAGCACGACAGTTATACTATAACTTTCTTGAACGTGGCCAAGAGTTTATTTGCTAAACTGATTTCCTATCAAATGAACAAAATTATCACATTGAATTGCATCATGAATTCTGTTGTGCTTGTGGTGATTGCCCTTCTTGATGTGTATTCTAGGGAACAGTAGCTCATGTATTTGCTTCTCTGCAGCGAACTCAGAAGTGGCCTGCAGTTCAAAAAGATTCAGAATCCCCATAAATCCACTTATATAAGCATCGATATCTCATCGTCGAAGCTGGTGTAAGTGGATCAGTATTTCATTAAAAAGAGATAGAGAAGAAGCACCAGACCTTTGTGGGGAAAGCAAATCTCAACGTCTGCACTTGAGTTCCTGAACACACTCTCAAGTCAAATCCAAGGCAATCCACTCCGATCACTGCTGCTTCCTGCAAAAACATAACCGGGCAGTGTATCAGTACCAAACCTTGAGAGACGGTAAATTTTCTCTTCCATGATGTCCAGTGTTGAAATCCTGGAACGGTTCTTGCAATCAATCTGAAGGAACTGTACCTCTACTTGAATGGCCTTGCACCTCCAGCAGAGATTTCAGAGCCTGTGTGATCTTGTCTCCACCAGCTCTCAGGCGCGATATTACGTTTGAGTGCAGAATGTGCGATGATGTCCGGCTTGGCCTTTTGGTATTCTTCAATCTTTACCTTGGGCTACATGTTGACACTTTTAAACTATGGTCAGCAAATACATAATTATACCAGCACTACAGTTTGGTAATAATTCACATTATGAAGTTAGAATTGCAGAGAAGCCATGGAAAATTCAGACATGTCAGAATGAAAAAAAGCATGCCTCAGTTCCATGATTATACCAGCACTACAGTTTGTAACAATTCACATTGTGATGTTAATTGCAGAGAAGCCATGGAAAATTCAAAAATGTCAGAATGAAAGAAGCATGCCTCAGTTCCATATGCAGTGATCAACTCAATGCTGAGGACCTCGACCTTGAAAAGGTGGCACCACTCTCCTTTTTATCTTCCTTTGGCGCGTCACCTGCCACGAATTCAGAAACCTGTAAGAATCGCATGTTCTCACAACAAAATGCAGACATCTGCTGAATACAAGGTTGATTTTGTCATTCACAGTCACAGCAGCTATACTTGATATGCTTGGCAACCATGGTGCTCTCTCCTCAGCAAAGGCAGGTCTCAGCTGGCCCTCCACAACAAGGCTTGCTGGTGGCCGGTCCAACCAATCTATGTTATTCTTGGCTGCAGTCTGGGAATGGATTTAATTAAGAGTACAGTTGCTGACAAAACATGCTAATGTAAAACCTGACATATCATAAACCTCAATCGTGTACCTCTACAATCATCCTTGCAAAGTACAATGGATGGCAGGAATTCACAGTCTCAAGGTTGGACCAGCTTGGTAGGTCGTCATCGTCGTCTTCGTCCTCATCATCATCCTCGTCGTCCTCATCAACCGAAAACACACCCTCCTGCATGTTTTACATACATCTAGGTAAATCAACAACCTCTCTCTGGAGTCTAGACAACAGAAATCAGCAGCAGCTTGAGGGTTCATCCTAACCACGTCGTTGAAGTCATCATCAAAGTCGCTGTCCTCATCGTCGTCGTCGGGCCGTCATCGTCCTCATCACCATCGTCGTCTCCTTGCGCCAAACTCTGTGGAGGAGGCCGATACGAGATCCAAGTCGGCGAAAGACCTGTGTGTTATCCAATCCGATGATAACGTGCTGCACACATGAATCAACAACAACAACACGAGCAAGGTCATGTGTGTC
This sequence comes from Hyparrhenia diplandra, assembly GCA_015847255.1. NCBI lineage: Eukaryota > Viridiplantae > Streptophyta > Magnoliopsida > Poales > Poaceae > Hyparrhenia > Hyparrhenia diplandra. The sequence goes on from JADLZK010003871.1 coordinate 514,592, forward strand.
AGTGCTGAAACAGGGGAGGAAATGGGAGTGGGAAGAACAGAGGCATCACGCGATCTTGTCCTCCCCATGACGCTCTCCAGCAGCGCGTCCTCGTTGTCGACCTCGAAGTAGATATCTGAGAAGATTGATTGCCACACATCAGCTTCATCAGGAAGGGGAGAAAAAGAATGTCTATCTTACGAGAGCTTGTAGCTGCATTGCATTTGCATCAGCCACAGGAGGGGGTACCTCCGTTCTCGTCGGTGAGGTAGGGAACTCCGGCAGGATGATCCAACTCTCCTGCACGCCGTCGCCGACGAGCGTGGAGATCATCACCGTCGCCTTGTTGTTCACCTGCAGTTCATGATTCTCTTAGCATTTATTTGTGAAGCATGATGAGTGACAACTATGGCAAGGGGCAACTTGGCAAGCACCAAGCAAGGTTGTTCAACAGTCAGTGGCTGACCTCGACGATTGTTCGGGCCGACTCGGCGTCGGTGAGGTGGGCCGGCTCGCCGTCGTCCAGCTGCACCGCCTCAGCGATCTCCTCGAACGGGTGGTACCTCCCTCGCCGGCTGCTCGTCCATGTGGTCCGGCGCCGATGAGACGGCCCTGCATCGTTGGTCACCACTCAGCGGCTCAGTCAACAGTCATCACTACTCCAAGACAAGACATACGTACGTACGTACCGGCAATGGCGGCCGCGGCTGGCGCCGGAGCCCCGGCGCGCTCGCTCATTATTGTTCCACCAGGCGTGGCAGCGACCGCGAGAGCGGCAGGGACGAAGGCGACCGTGACACCGGGAGAGAGGAGGCCCGAGCCGCCGGTGGCTCTCGTCGCGACAACGAAGCTGTGACGCGGAGCGACAGCAGGGGCAGCGCGGCGGGAGGAGGGAAGGTGGAGCACGGGTGTCCGGCGCTGCAGCGGTGGCAGCCGCCGGCAGCATGGTATACCATGGAAGGAGCCGCGGCGGAGATAGTTTAAGATAGTTTTTGTGTGGCGCCGGCGCCTCTCGCTCCCTCCCTATCCGAAACGGGATGACGCGAATTATGCTGGTGGATGACGTCACGTCACGTCTCGAGATAAGATAAGTTACTTTAGCTCTAGCTCTCTCTTGTCTTTGCCGTGATAGATCGTAGAAGCATGCTCAAAAAAAAAAAAAACAATGAATCTTGTCTTATTTATTTTGAAATTAGCAAAAAACTCAAAACTTTTTTGAGTTGATGATGATGATTTGTCAAAGAAAAGCGTTGGGGGAGGTGTTCTTCTTGAAGCAAAGGCTAGATATGTAGTTCCTTTGAAGATCAATGTCAATCATGATTCAGAAAAGCCTAAGATTATGAAGGGATAGTTATTTGGTTCCTAAACATTGCAACACTTAAGAGAGGAGTTAATCATTATGCTATGAATAGAGGTTTTGAATTTTTTTGCTAATTTCAAAATAAATAAGAAAATATTCATTGCTTCTGTAGGATTTTTTTTTTTTTTTTTGAGCATGCTTCTAGGATCTATGATGGCAAGACAAGCGATCTACAACCACGTTGTGGCGTGTCACAAAGTGATAATTCACGTGCCAACTAGACACTCCTCCTGGCAACCGGTAAACCCTATTGTTCAGTTCAAGCCCATACTTTTGCAACCACGGGATAAAAATCCGGTGGCAAACTCTAGCCTCGGCTAAGTGTACCATGCACCCTCCTATCAAAGCGCATACTTTGGTGGCCCTACAGTCGTGGCACCATATAACTTTCGTGAGTGCTAAATATTCCAACATGAACATCTTTGCCCTAAGCACTAACTTAGCTTTTCATAAACATTTTACACTTGCATGACACCGTCACTAGGTGAATAATATGAAAGGTTAGTTCACACATAGTGACACTATGATAACCATTTAAACTTTAGTAGTACAACTATCGGTCCTAAACCCAACCGCACACTCTAGTGCATCTCATTTGACCGAAAAACCCCCTAACATATAAATTTTTCTTTAGGATTTGTTTGCACCTGCTCATCTTCTCCAAGTATGTTTTTGCTCCATTGAGATTCACCACCCTTCATCCAACTCCTAGCCTTGCTTGCCATCTTGGTGTGAGCTTCACCTAGCGTAATCAACAAAAATGTTAGGCGCTAGTTGTCTTAGTTACGTACCAAACCAAACATGAGGCTTTTTCTTTGGTTCATGGGGTGCAAGTATCTACCGTGTCTAGGTTGTCGGTCACCGATCGCCCGGTGAGTCAGCGTGGCTTAGGGTTATGGTTTGCGGAGACTAAAGCTAGAGAAATGCGACGAGAGAGTGGACGGGGAGATGAGGACATCAAATCGATAATCTTTGTGCGTAAAGGAATACTTGTATGTCATATCGCTTGCCCTTGGGGTCTAGGTCCTCCCTAGATGTATAACATGACATATTTTAAAGGGAGGGACAATCCTCTTTGGAGTACAATGTGACATTTTTTTAAAAAATAGGATAATTATAATGAATTACTTTGGAATAGGTGATTATTGATGACATTTTTCCTACCTAGAAAAACTCAACTCACGGTGGGCCGAGATTTTTGACTTAAGTTTGGGACCTCTTACGCAGATCGAGGAAACCTTCGAATAAATACATCACTGCCTTTCTCGACGGAGGCCTTTAACCCTATGAGTGGGTGTCGGTGCCTACAAACATTTGCTTTGGGGGAACATGAGTGTTTTTTTCACCTCGGCACTAAAATTTCGTCTCATGTGAAATCAAACTCAAGTCGTGGTGAAGATCTCTAGATTGGTTTTGGCTAATTAGTGACATCCTTAGGGACTAATCTCTCTATGCTAAGTGTTTGTTTTAGTTGGAGATTGGTCAAGCCAAGATTGGTGCTTGATGGTCATGGTGGATGGATCGAGATGATTCAAATGATGATCAAGTGCATGACTTAGGTGGATCGAGGATCAAAATAGGCTCAAGGCAAAGGTATATCTATAGGGCCATTTTGATTTTACACTCAAGACACCATAGAGGGTGTGAGTGATTATAGGATCGATAAAGCCGTACTATAAAGAGGGAAAACTATCGTACATATCGGTCTCATGTGCCTCTAGGTTTAAAATCATTTTGCATGCATTCTAACCTAGAGAGCTAACCCAACCTTCGAAATTGATTGTGAAAATGCTAACACACGAGCACTTGGTGATGTACACGTGGTGGTGTTGGCACATTCTGGCGGTGATGGTTGCGGGGTTGAGTTGGGTTTGGGGCGGCTCATCCTCCCGCCCGAGCTTGCTGCCGGATTCGCGCTTTGAGAAAATGAAATGTCTATTTTCTATTGCGCGGATGCATCGTATTGATGAAAACATGCTATCCCTCGTGCACAAATTGGTATATTTGTTGGGTGCAGCATGTTGGAGCAAAGCGGCGAAGGGCGACGTCGCGGCTGCGGTGAACGGCCGGCGTGGTGGCCGGACCCAGCGGCCGGACGCCGCGTTACCGGCCGGGCAGCTCCGGTGGGTGCGTCTGGCGAGCATGTTTTCAGGGTTGGCCGGGCGATTCCGGACGCACCACCGGATTCTTAGGTGGCCCGGAAGCACCGATCGGACGGCGGACCGGACCCTTCGGCGGCGATCGGCTGGGTTCGGGTCGGGTTGGGGTCGGTTGTGACGGACCCACCGGCCGGACTCACGGTGAGTGAGTCCGAGTCCCAGTGCGTCGGTCGGGCATTTTTTGCGCAGCGATTGGACCCCAACGGCCACATTTCGGTGGTGGGGGTATTTATACCCTTTGGTGGGTTCTAGGAGGTCTCTTGGTCATTTTGAATCAATCCTAACACCTCTAGAGGCGAAAGCACTCATCCTCCTCCTCACTCTTTTGCTTGAGAGCATCCATTCTAGTGAGTTGAGGTGATTCAAGTGCATTTGCTTTGATCTTTGCATCTAGTGGCACTTGTGGATCGTTGTGAGCCGGTGGTTTTCTTGTTGCTCTTGGAGAGCACCACTCCTAGCCGCTTTGGTGATTGGTGGAGGCGTTGGCAAGAGTTGGTGATTGTTCTTGGCCACCCCCGGTGATTTGTGAGAGGGTCACACACTCCTCGTCGGGAAGACAAAGTGTGGAGTAATCTATTGCTCGTGTCTTGGGTACCTCTTATTTGCATTGGGTGCGAGAAGCCTAAAGGTATTTGGCTTGGAGTGAAGCTCCACTCGACCACATTGAGAAGGTCGGACGCGGAGATTAGCTTGAGGGTGCTCAAGTGAACTTCGGGTTAAATCGTGTGTCTCCACTTGTCTCTTGGTGATTGGCTTCAATTTGGTTATCACATTGATTCATCCTTGGTGATTGGATTGACTAGCCTCGGCATTGTGGTATATCACACCTCTACACACTTGCATTTGCTTTGATATATATATTGTGCTTGTGTAGTTGAGTAAATTGCTTAGTTGCTTAGTCTTGTTTAGAGTAATCTAGCTTGTTCACCTAGTTGGTAAAATAGCGACTTAGCCTTTGTGTGTGATTTAGAGACTATAGCAACTAAATTGTCAATAGGTGGCTTACCGACAAAGTAGAGCTAAGAGCAAACAGCGTTTATCGCCATTTGTTATTCTAACAAGTTTGTCTAGTGCTTTTGTAGAAAATTTTATTAGACTATTCACCCCCCTAGCCATTTAGGACCTTTCACGTGGGTGGCAACCAAAAGTGCTACCCGTCTAGTATCCATGACCATTTGTAATGAGGCTATAGAACCTAATAATAATAGGACCATATACGGGAATAATTAATGTTCAACGGTAGTTACGCTCAAACTCATATTTCAATTTCAAACACGCAAACCCGAAGATCGAGAACTCGGGCTATCTCCAACAAGTGATGCAAAACCTATCTAGGTCGGCGCCGCGATGTTTTTAGGTGAGAAATTCGGCTCCAGCGGAACATGCATACGATCTATTCATTTTGCATCGGATGCGATCGAGCCAAATCTGCGTCATTCTCTCTCATAGATGCAAACCTCTCGTCCGTGGTGGTGGGGTGGCGGCGGCGAGGCGGCGTGACAAGGCGAGCCCGCGGCGGGGAAGGCAAAGAAGGAGTGGAGGTGGAGCGGTCGCCGCGGCGGACCGGCACTGCGGCCGATTGCGTAGCGGCGGTGCTGCGGCCTTTGCGCGAAGGGCCGATCGTCCGGTAGCCGACCATGCTCGGCGCCGCGGTTGTATCTTACAAAGGAATGGGCGTAACCAAGCCCGGCCGGCCGGCAAGCCGAGTTCGTGTCAGATTGCATGGGCGGCGAGAAGACCAGCGGTGGGCTCCGTTGGCAACAACAAGATTCGAAATTTGTCGGCAAAGCGACAAGACAGCCGTCGGGCGGGGGGTACTCACGGCGAGTGGCTTTGTTCCTCCACTTTCACCGCTGACTGGCGGTGTTCGCCGTCGGTGCTTGGCGGGCGTGTCCGTGGCGGCCGGCGTTGCCGGCGCACGTGTTTTGAGTGCGTTCCTTCGCGGCTGTTGTTGGAGGTGAATTTTGGGTGTAATTTATTTCAGCGTGTGTGTCACCTATACCATTTAGGCCTTGTTTAGATGGCAAATATTTGGAACGAATGTCACATCGTAATGCGTAGACGCGTGCCGTTTGGTAGTGGTAAATATCATCCTATCATGGAAAGAGCTAGGCCGAAAAAGTCTCGTGAATGTATTAATCGTAAACGTGTAATTAGTTATTTTTTTATCATATTTACTCCCAAATATATGCTTTTTGGTGTATTTAATGTGATGTGATGGAGAAAGTGAGAAAAAGGTTAGAAACTTTTAATGTCATCTAAACAAGGCCTTGATGGGTCTCAAATTTTGCGGTAGCTGTTGGATATAGCCTCAGAGCCCAAAGCGCTGTGTCACAGTCACTGTGCCCATTAAACGCTGTAGCCTGCTGGCTGCTGCTGTGTGGCAAATTCTCGAATAGAAAAAGAATAAAAAAGGAAAAAAAAATCCCGGATCCCCACTCGTCCGTGCGCAACTGCGTGCCACTCCGGCCCAATCCCCTCGTCCCCTCCTCTCCCCGGGAGACCGCGAATCACCCGCCACCCGTCCCGCCGTCGCCGCGCCGCGATGGACGCCGCGGAGGCGTCGGAGCTGCAGACGCGGCTGGCCGCGGCCGTGCACGCGCTGAACCACGACCCGCACCCCTCGGCGCGCCTCTCGCCGCCAACCAGTGGCTCCTCGCGCTGCAGCGGTCACCCGCAGGCGTGGGCGGTCGCCTCCCTCCTGGCCGCCCCGGACCCGCCCCCGCCCGCCGACCTCCTCTTCTTCGCCGCGCAGATGCTCCGCCGGAAGATCCAGTCCCCTGGCCCCTCCGCGCTCGGCCTGGCGCCGCAGCTCCTCGACGCGCTGCTCCTGGCCGCGCGCCGGTTCTGCGCCGCCCGGCCCCGCGCCAGCTGCTCACGCAGATCTGCCTGGCGCTCGCCGCGCTCGCGCCTCCGCGCCGAGGGCGGCGTCGACGGCCTCCTTCGCGCGGATGCCGCACCTGCCGCCCCCGCCGTACTGGGCTACTCACCGTGCTTCCTGAGGAGGCTGCGCAGGACCAGGCCGGCGACACGGGGTCGACGCCGCCGCGCGGTGCCGGTTCACGCGCGGCTGCTCGCGCACGCGCCCGCCGTGCTCGAGTTCCTCCACGGGCAATCCGAGAAGGCACCCACCCATGACGACGGGGTCGCCCCCACGAGCGCAACCGCAGAGTCCTCCGGTGCCTACTGAGCTGGTACGTAAGTACGCGCCCTGCACTTCGCTTCACTCTGCGCTCGCCTGCTTCCTGCTCTAGCTGCTCGCTGACAAAAACGACAATGCCGTAGGTACGGGTGGGGGTGCTTCTCGGAGACGCCGGCAGCCACGCTTGCCACGCACCCACTTCTCACTTTGCGTTCAACTCGCTGCAGGTGCGAACATTGCAGCCTCCGATTACTTATAAGGGCTGAAAAGTGTACTTGGAGGAATTAGTTGTGCATTCACGTCACGTGCTCACGTTGTTTTTTGTTGCTGTGTGGCTGATCAAGGTGTCCTTCTCGTTTGAGGTAGCAATAATAGAGGTTATGACTGAGCTTGTTGGCCAGCACCAAGTAAGATATGTTCTTCTGAGCCTTGCTACTTTGTTCCTTACTGCAAGCCTGCATTGGTCCAGTTAACTTGTCTAGTGACGTTTACTGTTTGATTGTGCTATTGACCATTAATTACTACTTTTTATCACCATGGATGAACCGAATTTCATTTACTTAAAGCAACGAAATTAAAAAATTCTGACAATCCAAAGCGCCAAACACCTCCGAACTAAAGAACTGCCTAACTGAATTGAACACAAGGGTTCAGCCAACTGGCGACAAGACCCATTGTGGCGTCACCACAGGATATACAGATGGTAACACAGACAACTATTAATTACTACTTGAATTGTATTTTGGTAGCTAACCATGGTTTTTAACTTTTTTAACCCTTGAATCAATTAATTTTACTAATTCATAGTCACTACTTCTTTTGAACCTACATTTTGCAATGTTCAGAGAACAGCTAGATAGTTAGTTTTATTTGCTGATTAATACCAGGAAGAGTTGCAGTGATGGTCTTGTTCTGTATCATCTTCCAGTCACAGGTTCAGGTTACTAAGTTGAGTTAAAAATAAACTGGTCACCAGCTCAAATGCACATAAAACATTTACTGACATGATAGGGAAACTGCAGTGAGAACCAAAGTACGGAGCTCATTCATCATTTTCTTGGTCAAACCTAGGCATTCATAATTTCCTTCAGCACTACATCGAGCACACAAATCTATCCTCACTAGTCACATCAAGAACAAATATTTGCAACCTTTTGAGTGGTTTCATCCCAATTTTCATCTGCATACATATTTTTATTTTATCTCTTTCACAAATTGATAAATTTTCTGATCGTGGATATGCCAAATTTATTGAAGTTCTATTTCTTTCACATGCATTAGTTAATGCAAATTTTTCTTATATGGTTGGTGGGATGAGGAACTACAGTGCTATATGATATTAAGTAGGCATTAATTTTTGTGGACTGGCGATAGTTCAGGTGGTGTGGCTTGTCGTGGTCTTGCCCACTGGCCATGGTTGAACCCCAGTTTAAGACCAATAAATCCTCCTCGCTGTCTTCGGCTGCGGTGCGCCCGGCTTGGCGCTACGGTGCTAGCGCCAGCCGTGTTACGGTGTTGCCGCCCAGGAAGTTAGTTTGGCCCTTTGGGCATGGACCAGGGCCGGGGTTTCTAGGCCAGTTGTTTGGTTCTTCTTCTTCTAAGTGCAATGCTGTAGGCGCGGTTCTTCCCCTACCGGTCCAGTTTTTTAAGTAAGCATTTCCCCCTTATTCCACTGTGTATTGAGTCCCCACAGTTCAGGAGTCATCTTGTTGTTGAGTGTGCAATTATTGTTTTTTATTCCTAAAAAGGGATTCCCCGCTTTTATAGAAAGCATATAAGAAATCTAGGTCCGCTGGGGATTCCAGCTCAGGCAAGAGCTCAAACAAGCCTAACAAAAAGATTAAACGACAAAGCCGCCAAAATCTAAGAGACAGCATAGCATTACAGCTGCAGCTTGCCTCAAAGAAGATCCTCCAGCGTAGGCACCCTGTCACAACTTGTTTATTCTTACTACGTGAACGACTTAACTTGGCTTGAATAAGTTTCCAGACATCGGGGATCATTCTCCTTCAGTAGCTCACACCATTTGTCAAGGTTGCAAACTTGCAATGAATGCTAGGCGCCAGGCAGGCATTAGGTCACCACCTAGTGCACAGAATGCTTAAACATTGAACACACTTAAACTTTATACATTGTTCATCACCATAATAATAAGTTAATAACAAAAGAATACTTGAGCTATTCACATGCAATTATGATGAGCCCATGATACATTCTTTTTTTTTTCCTCGACTATGCAGGACTGCATATCGTTGCATTAAGAGAGAGGAAGAATTGGCGAATAACCATACACAGTGCATGCACGCACACACACCTACACCACATGCCCATGATCATCAGGCTATACTTGTACATTTGCACCAAAGAAAGATATGTTACGACCAGCTGGACCAACTCCCAACTACTGGACAGGGGGGCGTAGTGGCGCTTCATGGCACCAAGCCCTTTCGCACCTGCAAGCATCCAGAGTTCAAGATTCCTTAGCGCCAGTAAAGGGTTCTGTCCACTCAGGGGTGATCCCATTGAACACAACATCATTGCTTGCTTTCCAAAGGGTCCATGTCCCTAAAACGACCAAGGTGTTAAAACCATCCGCACACCATGCCCATTCGATCATTTGCTTGCTGCCACCATAAGAAGAAATTGTTACTATCCGTTTGGGCTGTCACGTCCGAGTCCCATAAGAAGAAATTGTTACTGTCCGTTTGGGTTGTCACGTCCGAGTCCCAAAAATCTCCATAGCTGATGCCAAAACTGCTGAGCAAAAAGACACATGCCGAGTAGATGGTTAATCGTCTCATCTTCCTGGTCACAAAGTGGGCAGTGATCCGGATGGGGAACGTGACGGCGCCTGCCTGTTCGCTGTCTAGCTATGGTTGTGGGCCACCAGCCATAGGAAAAACTTGCATTTCCTTGGAGCCAGGTTTCCCAAATCAGGTTATTTGGTGCAAAAATAAGTGGACGATTGAAGAAGGCATCATAAGCTGATTTGGTGGAGAACTTACCCGAGGCCTCAAAGCGCCATTTATGAACAGCCTCCAGGATCTGGCTGTAACACCACCTTCTGTAACAGCCCATTAGGCCATTATACATTCAAAAGGCCCATTTGCCTCTCCCCTCACAAAACTGCACGGTATGGGTTGTCATTTTCTGGCCCATCCAACTTATGCACCTCATGATGATTCCTAGCACTGTACAATACAACAAAGCCGCCGCCGCCTGTCATCTCTATTGGTCTCTTCTTATCTCATTGCTACCCTTCCTCCATGCGTGTTGGGTGGCTGGTGGGACTGCACTGGCAGAGATACAAGAGGCATGAGGGGTGGCGGGGATCACATGATGAGGAGCTCGAGCTCAGTTCTCCTTTCTGCTGCTGTGAGGGGCAATGAATTCCTTCGTGTAATCCTAGTTGCCACACCCTGTTTTTCGTGCTCCAGCCTTTGCCCCGCCCTCCGGGCACTCTTTTCTCTCTGCGCTCCCACCCATGCATTCCCTCTCAGCCTTCATCTGTCTGCGATGCTGCTCGCCCTGGCTACCTAACCATGCCAAAGTTTAATTCAGCGCCCAGGGCCTAAACACACCACACCAGGGCTCCGATTCGTGCTTAAGTGTGCCTAGGTGTCACGATCAATAAAAGCATTTTGGAACACTGCCATTTTGCAAAAAAAAGCCAAATTCTGTAAAGGACTTCAGTTCACATTTTTGGAAAGACATGATCAATAGGTTTCTGGTAGTCCAAATGGACCACACAACAATACCAAATAGTAGTTTATGACCATAGTTCTCCGTGTCGAGAGATAGCCACGGAATCACGCGCAAATCCCCTCATGCTAACTGGGATTCTATCCCTCCATAGTGTTTTTCTTAAACAGCACCAGATAAAGCTATAAAAGGCTTAAAATAAATTGGAAAAACACATGGTTGACTGTTTCAGGGACCCCACAGAAGATGTGGTTTTTGTTTCCTTTCCTCTTTTTCAGAGTGAACTCTGTTTTGCAATTTCTCATTAAAGGCTAACCACAAGAACACTTTCAGCTTAAGGGCATTTATTTTTACTGAAGCCACCACATTCCTTTAGTTTTCTTTTACAATGGTTGGTACCATAAAAGAATCCTCAATAACTTGTCCCCTGAATTTTTGGGCATCCTATCCTAACAACTAAAAACAAATTTTAACTTATAATTCACTGGAAGTGGCTTGATGTGTGCTGCTATCTGGGTGGCAGGAATTACCTAAGGACTTTCTCAATAAGACACCTTATATAAGGGAAGTTCTTCTACTACCAGCTTTTAGCCAGCAGAAGTGAGAAGATCATTGCTGGTCTTGCCTGTTTGATGTGTGAAGTTGGCCAGGCGGTAAGATTTGTTTCATTATATATACTTTCTATATAAGTCTAGTTTACCATACATTTCTATTTTATTAGCAAAATCAGAAAACATATTAATGTTGTGTTGGAATGAGCTTTTTGACTTTTCATATAGTTGAGTTAATTGAAATGGACTAATAACTAAGAATTAGCCGTTGAGGTAGTTGAGAAAATGACATACCAATGCAATGAGATAGTCCTTCGTTATATGTAACAATCATCGAGAAGGGCAAGAAAGTCTTAGAAGGCCTTCTAATATGAAATAGTGTATTACCCTTTATTGTGTTAGCTGGCGGACCGGGGCGGCTTGGCCCTCCGCCTCGCCTAGGGGGTAGGTGGTACCTAGGCGCTGCCAATTTGTTGTTGATGAAGCGGGCGGATCCGCCCATGGCGAGGGACGCATGGGGTGGTGCGGAGGTTGAGCAACAATGGGAGACCCACAGCGGCGATGGGAGCATGAGGCCGGGTGTGCGGCGGAGGAGGAGGAGGGAGGGGGACGGAGACCCGTGGCTGCCGCGAGGCCTGAATGGGGGGTAGAGGAGGGGAGGCGGCGATGCAGGGGTGAGCGGGGGGGCGAAACGAGGGGAGGGAAGGCATCGGGAGAGGATAAGGTGGGAGGTGGGCTGCATTGAATAGTTGGGCTGCTTTTGATGGGCTTCCTTTTAGACTAGAGGCCCATTAGTACCCTGTTTTTCTTTTTTTTTAGAGGTATATATGATGTATATGGCAACGTATATGTATGTAGATGGCAACGCCTAGAAACGCTGTGGGGAGCGCTTAGGCTCGCTTACTCCCGACTCAGGCTCTAGGCTCTAGGTCACGCCTAGATTCCGCCCTTAGCGCCAGCCTAACATAGCCTTTAACACATTTTCAAAAATTGTTTTTCTTTTCTCATGGGTTTGAATCTGTTGAACATGACCTGATAGCTGTTCAACTTTCTTAGGCACCTGATTTGGTTGCAGAAGGGAGTAGCCAGCACTTGCTCTCACCGATGGACTTTTGAGGTCAATTTATTGCATTGTTTATGTGGTACTTTTTCTTGAGTTTTAGTGTTAACTTTCAAGGTTTCCAGATAATTTTATATTGCAGTTTATTTTTACCACATTATCTGAAGTGCTCTACCCCCAACTGCAGATGTGTAGCTTTTACCAGTGAAGATTGGGAAATTGCAGAGTCAACCTTGCAATTTTGGTAATGATGCTTACCTTTCACCTTTCATTTCCATGTATGAAAAGCTCTTTTTCGCCATATCATGTAACAATTAGTCCATGTACTTTTGGGGAGCAAATTACACGCTCTTTTCTTGGTTTGTATTGAGGTGTCATCAGTGTTTTGTCTGTGTGCACTAGCACTAATTTAGGATGGGGTGGGTTGGTGACTGGTTAGCATCTCCGACATGATTGTAGGGATCTAGTAGGCTATGTGTGGCACAACTGCACAAGGAATTGCTCTTCAACTGGCGTATCCTGACAAACTTGCTTGAAGGTGTATTTTTTTACGCTGTGGCTGACCTTTTGAAGTTAGAACACACCCTACCTGGAATTCCAGCTGTGTTCATCTGTTCAAGGACTCATATTGTGATATTTCACTCAATGCAGTTCCATTGTTGTTAGCACCTGTATAATAATTACTATATGCCCATTATTTGATGAGCACTTATGCTACAATATTTAAGTGTGTAAATTGGAACATTTTCCATATTTCTATTCTCCTGAAGTGAACTTTAGTTCTTATGGTGATAATGTGCATGTTTGGGATATAATTATTTACTTTCTGTGAGAAACTCTGCAGGTGCAGTTTGGCAAATTTTATTCTTGGTATTGATGTGAAGACAGCCAAAAGAAATGTGATACAAGAGTTGTTTGTGCCTGTGTTTTCTTCACTGCTGGATGCTCTTTTATTTCGTGCTCAGGTTTGTCTGTTCTACCCTTATGTAGGATGGTTATATGTGTATGGCTTGATTCTCTATAAAGTTATATATCTTATTTGTCATAATAAAGTGATCAAGTGAAGCTGATTATTATCTTAATTCAGCCTTTGGTTTGTAATCATACTTTATGTATTGTATTTCCTTTTAACTAAACTCGCAATTGTTCATCAACAAGGGGAAAAACTAGCTATTTTACATTGTCCTTTTTTGTATACCTAATTGTAGAACAGAGCTCTTGTAAATCCTCTTGTCTTCTTATGTCTTGTCATTCTGCCCATTCATAGATCGACACTGATTCTGATGGAGCACCTTGTATACCTGAGGGCTAACCCAGTTCAGGATGAATTTAGAGGAGCTCCTTGTTGACATTTGTTTGCTTCTAGGTGCCCCTGCATATATAAACAAGGTACATATCATTTGCTGAATGGTTGCTTATGATCCATCCCTATTTACACAATTATGACATATTTATGGTTTAACAAATGGTGAAACATGCTTCTTAATCTTCTGTTACTTAGAACTCTTATTTGCATTAGTATGGTGTAGAAACACTAAGTAAAAATTTGTTTTTATGGATCAAGAAATCCTCATTGTTTATGGAAAGTGGGGCAGTCCTTTCCAATAGATTTTAGGAATAAGTAACTTAGCCAACGTAAGTTAATAAGGAAAAAGATGCATAATTTATATGGTCAAGAATGAAGAGAGACTAAGTTGCTAAAGATTAGTTGTTCTGAATCTTTGGTGTTCTCTACAAGAAAACTGACATCTTCATGTCAATTATGTATTTAATTTATGTTTGATTTTGTTCTGTGTCGTGGCCTCATGGGCATGAAGTAGCCTCTGTTATTGATAATTGAGATTAGTTTTATTGAACATGCTGGAGAGCTGCTTATCTTCGATATTGATATCTTTTTAAAGCTTCCATTTTGACAGATAGTTCTGACATTTTTATTCTGTATTTCACTATTTTGAGTAAGGTTGTGGTACCAAAAACTTTGTGTTCTACCTGTATTTTAATTTATATGCAGCTCTTTTCTGGTGGTTGCGATTTCTCAAGCCAAACAATTCCTTGGAAGGGCATTAGAAGTTAGAATGTATGCACTCAGCATGGTAAGTGTATTGTACCACTTGGTAAAAGATTCAAATTGTTGTGATAAGATTTAAATAACTTGATCCTCATGGACCATATTGATTGTATTGCTCTTTACCTGCTTTTTCACTATATTTTATGACTACATCCTTCCAGATCTTTTACATCCTTCGAATTATGTCCATCGCTAAAAGAAACCTGTATGATATTATGTCTATCTCTAAAAAAGAAACCTATATGGTAGAGCTCCTCCTGCAACTTCTGATTTGTGGGAAGTGATTAGTGATTTTGTGGCTGAAAGTGATTGTCTATGACTCTAGGATCCTATGTAAGAAGTGATTCGATGCAGGAAGTGAATCAGGAGAAACTACTTTTCTCAGTTCCTAGAGAGTAGAGAATCACATCTTAGAATCACTTATGTGCAATATACTTGCTGGAACAACTTGTTGCATTCAGGGGATTTAATGGGGGGCATGCCAAATTGATTGAAATGGGTCATAAGTCTTGAATCTTGATAAAATAACACCTATAATTGCGTTTGGAACCAATTGGAGACAATTCCCTATCTTTTTGATTCATGTTATAAGTTCTTCAGCCCCACCCGCCACACACACAATACTAGCACACATTTTTAGTTACCTAGATATGTGCATATCACTGTGTGTTTGGACACAACCATGCCAGGAAGAGTGTGTTTGATCTATATGCTGATAAATTGTTGAATTTCAGGTTGCTGACACGATTTTACAAGATGAAAGCTCCTTCGATTTTCAATCATAATGCATTTTGTGAACATTTTTGTCCAGCAGAACACCCGTTGAACTGAATGGAAGTTTGTTTTTGGTAGGACTTGTTCCATATGTTTTCACTTTTTATTATATATATACACTCTGATTTTTTTTTCTTTTATCGTAGTTTATGAAGCTAATGCTAATTTCTTTTTTTCTGTATTTTCTGTAAATGTCAAGGTATATAAATCGTTTGGTGATGTCATTGGTTCATATTCAAAGTGGCTATCGTCTTCTTCTCAAAGTAACATTAAGCCCTTACTGTAAGTACTTTGAGTGCTTGTGAAGGTTAAGGATTCTGTATATTCATTATGACTGTTAATTTTGTTTTTCATCATTATGTTCAGCCTATTTTTCTTGGCGTCAGGAATTTCAAAATCTATATCATCAAATGCTTGCTCCTTAGCCTTTATTAAAACTTTGTGAGGATGCTCCTACATTCGTCCATGAACCTCAGAACCTTGAGATTCTTTTCTGGATTAGTGAGGTAACAATACGGTTTCTACTTTGCCAAATCCATTCTACCACGATATTCTAAATGATACTGGTCATAACTAAAGATACAATATATTGGATACATCATTTTACCCATATCAGATTATACTTGACATATCAACTTAGTACTGAGAAGATTGCTGAAAATATTTTCATTGATTTTACTAGCACGCGTCTCCTTCCTCTTATTCTCTGAGGGGTGATTATAAGGATAAAGCGCTCTTCTATATTCAACAAGCTGATGCTTGAGCTAGCTTGGACATTTGTTACTTTGATTTGTCAACAGAAGCTTTTGTGGGTCTTTAGGTTTTAATTTATACAGTGGATACGACATTGCTTGCATGAATGATCATGTGGTATCATTATAACTAAATAAATATCATGAAGCTTGTCCATCTAGAAAGAAAGTTCGTTTCAGTTTTCATATGCTTGCTAATTGGACAAACTATTTGCATCAGTTTCTTTTTTTGGCTACTGTTGTCATAGACTCATGTATGCTCACTGGAGTGTTTTAGCATTACAGGTCATAAGTTAATTAAATCCCATTTATACACACTTTAAAAGGTATACCTTGATAGATCTTTTTGTTTTAGGCATTATATGCAATGTAATATTTAAAAAACAGTGTTCTTACAGGGCATGAATAAAGGGAACCTGCAGCTAGAGGGGATGAGGAAGAGATAATTAGTGCAATCACACATGCTTTAAGTTGTGTTAGTGAAAAAGAGTTGAAGAAAAGTTCACTGGCCAGGTTACTTTTGTTCCAGTTACTCCACGGTGGAAAAGATTGTATGGTCTCTTTCCTAGTGTAGCCATTCTTACAAAATCCACATGTGAACTGTTAGTGAATGCGTAATCATCAAATTTTGTACTTTCCATTTCCAGATTGACATAGACAGAGATCAATCGCTAAGGCAAAATCCAGCTGCTTATACACAATCGTTGGATCTTGCTGTCCGTGGTCTTTATAGGTATAGTTTTTTGTACTGTTTCATGCTCTAGTTTGATGTTCCTTTTCCTTCAAGTTATGCTGCAGTAGTACTGGGTGATGTATGAGCAATCGATTGGACCTCTATTGCTCGTTGACATGCAGAATCTTACAACTAATCTGTTCCTTCTTTTTGCACAAGACAGCATATCACTGTCCTATTTTTACTTTTTGGATATTCAATTATTTGTTAAGAAGCTGGGAGTTTGATATTATCTATAATACAAGTGATTTTATACCTTTCTACAGGATGAGTGCTTTGTTTTCGCCATTTGTTACATCAGTCACATCTGGTCTGGTTGATGATGATATAATTTGTAGTTCTTCTTGGAATATATTGGCCACTTCTTGAAAAGCTTTTCCGATCATCTCATATGGAGAATGTGAATTTATCTGCAGCTGTATGTCGTTCTCTTTCTTCTGCTATACATTCTTCTTGTAAGTTACATGGATTTTAGAATGAGAAAATTCAAGTTGCATAATTGTTAATAAGTTAATTTTCTTATGCATTTGTTTTCTACAGGATACCATTTTCATATTTTGTTACCTAAAGTTATGGAGTGCTTGTCTGCAAATTTCTTGCTGTTTCAAAGGCATGACTGCTTCTTGAGGACAGGCAAGGAGCTATTCTTTTATGCACAACATTATTTTTTGCTTCCAAAATTCAATTAAAAAAGATTCTTCTCTGCACCCCTGTCATAGCAAGGGTTAATAGTTGATCATAATAAATAAGAGTTTGGCTATTGTTGTTCTCTTAACTTTTTAAAGAAATATGTTTGAGCTTATGTTTTATTCAACTCTGAGAGCAATATGTCGGGATCAATTGCTTATTAGATGGCAAAGAGTACAGGGGTACATATATAGGCAAGGATTGTATTAGATGGCAAATAGTACAGGGGTACATATATAGGCAAGGATCATTGGGGTTTATAGAAACACCCAATCAACGGTGGTCCTTGCCTAATCAACCATCTAATCCTAAGGCAGTCCAGCCACATGGGCTTGGACGCCAGGCCCATGTGGCCTGCCCACAGACCCATGTTCTAACAAACTCGATCCATATCTTTTTCAGTTAGAGCCTCTAGAAAACTTACCTGCCTTAGTGCCTAGCAGTAGCTATGTACTTTTGATATGCTTTTGAACTAGCATGTCCATGGAAGATTTCTATATGTCATACTAATAATTATAACTAAATTACTAGCATGGCATCTTATTTCAGTAAATTTGTTGACTCTACTTGACCTTGAAATTTCAGCTGCCAATGTTATTGAGGAGTTTGGCCACAAAGAAGAGTATGGGGCTTTATTTGTTAGGACTTTTTGAAACACTTAGCTCTGCATCTTCAATATCAGCTCTGAATTCTTCTTATACCTGTGATCAAGAACCTGACCTAGTTGAAGCATATACCTACTTTACATCCACGTTTATTCGCTGCTGTCCAAAGGTTCTTATTTTTCTCTTTGTTTCAATATTTGTAATATATTTTAGCTCAGTATCTTGGCATGATATGTATTGCCATTTTAACACTACTTCACTTTTGTTGGTTGCATAAATAATCAGGAAACTATTGTAGCATCTAGTTCTCTGCTTGAGTTATCATTTCAAAAGGCAGCTATATGCTCTACAGCAATGCACCGGGAGCTGCGCTTTGCAGCAATGTCATATATGTCATGTGAGTGCTATTTTCTTTTTGCTTTTATGTATTGTGCTCTGGCTTTTAATTGCATGTTTTTTGCGATTCCCCTCATTCTGTGACTAGGATAGTGCCCGCAACGCCGCCACGGTTTCATTTAAGAAATGCACTTAAAAAACAATGTGACGATAAGATTTTTTGTGTGTTGTTTGGAGTGAAAACTAAAGTCAGCAAATTTGGCCTGCTTTGCTTTACATCTATGACTCTTTTCTTTTCTTGGTAAGCTGGATGATACCTGAAATAAATACTTACACTGTTCTTCTGAATCCCCTCCATTACTTTTTGTCTCTTTCTATGTGATTAAATTCATTTGTCTTTGAAGCTGGCCATCTTCAGTGAGCCAACAGATTGACCCTTCTCGTCTTGCACAATGCATCAACTAGTTAACATAGGTGCAGTTTGG
Organism: Hyparrhenia diplandra; assembly: GCA_015847255.1. NCBI lineage: Eukaryota > Viridiplantae > Streptophyta > Magnoliopsida > Poales > Poaceae > Hyparrhenia > Hyparrhenia diplandra. Next base: position 532,985 of record JADLZK010003871.1, read on the forward strand.
GAAGATTTAGTTTCGTTCCTTCTGGAGATTGTATAACACTATAACACCATTTGGAAGTGAATCATTTCCTTAGTTTCCATTAAAAAAATAAAACATCATTAAGAAATGAAAGCAATATAGAATGAAGTTCATTTTTACTTCAAATGCATGGATGCATTTTCAGCTAACAAAGGCAGTTGGTATGGTAAAACCTTTGCATCACTTTTTTTATTAGGCTTGGCGATTTCTCTTTAGAACTATGACTGTTTAACATGCTTATTAAAGGTCTTTCAAGTTGATATTATAGCATTAGGGCAAGTGTGTGGTCAAGTTTTGATTTTTCTAGTTAGTGTTTCTTTTGTTTTGGGACTGTGTTTAAAAATCTCTGTACTCTGATCATTTATGCTTCAAATTGAGACAGCTGGCATATGGACACCACGTTTTTGTTATAACCTGCCCACTGTCATTGTCATGAATCAGCAATTCAGCTCAAGCTATTATAACTTAAATTCCTGTGGTTGTACTCAATCATTTACAACTTAATAATTCCAAGTTACAATCCATCTGCAGGTTTTCTTTTGAGGCTGTACTTGCTGCTGTGCTAGAATCTCCTGAGTGTATCCCTAACGGGTCACCTGGTGTGGCCCTAATCCAAATCTTGGCACGCTGTGGTGAAGGTCTATTATCAAACGTGCTATATGCTCTACTTGGTGTATCCGCCTTTGTCAAGGGTGGGTGCAATTTGAAGAACAATTTTATTTGTACTTGTCTGTATTTGTTAAGATATATATATTTTTGGTCACTCAATTTATTATGTGAGACATCTAAAACTAGCTTGAACATTGTTGTACTTGTGAGTGTAAACCTTAATAAGCTCTAGCTGGTTTTCAAACTTCTCATCTGGCATAAGCAACTACCCGATCCAAATTATTACTTTATAAGTCACTTTTGGCTTTTCTAGATACATAATTTTTACTATGTATCTACACATAATGTACATCTAGATGTGTAGCAAGATCCATGTATCTAGAAAAACCCAGAACAACTTATAATTTGGAACAGTGGGAGTATGCTTGGGTGAGTCTGTTTAAGTTCTTAGCATACTGGTGATGATACTATTTCTGCTGTTATACAAAGTGCTTATGTTGATTTATTTGTTCTACTTGGGTCAAATGTTGTGAGTTTTCACATTTTCTTTTTTCTAAACAGGTCCATAAATCTGCAACAATATTGCAACAACTGGCAGCATTGTGCAAAGCTTTCTGTGAGGGAACAGCATGGAAGGCTGTTCTTAGTTGGAATTCTCTTTTTGGGTGGCTACAATCAACGGTATTCTTTCACTCGCGATAGCTTTCATTGTGATTGTTCCAGTCCCAGCCAATGTGTTCTTTTCTATTTTTTAAGTTCAAAAAATTTAACTAACTTGAGTTTGCAACTATTGACCTGAGGTAATCTAATTCTCGCCATTTAAATTTCACAAGCATTATGTGTTATCACGTGTGATTGAATTAGCACTTCGTTGAGGATCATTTTCTTGGTAACTATCTGGCATAATTAATTCTGTTATTCTCTAATTTAATTTGAAACATGGATGTTTGATAAAAAACATGTTGAACTATTTTTCCTTCATTTGGTTACGTGACAATCTGATGCCAAGTCTGAATCCATAGATGCAGATAGTGTGTTTAGTCATGTGCTCAATAGATTCACAGCTATTGCTTAATGTTGGCTGACGTGTTTGATTAGGTGAAATCTTTGCCTTCCGAGTATCTAAAAAGCAAGGGAAGCTGCAATGATAGTTCCATTGTGGCTCAAGGTGCTTCAGGATGCAGGCTCAGACTATATCTTTACAGCAGGACTGGTGATAATATAAGAAGCCATCAAGGTTACATGCAAGGGAAGGGTGGTAGAACTCTTAAACGCGTAATTAGAGATTTTGCAGAAAAGCCACCGGAATGTTCCAATCCCCAGTCCTTCATGATATGGATATGTCACGAGTCTTAACACTTTTGCTGACTTGAGGATCCCCAGTCCTGACAGTAGCTTGGAGTCTGACTCAGAGAGATGGGTCCTTGTGGAATTGAACTGATGTCCGTCTTTGCTGGCATGTGCTACATGTTGATCGTGTGGTTCCATCTATTGTTCGGCCAGGAAGAAGCTGTTTTGCTTGTTCCGAACATCTGTTTCCGACTTGAGAGTCTTTTGTATAGCAAGCTAGGTAGTCACACCATTGTTCAGCTGACTGCATGGAGTTGAATTGTGGAGCCACATGGGCCTGGTGGTCATTCCCAAAGTTGGAATTCGAGAGATCCAATGTTTTTAATGGAAACATGGATACATGATGTCACATGTTGTGAAATCCATTGTGCTGGTAAGCTATGAAGTCGAGATGGGGGGAGATGAATTGTACATACCCATTCTTGGTGGTTAGGGCAGGCGATGTACAAAACATTCATATGTAGTGTTACTGCTCGAATTTTGAGTTAAAACATGGCAGTAATGCTTGGCATTTAATCAAATTTCTATCATGTAGCTGAAACTTTGAACAAGTGTACATAATCAAATATATAATATTATTCCATGATATTAGTTTTATGATATGATTAAGGGACTGTTTGGTTCTTATGAGACTAGGGACTAATTTTTGGGCCCATTTAAATTTCTAAATAACCAAACATGTTTAGAGTACCCCCTCCATCTCAAATTAAGCGCTCGACTTTATTAAGCTTTGACCATTCGCTTTATTCAAAAAAATTTGTGTAAAATATAGTCAAATTTAAGCCATTCTTTAAAACTTTTATTAATAAAGAAAGCCACGGCAAAAAGAAGTGATATTTTGCATAATTTTTTAAATAAGACGAAAGTGGTCAAAACTTATTGTCAAAAAGTCAAACGACTTACGGTTTGGGATGGAGAGAGAGTAATTTTTAGTCTCATTAGTCCCTATTTCAACAGACTTTTAGGAGAGATTCAGACTATCTTTTAGTCCTCATTCGCCCCTAGTCCCATGAACCAAACAGATTTAGAGACTAAAAATGAGACCAAAATTAGCCTTTACTCTCTCAAGAGTCTATTGAAATAGGGACTAAATGGAATGATCTTGTGCGCCGAGCACCGCTGCAAAGGCTGCCTCCACCTAAACCTTAACGTGGCCCCGTCGGCTGCTGCCTCCTCCCCCCCGCCCCCATTGCGACACCACCTCCACCCTGCAGCCTTTCGTGGGGCTATAGAATGGTCGGCCGGAGGAGGTAGGTAGGCCGCGGCCCGCATGGTCGCCGGCGGTTTAGGTGCGGTTGGTCGTGTAGGGCGGGGCTACCATGGTCGGATTTGGAGCTCTGAGCTTGAAGGTAGGCTTAGGGGTCTGGCTGAGGGGGAGAAGAAGAGAGGGGGCGGGAAGAAGGCCGCCCGGCGCCACAGGGGCCGGACACCGACGCGAGGAAGAAGAAAGCCGTGAGGAAGAAGGGAAGAAGGAGGCATCGTCGCGGGCCCTTAGGTGGGTCAAGTTAGTTGCCTAGCCTGGTCGGAGTGGCCGACAGTGTCGCAGCGCAGCACGCCCTCGACTCAATGGGACTAAAAAAATTACCCTAGTCCCATTTTTGCACTTGCGACCAAATCTAAAAAATTACCCCCTCGTCTCCAATGATGTGAACCAAACAGCTCTAATTATGTTGTACAGACCCTCCGGGTATTTCCCACCCTAGCTACCTTTCTCCTACTGCTCTGGCAATCACTGGCCGCGTCGCTCAACGCGGTGATAATCTGGGGTGCGATGCCGTAGTGGAAGAAACCGCCTATGAGAAGAACCACCGTGGGTACGTACGTGTGTCGTCCGGTGAAAGGAAAACACACACACAGGCATAAGATCTTACGCGTAAGATTTTACTATGGGCCCATTGCAGATTAACAGGAGCCATTAGATTTAAAGAGACTGAGCCATCAACGTTTTAGATACTAGTGAAGTGAGCATCCATACAGCTAAAGGCTAAAGCCGGAAAATGAACAGTTCAAAATGAAAGTAATGCGGTGAGGGAAATTTCATGAACCAACAGCCTAACATATATAGTTGTGAAGTGAGCAACTACTGAAACTAATAATAAATATATGCTGGAGCTAATAGATGCTAAAATACTAGCAGCCGCATGTTTGAAACATATGCACGAGAAATCACAAAACTATCATTTAAATTGCTCATGCATGTTGGATCGATGGTGACATTCAGTATCACATTTCAACATTTTGCCTTATAGCTGATCAGGGACAAAACAGAGTCACATACGTATAACTCATCACATATAACATTATCATACTGATAGCGGACCGGATAGAAACAAAGACAACGACATAGTAAAAGATGGACGTCGCTTGACACCCATTGGTCCACCGACACGAAACCCTGCACGATTCCTGGGCACCTAGCTATTGCCGTGGAAGGATGAAGATCTGCTTCATTCCGTTGGTGAAGTCGACGCCCACCTCTGCGTACCCCTTCTTCTCGTACTGCTCCAGATCAACCAAGTAGTTGATGCGGGTGATGTTTTCCAGCTCGAGTGCAATGGCCTCGGGTTCCTCGGGGAAGAACTCCTTGTAGAGCTCGGTTTCTGCTTGGGAGAGAGGAGGCAGCTTGCGCGTGGGACGTGCCTTGATCCTGTCGATGAAGGACTGGGGCACCCTCTCCTTGGGTGATCAATGACACGGTCGGCTCGGCCTTTGCGCGCCTCCTTGGCCCCGGTTCCGGCTCTCCCAGACGCCGTCTTGCCCCCACCGCGGGCTTGGTCTCGAAGGATGTCGTTTCACCATGCTTGTCCCGGCTGCCTTCTTTTTTGAAACGAACCGCAGAAGAGCTGCCCGCTATATTAAAAGGCGAGGAGAAGCCAAGAAGGCCAAGTACAAAACTGCAAAACACAAGGCAAAACAAAAAAGAAAGAAAAACGCCCGTTGATTGGGACATCAACGCGGTTACTACTCAACTATACTAATGGCCGGGGTTGGATTGGGGCATCAACACGGCCAAAACACACTACACATGACGACGAAAAAGAGGAGAGACGGAGCACAACCGCAGTTCCACCCAACATCCGCACACTTGCAAGCATCGAAAAACCTCCGAATGATCCAACATTGATACGGAACAAAAGGGTGGACATCACCACACCGATAAGGCCACCGCCGTGTAGACCCTTCGCCGCTAGCAGTTGTTGCCGCGACCAAATCAGTCACCCGACGGAATGAAAAACACCGAGCCCGAAAGCAAACCAAACGCCGCTGGGGCCTCGCCTCATCATCCGCCGTTGATCACACCGCGTCGCGGGGACACCACCCGCCACACGGCTCCACGCTCCAGACTCGTTTCTTGAATTGCCGCCAAAGTAGCGAGATGAGATGCCCCACCCCAAGGTCGCACAAGCCGCCTAAACCACCACCTTGGCTCGCCAAAACCTCCTGTTGCTTCCCCAGCACCCAAGTCACCACCATCGCCGATAGATCAAGGATGTCGCGCTCGTGGGCCCGGTTTTCCGACACACCGGTTGGTCCAAACATGTCGACCAACCCGCCCATGATCCACCGCAGTTGTCATCACCCCGCTGCCGTTGCCCAAGCGCCGGTCCCTCCGGGATGATGTCCCTGCGACCGCGATCGGGCGACATTGCCAACAACACTAGCGCCGTGGTCCGCTGCAAAGAAGCCGAACAGCAGCCAAGCGACGACCCATGGCCACCAACCGGAGAGTAGATGCCTTGGCGAGGTAGACAACCCCCGTCGCATGTCGCACGACGGATTGCCACCTCACCGGTCGGAACTTACCATAAGCAATAGGACAGCCACGACACCGATCGAAAAAGGGGCTCTAGAGACGACGCCTCCAAGGAGGTCACGACGCCGAAGTGGCGCCGCCGTCGCCGGGCCCAAGAGCGGGACCGGGTTTTCACCCCAGGCCACGCGGCAAAGATGGTTCTAGCTCAAAAGAATGGCGCCCTCGCCAGGAAAAAGCGACGCCCGAGGACGCCGCCGCCATCCCACCAAGGATCTAGTGAGTGGTCACCGAGCATCGAAAAACCCGCCGCACGCTGCTCGACACACAGCCAGCAGCATCACTATCGCAGCCATCCCAGCGAGCTCCACCGTCGCACTCCCCGCGACTCATGCAGCCGAAGCCCGCATCTCGGGCCGCCGTCCTTCCGCCGATCTCTCGCCCGAACGCCCCAGCAAGAGCATCGCCACCACCAACCCCGTATTCGCCGCAGATGCCGCCCCCCAAAGATGGGAACGCCGCCGCCCGCAGTCCCCTTCACCGGCGCGGCGCGAGCCGCCACTCGGGCATCGGATTCGCCGCCGCCGCCGCCGCCAGCCGCTTTTGACTAACCAACGACGGCCGACAGCAAGGTGCATTCGCCGACGGTACCGCGCTGCCGCCCACGGCCGGTCACAGCCGAGGTCGGGCGGCCGCTCCCGCAGCTAGTGCCGATCCGGAGATGGATGAGCCGGCCGCTGCCGCCCCCCGACGCCCCACCTCACACCCTCAAGTCGCGGATCCAAAGATGGGAGGGGCCGGATCCGCCTTGGGGGCGCCGGATCTGCGCTGCGCGCCGCCGCCGTCACCATTGCCGGGCGGGGTCATCTCCTCCGCCCTGAGCGCCGGCGCTGTTGCAGATGGCCCTCCGCCGCCTTTCCTTTGAGCCGCCAAGGATTTCGGGCGGATCCTCCGCGACGGCAGGGAGGAGAGGGGGGTGGGGGAGCTGCGAGGCGGGCGGGCAGCGCCGCCGCCCGAGTCGCCCAGCGGGCGACGCTGGGGCCGAGCGGGTGCTGGATTGCTAAAATTACAGTATATATCCCGGCTGCCTTCTTGTTCGCCAGCCCAGCAGCCTTGGTGACGCCGATGGATGGAGCTACCGACGTCCTGTCCTCGCAACTTTGGGGGATCGACGGCGGCAACGTTCTGTGTTGGTACAGAGGACCCAGGGTCGCAATATATTATCCCCCCGACTAGACGCTTGGGCGGGCCCTCTTTCCTTTCTCGGCACTGTTCTGTGTTCCGAGTTCCGACTCGGATCCGCTCCTTCCTCTCTTTCACACGCGCCGATTCCGTTGCATGCCGCATGCGGATCCCAGACGCCTTTGGGCCAACTGGGCCGGACAACAACGCCACCTCTCCTGACTTGCGGGCCCGTAACTTTCTCTGCGTGCCAGGATGCCCGCCAGCCCACCACGGTTCCCGTTCCGTCTGCCTACTGCCCACTTGGCCTGGCGCCTCTCGAAGCGGGAAAGGCATGGCAGCCACTAAGAGGTCTCAACACCCAGTTGCTGATAGTGCTCGTGACACACAGTCACTGTTAATATAGCTTACTTTGTACACATTAATATGATCAGATTTTATATTTATTTATTTATTAATTAATTTTGTGTGTTCATGTGCAACAGCTGAAAGCGAGGGTAAAGAGCAACGGTTATGTTTTGGGGCAAGTCTTATGCAGCATTTGTTTATAAATCATTGTTTGGTGATATCTGATATTATACATTCATCCACTTCATTTCAACAACACATTGAATTTCATTCATTTCACAGTCTTTTTCAGAGACCCTTCCCTCTTTTCGGTTTGGTTTGGCAACAGATACGCTTCAAGAGTTTATATCCTTTTGTTTGGAGACGTGGTTGATGATTTTTTTTTTTTTTTTTTTTTTTTTTTTTTAATAAACACATTATGCGCTGTACTCCATATTTTTTACATGTACCATGACATTGCCATGCATTTCCTATAAGAACCAGCCTAATTTTTAACTCCCTTATGTATGATCCGTTTTTGTAGTATTACCTTGGGTTTTCTCAGCTTTGAAAAGGCTGTGGGCTTTCAAGTCAGTTAAAGTTGCATATTTCATATAGTAGTCTTGAGAAGAAAAAAGAAAAAGAGCCCCACTCTTAGTCTCTTTTGCCAGGCATTGATCCAGTACACTGATGCAGCCTAGTTGCCAAAGAAGCTTAGCTATGCCCTCCGTCCCATTCATCCAGTACATTTGAGATCGCTAGCTTCCGATCGCTCGGGGCCTTATTCAAACAATTTAAGCAAATAATACAATAAATAAATCATCATCAAAGTATCTTTAACAATGAAATAAGTCATAACAAAATAAATAATATTTCTATAAAGTTTTAAATAAGATGAACAATGAAAAGAGAGTCTAAAAGTATAAAACCACACTTTACAATGGAACAAGTAGGGAGTACTTGCCACGTGCCCTCTTGTTGCTTGCATATTTCTTTCTTTCTGCACATGAGGATCTGAACATCAGGTTTCAGTCAGATCGCAACAGGTAATGCCCATAATTTGTCTTCAGCAGATTAGTTATTCATTACTATTTTTATGGAGGATCCATGCTAATGCCCCATGTCCTCCTAATTAAGTTGTCTTTATGTCTGATTGTTCACTCCATTGTACATGTTGTTCTTTGTGTGAGCAGTTGAGTTCACAATATAAATGTCATAATCTTATTTTTGGTGCCTGCAGGTATCATGCTAACTCATACTACCCATTGTGTTGTTTTGTGTGAGCAGTTGAGTTTACAATATAGATGTCATAATCTTGTTCTTGTGCCTGCAGGTATCATGCTAACTTATACGACCCATTGTGTTGTTCTTTGTATGAGCAGTTGAATCTACCAGACGACAATGGCACAACATGGGAGCAGCGTGCTTGGTGGGCTTCTCTGCCAAAGGCTTTTTTCTCTAGAATGGCTTTCTAGAGGCATACACTGCTACCGCTAGTGAGAATATAGCGGATGATGACCTTTTAGAGACATATGTTTATTTTGCAGCAGCAGTGAAAGTCAAATATCTTACACAATAAACTCTCAAAATCATTTAAATTTCTCCCTTGCCACTGTTTGGAGTGGCTTTGACTACATATTAACTAGAGGATTCCCCCAAGCGTTGCTGCGGGTATGAAGAAGAAATATAATTGTGATAGGATGTTAATCACTATGGCTTATGGCAATTATAATCCAAAAATATTGTTTGAACATGATTGATAAGTAAATGATGTAAAGATGATTCCTCGCATGGTCCTACGGAACTCTGTAGTGCTTTGCAGGAGGATTTAATGTTTTGAATCTTTGATTCTGGCTTTGATCTTATGCAGCCAAGAAACTTATGAATCTAGCTTCTTTTGATCATATGGTAGACATATGAATTACACATGGCAATAGACATAGTTCTTTTTGTTCAGATCATATATACATATATATATAGCAAGCAAGCTCCATCCGGGTTGCATGTACTCTCCTCCCTCTCCTTGCCATATCCTTGCCTGAATTTACTCTCACTACATGAGAATCTCCATGTCACGTAACACCATCAAATGACTCGTGAGAAGAAAAGAGGATGCTGAGCTTTTGATCAAAGGCCTTCAAGCTTGACAAGTGCACCTAGAGGCAGTCCTCGATCTGGCATCGCTGCATGCAACCGCACGACAGCATCGCCGGTCAGCCTGTCTACTTCGGTCTGAGAAACTGAGCCTCGGCCAAGCCCGTTGTGCTGGGTAACACTCAACCGCTTTCGTTTCCTTTGAGAAAGCTTGGCCGGGGATGCTATATAAATATTAGAGTCAGCCAACCGCTCGGTTGCTTGGCGGTTTGTCATGCATCAATCGTGTAGGGAGGTGAAGAGCAATGGACACACTAACCAATAACGATGATTGAGTTTTCAGACCCTTCGGTCTTTTTCCGATGGCATGTTGGTCTAATGGTGGTGGCAGAAGACGAAGTGGAGTAGCCATTGCTGCATGAACGTTTTTCAGACTTTTGTGTTTGATCGTTTGTCTTATTCAAACAATTTAAGCAAATAATACAATAAATAAATTATCATCAAAGTATCTTTAAAAATGAAATAAGACATAACAAAAATAAATAATGTTTATATAAAGTTTTAAATAAGATGAACAGTTAAAGAGAGTCTAAAAGTATAAAACCACACTTTCAATGGAATAGAGGGAGTACTTGCCACGTGCCCCTCTTGTTGTTTGCATATTTTTTCTCTGCACATGGGGATCTGAGCAGTTTCAGTCAGATCGCAACAGGTAATGCCCATAATTTGTCTTCAGCAGATTAGTTATTAGTTAGTCATTACTATTTTTATGGAGGATCCATGCTAATGCCCCATGTCCCTCCTAATTAAGTTGTCTTATGTTTGATTATTCACTCCATTGTGTTGTTCTTGTGTGAGCAGTTGACACTACTACTCAGTTGAACTTCCGCGGGCGGTTTTTGCAACCGCTACGCAGCTAGGTCACCGATTAACCGTGGCGGTTTTTAGACCGCCACCATTAATCTATTACTGGTGGTGGAGTTTTTTAAAGATAAATCGTCACGGTTAATCATATTAACCATGATGGTTATCTTTAAAAACCGCCATGGTAAATAAAAATAAATAAAAACAAAACCTGGCGGATAGGCCCACGACCCATACACGTGCCGCCGCCGCCGCCGCCGCCTCCCTCCGCAGCTGGCCACTACCGGAGAGCGCCGCCCTGCCGCCGAGGACGCCGTAGCCCGGCCGAGCGCTGGGCCCCACCGCCGCAGCCGCCGGCTGCCGCCGCCATCCACAAAGGCGCCGCCGCCGCCGCCGCCCGCGCCGCGCTTCACCGCTGCAGCGCTATCGCCGCTGCTCGAGTTACACGCCACCGCTGGAGCTGGGGAAGGCCGAGGCTGTTGCCGCCACATTCGTACCGCCGCCGGCCCATGCCGCCGGTCGCCGCCGCCGCCACCACCGCCAAGCCGTCAAGGCCTTGCTTCGGGCGGCTGCCGCCACCACCGCTGGTCGAGGCCTTGCTCACTGGGCTACCGCCACCACCGGGCTGGCCGAGGGCCCTCGCTTCGCGCGCCGCCGGTGTAAAGCTCCTGGGTCGCCTGGCGATCCCGGCTGAGGAGGCTGCCCCGTCCCTGCTGTGGTGCATGAGAGGGTTATAGATGAGAGAGATGAATGGTCACCCGTACATATGGCTGTGGGCGCATTTATTTTCTAGAAAGCACATGGGCCTTGGTCACATATCCGTGGCTTTTGATTCACTAAATATGATTGGTCACAACCCATTGCCCCGTGATCCTCGACATGGAGAAGCACATTTGTGCTTCCTCATCGACAGATTACGCGGCCCCACTCAGCTTCATATGAGCTCACCTATGTGCTTTCTCACATCATTAATGGTGGCGGGCATGGTAAAAGAACGGCCACGGGTTAATGCCTATTAACCGCGGGCGTTATTTTACAAAAACCGCCACCGGTTAATCTATTAATCGCGGGTGATTTTTGCCCTCGGGCGGCCGATCGGGCCGGGTCATCGATTAATGGTGACGGTTTTTCAAAACCGCTACGAAAATCATTTTCAAACGCCGTGTAAAATCAACTGTAGTAGTGTGAGTTCACAATATAAATGTCATAATCTTGTTCTCGTGCCTGCAGGTATCATGCTAACCTCATACTACCCATTGTGTTGTTCTTTGTGTGAGCAGTTGAGTTTACAATGTAGATGTCATAATCTTGTTCTTGTGCCTGCAGGTATATATCATGCTAACTTATACTACCCATTGCGTTGTTCTTTGTGAGCAGTTGAGTTCACAATATAGATGTCATAATCTTGTTCTCGTGCCTGCAGGTATCATGCTAACTCATACTAACCCATACCAATAGATTTTTTAAAAGGCCGCAAGAAAACTTGCCGATTTTTTGTTAGATAGATAAAAGAAAAAAGAGAGAAAAAAAAAACACATTACAGCCTCAACTTAAGAAAAGAAAAACTACAACAGGACGACAATAGATGTGTCGTGTGTGTTTCGTGCGTCACATTAATTTGTTCGCTCACATGCCATTTTAATTTGTCGAGGAGTCCTTCATGAAATTAATCTCATCTGAATTGAATCTACCAGACGATAATGGCGGCACAACATGGGAGTCGTGCTTGGTGGGCTTGCCAAAGGCTTTTTTCTCTAGAATGGCTTCTAGAGACATACACTGCTACCGCTAGTGAGAATATAGCGGATGAGGTGACCTTTTAGAGACAGGTGTTTATTTCCCCAGCAGCAGTGAAAGTCAAATATCTTACACAATAAACTCTCAAAATCATTTAAATTTCCTCCTTGCCGCTGTTTGGAGTGGCTTTGACTACATATTAACTAGAGGATTCCCTTACACGCTGTCTGCGGGTACGAAGAAGAAATATAATTGTGATAGGATGTTAATCACTAAGTGGCTTATGGCAATTATAATCCAAAATATTGTTTGAACATGATTGATGTGGTAAAATGATGTAAAGACGATTCCCGCATGGTCCTGCAGAACTCTATAGTGCTTTTGTAGGAGGATTTAATTAGTGAATCCTTGATCCTGGCTTTCGACTATGCAGCTAAGAAACTTATGAATCTATAAAGATGGCAGCTGCCGGGTTTCGTTCCGATATCCGCTGGTTTCGTTCAATTGTGTTTCGGTTTTGTGTTGGAATTTCACCCACGGTTTTCGTGCGCTCGTTTCGGTTCGTTTCGTTTTGGTTTCGGGTTTAGTTTTTCACCCGCGGATATCCAATGGATATCCGAAATAAATCATTTAGAATTAAAACTCATGTTTTATAATATGTTAATAATAACTTATTTACTTAGATTAAATTTTATTCAAAGTTGACTCATGAAAATATTTATTATTTGTTGTCTCTTGTTTATACATGTGAATATGTATATATATCTACGGGTATCCGTTGTTTTTGGGTTATCCGCTGGTTTCGTAACCGCTCGGGTTTTTCGTTTATCCGCGGTTTTGGTTTTGGTGATGGATTTCCACCGACTTGTTTCGGTTTCAGTTTTGTTTTGATTGGTTTCGGGGTTTGGGTGCACGAGACTCCACCCGATCCGAACCCGACCCGCTTATCCTTATGAATCTAGCTTCTTTTTGATCATATGGTAGACATGAATTACACATGGCAATAGACCCGCATGTACTCTCTCTCTCCCCTCTCCTTGCCATATCCTTGTGTCATGATCTAGAATTGGGCCAGCCCGGGAGTGGCTAATTGGGCTCAACGCGACGGCCGCCGGCCCAGAGGGTCGTGGCGCGCTACAAGCAGGGGAGGTCGGGGCGCCCCCGGCCGCCGCTTCCCTCTCCCGCACGAGTCCGAGTTTGCTTAATCTTCAAGTTAGGATTATCTTAGGTAATTTTTGGTGTGCAAGGGGATATCTCATCTATAAGGGAGACCCTTATTAGAAATAAATAAATAGGAATTGCTTATAAAAGGTATTCCGATCGTATAAGGAAATCTTATAGAGATTGCTTAGATTACAAGTCCCATTAGTCGGGCTATGGGGCAAAGCAAGAGGCATGTAATCTCTAGGGGATAAGCAAGCAAATAAAAATATATCTTCGCTTCGCCTCCCGTGCTCCGGGCGCCGCCGCACCCGGGGGCGCCGGGTCGCGCGCCCCTGCCTTCCACGCGCCGCCGCGCCCGGCGCCCCCGCCGCGCCTGCCGCCCGCCGCCCACCCCCTCCCTCCTCCTCCACTCCTCTCACCACGTGCCGGCCTGCACCCAATCTAGCCGGGTTCGACACCTGATATCCGAGACCAGACGATTCCCACCACCCATGGCTTCCGAGATGAAGGAGTTCACCGCGGCGTCAAGGCGCCTCGACGACAACCCGCGCTCGATCAGCCGGGCGCTCGACAACATGGAGACTCGCCCACGCCGCATGGAGTACGCCCCGCGATCACCACGAGGGACCCCCGCACGCACATGACCACGCCGGAGTGACAGCCCGCCGGGCGCCGCCGCCGCCGGGCCGTGGCTACCGCCGCCCCGCCCGCCGCGCCCTCCCGTCTGGGCGACTCGCCGATGGCTCCGACCCCGCTTATTCTCCGCACCGGAGGAAGATGATGGCGCAGCCGGTGACGCCCGCAGCCCGCCATCGACGCCACCCGACGACACCGCAAACACCGCCTGCCCTTCCTTCCACCGACACCCGAATCCGCAGATTCCCTAAGAGATTTGCCACACCCAAGGGCGCCCCGCCTCTCCCCAGCGCCACTCGCGCGCCCCCGATCGCCCACTCCGCTGCGGCCAGCCCATGGTGCCACCCGCGCATCACATCCCCTCGCCACGTCCACGCGTCGGAAGTCCGTGAGTACGACGACAAGACCGACCGACCAATTCGACTGGATTCACAAGCCGGAGCTCTCTCTTCCAAACTTAATCCTTGAGATCGCCCTACGACCACACGTGAGTTACGCCGCTTCCACCTCATTGGTATTGCTGCGCCGTTCATGGATCTATCCAAGAAGAAGTCTCCGATCGAAAGGGATTCACTCACCGCCTACCGGCATCACTTCCGACCCCCCACCTACCTTGACACTTACGTGGGCGCACGCCGCCTTCCCAGGAGGCGGCCGAACGACTACATCGACGCCTTCCGAGAACTATGCACCACGCATGGAACCCGAGGGATAACGCCACCGCGGTCACCCTTCGGGAGGCTCATGGAGACGCTTCGCAACACGCCGAGCGGTTCGAGCCTCGCTCGATGGAGGAGGCCATCGACCTTGCCCGACGCTAACGACGACGAGTCGACGCCGCCGACAAGGACGCCGGGCACCGGGGCGGCGCCACGGCCGACCACCACGCCCTACCCAGCGACATCGACGGTGACATAGCGGGCTGCCCCCTCGGGGCTGACCGCATGCCGTGACGAAATAGCCTTGCCGCCGCCATGGTCGACATCGAAGGACTGACAAAGAACGATACATGATTATCGCCGCACTGGGCACAACGACCTCAACAAGGAGCTGGGATCATCGCCAACGCCATCGAGCTGCGGGCTACCGCACTGCAGCGAGCTCCACTACGGTGATCGAGGTACTTCCACCGCTACTATATCCCCGCCGCTTCAGAACTTCTCCAGACTTCCCCGATGGGGAGAACGTCCCGGCCGCATGGCGATAAAGGCTTCCACCTCCCCAACCGCCCCTCGGGAGGATCGCGTTTCCAGCAAGCGTCCCCTCCCACGCGACCGACGTCAGGTCGAGGGCGCCACCGCCCTTCGACAACAACGGCGACGCCTTTTCCATCAACGCCACGTTGGCGAACCGCGGACAAAGGAGATACCGCTCCTCCGTCAAGACGCCTAGCCGATCTCCCCACGGCCCTCCTCGATTCACCCTCGTCGCCACGCCACTTGACATGCCCATCGCAGCAGCTCCATGCTAAGGCGACAAAGGTCGACGACCTACACCACACGCCTCCACCCACGACTCGCCAGATGATCGAGCATTCGGGCACCCTCGCCTCCATCATGCGACGTATGGGCGAACGTCTCCTTCTCGTGCAGCCCCCGCCGAGCTTCCAAGTTCAACATCCTACTTCGGCGACCTCCACCTCGACTTCTCCTTCTCCGACAAGGGACGCCCACCATCTCGCAACGACGACTAAATCGACAAGCGCGGCTCTCTCTCGTCCTCTACCTCGGGCCCTGGAGTTGTCACTTCCCGATCGACGTGCCTTTCGCCACCACCGTGGGTTGGGCGGCACGTGGACGCGCCGCCGTCCGAACGGTGGGGAAATGTCATGATCCGCACTTGGGCCAACCGGGAGTGGCTAATTGAGCTCAACGCTGACGGCCGCCGCCCGTGAGGCCGGGCGCGCGCAGCAGGTAGGCCGGCGCCCGCGCCGCCGCTCTCCTCCTCCCGTACGACGTCCGAGTTTGCTTCATCTTCAAGCTAGGATTATCTAGGTAATTTTGGTGTGCAAGGGGATATCTCATCTATAAAGGGAGACCCTTATTAGGAAAGAATGTAAATAGAATTGCTTGTAAAAGGTATTCGATCGTATAAGGAAACCTTTTATAGAGATTGCTTAGATTACAAGTCCCACTAGTCGGGCTACGATAAGCTGAGAGGCATGTAATCTCTAGGGATAAGCAAGCAAATAAAAATATATCTTCGCCTCGCCTCCCGTGCCCGCGCGCCGCCGCCTCCGCACTGCGCCCGCGCGCGCCTCCGGCCTCCCGCCGCCGCCCCGCCGCGGGCGCGGTCGCGCGCCGGCCGCTCGCCGCTGCCCACGCCCCCTCCTCCTCCACTTCCCCAATCCACGTGTCGGGCCTCCAGCCCAATCTAGTTGGGTTCGACACCTTGCCTGAATTTATCTCTCACTAGCATGAGAATCTCCATGTCACGCGCAACACCATCAAATGACTCGTGAGAAGAACAGAGGATGCTGAGCTTGGATCAAAAGGCCTTGCTGAGCTTGGACAAGTGCAATTCCAGAGGCAGTCCTCGATCTGGCATCGCTGCATGCAACCGCACGACAGCATCGCCGGTCAGCCTACCTACTTCGGTATGAGAAACTGAGCCTCGGCCAAGCCTGCTGTGCTGGGTAACACTCAACTGCTTTCATTGCCTTGAGAAAACTTGGCCAGGGATGCTATATAAATATTAGAGTCAGCCAACCGCTCGGTTGTTTGGCGGCAGTTTGTCATGCATCAATCGTGCAGGAGGTGAAGAGCAATGGACACCAACCAATAACGATGATTGAGTTTTCAGACCCTTCAGTCTTTCCGATGGCATGTTGGTCTAATGGTGGTAGCAGAAGATGAAGTGTAGTAGCTACTGCTGCATGAACACATGTGGACAAAAGTGGCTTGTGGACCCGGCTGATGACATAGCTTCACCCCAACTAAAAAGAATTGCTATGGTGGTTTCCTAAGTATAGTTGTAGTAGATTAGTTAAAAGGAATTTTGGGTGATTTTTTCAATTTGTTCACTATCTGGGCGTGCTAATTTTTTTGAACACCAGAAAAACCACGGGCCGAGCGGTTTCTCGTGTGGAAAAGTGCAGGGCGTGCCGGTGCACCAAAGTACACAAAACACTCACAGATCACTCATCACATGAAGTATATACCAAACTATACATCTCCTGCTAGCCCTTGAACAACATAAACAAGCTCTGTCTATATATAGTATAACACTTAGCAATCATGAAGGATGTACCTTTGATAAGCCTAGACGCCCCGGTGTAGTGCACCGATCAGCTGGCTACATCTGTAAAGCACACATGAATTAGAAGTCGTATTATGCAGCAGGTCAGGCAATGCAGCATTTATCCACTCCAAACTTTGCGTCCTTCAGTTCGATTGGCCAAAGCTGGCAACAAGTGGCAAGCAAGCATCCTCTCGATCTCTCACTGCACGTGCTTTTGGTTTGAATCTTATTTTAATTAAGGTCTTGTTTATTTATGGACTTTAGTCCTTGGGACTAAAAAGTCCATTTTAGTCCCGGGACTAAAAGTCCATTTTAGTCCCTACTAAACCAAACAGTGTAGAGTAACTTTTTTTTGAGACTATTCTTGTATTAGTCCCTAAAAGACTCTCTTAGAGGGACTTTTTTTATTAGTCCATAGGAGGCAGACGACCTTATCTGGATGATGCATGTCGTAGCAAAAGATCACGTGATGCATGTGCAGCTAGAATGCTCAACTGAATTCATAAATGCACATTTATCGCTCGAATTTTTAGTTAAACATGGGCAGTAAATGTTGGCATTATATTTTAATCAAACTTCGTCGCGTTAACTGAAACTTTGAACAAACTGTATACATAGCTGTAAATATATTATCCAATGATCATAATTTATGACATGACTACTCTATTATATGTTACAAAGGTACATAATATACGACAATTTTCAGTTACGTTTATAGCATAAATAATTTCTAGAGGTAGATGACAACATTGATAACCTTTGGAAAAATACTTAAAGGCGTCCATCTTTATAAATAATTTCTAAGGGCAGTCCCATCCCCTAGAAGTATTTATAGTGATGGTTCAACCATTCTAGAGAGAGAGAAGCATCTCTTAAAACTAGTCGCCTGAAAGGTGGGATTTCGATCGACGCTCATCTTCTTCCTTCACCACCCTTGTCGTTTGCACCATCGGGTTCGGCCGCTAGCCCCCGCCACCCTGCCGTGGCGCTAGGGTTCGCCCGAGCTCCGGTGAGCCCCTAAGCGCTCAGGGCGGCCAGCCCTCTTCCCCTCACGAGACTTTACAAAAGTTTTCTATAGGGAAGGACAACTCATAGAGGGCCGCCATAGGAGTCATGGAGGAGAGGAGCCACCTAGGGGAGGAGGGATAGGGAGCGGAAGTTATGGAAGTCCCGGCCCGAGGAAGATCTGCGACGAGAGATGAGGCGGAGCGAGAGGATAAGGTGCACACGGTGGGTGTGTCGCCTGAACGGTTTAGGCGACTCGCGCTAT
Organism: Hyparrhenia diplandra; assembly: GCA_015847255.1. Taxonomy (NCBI): domain Eukaryota; kingdom Viridiplantae; phylum Streptophyta; class Magnoliopsida; order Poales; family Poaceae; genus Hyparrhenia; species Hyparrhenia diplandra. The sequence continues at coordinate 551,227 of JADLZK010003871.1, forward strand.
AGGAAATGTGTATAACTATTTATATTCTCTCTTCATTTCAAATTATCGGATGTTGCTTTTCTGTACACATAAGACTAAAGACGTCTTATAACAAGGAATGGAGGGAGTACAAAAGCAAACAAAATCTTGTCAATCACTTATCGTTCATCACAAGCTACATCTGAAGTTAGTCCCGGAGCAACATAAAACAAGTATCCATGTATATATTGTATTGAACTGAGCAAGCGTGATGGATGTACTCTCCTTTTGAGAAGCCTAGACGGCCGGTGAGTGCATCGACCTGGCTACATCTGTAGAAAGCACACATTAGCGATTTTAGCCATGCTTCAACCTTTATCCGCTCGATACTTTGCATCCTTCTTAACCTGATTAGCAATGCTGGCAAAGTGGCAACAAGAGGTATAATAACTAAGCATCCCTCTCCATCTCTCACAGCAGATGCTTTTAGTTTGGGCTTACTTAATTCGCTTGGCTTAATGAAAATTACACTGCCCTAATAGCCTATAGCTTTCTCTTTAACAGGCACGCAGGCGGTATCTGATGCGTGCCGTAAGCGAATCACGTCTAGGGACTTGTTTTATCACCGCCGTGTGTTCTATCAACATGATGAGAGGCTCCTGATGACCTTCCTGTACTGTGGTGCTCAACCTTCTGTGCTGGCCTATATATACCGTACCTGAGTGGCCTGAGGCCTGATCGAGTAAGTGTGCCAGAGTGCCAACTGAAATAGAACTATACGGGGTACATTATATTACTCAAGCATGCAGAATATGTGGGTGGTAGACATGGAGAATAAGGTCGCCGGCACCGAGCCGCCGGCGACGGTGCAGAAATGGCCGAAACAGTGCATATTCCGCGTGCCGCCACACTTCAAGACCGTCAGCGGCAACGTCGTCTTCAAGCCACAGATGGTGGCCCTCGGCCCCCTTCCACCACAATGATGACGCGTTGCGCCCATGGAAGGAACACAAGCTCAGGGCTGTCCGGCACTTGCTCCGGCGGGCCGGCGGCAGCAGACTCTGGGCGACCTTGCCGGCCGTGGAAAGGATCGCTGTAGACCTGGAGGATGCGTACGCGGAGCTGGGAGGCGAGTGGCGCGGGAAGAATAGGGACAAGTTCCTGCAAATGATGATCGCCGACGGCTGCTTCCTGCTGGAGTTCATGCGGAATTACAAAAACAGCTAGAAAATGAGGTAACTTTTTACTAAATGCCCATTATCTTGACAATTACTCATCATTTGCTTGTAGTACAGTGGATTCAAACTAATGATTCTTAGAAACATTTTTGAGAATGGATTATTTTGTCATTGTTTAAGTGAATCACCGTACGTCTTTCGTGATGTTTTAAATTGCCGACTATGACATTTAGCAATCTACCTCCAAAAATAGCTGACTAGCCAACTATAATATGTAGTTAGTATGCAAAAATAATATAAAATGGTTTGTATATGTAGACAGCGACATTAACATTTATGACACAAAGACAAAACAAATCACAAAAGTAACAGTTAACTTGTACTAGTTGATGTTACAAGCAGAGTGTTGTCTCTGAAAATCATCTTAAAAATTTAGACGCCATATAGAAGTGATAAAACATATTGTGAAATATGTAAATTAAGGAAAAGTGGTAAATTAAACCATACATGCAGGTTCATTAATTTGTATACACATCTTTTGTTGCATGCCAACTGTAATCACTAATATTCTGAATTCCTTCTTTGAAGACCTGTGATTACTTGCCGAATGATCCCGTCTTCGGCCCACAT